>CM065729.1:57862227-57869727 GCA_033310375.1 Conus canariensis
GTGTCTCTGACCCCGTGCTCGAAACTCCAAAAACGGCTGAAGGTCTGAACAGAAATCGTTATCGATGGCCCACCTGGCAGGGTATTCCGGTCAGACAGCCGCTGGCGTATTAGAAGAGCATTGTGGTCAGTTGTGCAGCCCCACAAAATCCACCAATTATCTCCCTTGTGGAGATAACCCCCTGAGGGATCATTTCAGGTGGGGGTTATTACTGTGGAGGTGTTCCGACAGGTACGAGTAGCAATGGCGTGTGACAAGGAGATAGGGTACAGGCATCCCCCGCACTGACAGATTTAGGGAGTAAATTTCTTCCAATGCTTAAAAAAAACCACAACACTATCAGACAAATAGGGCACCAGTTTCTAGTGCAGCCATCCCCAATTGAAGAAGACCGGTGTAACGATTTAAAAAGTTCCCATGTAAGATTTTCCCACTCTCTTTGTCGGGAGTGGGGGTTGTGACGGAGGGGTTAGGGGTGCAGCTTTCGCTCCTGAAAGCTTGGGGCACGTTTTGGTTTTCTCTCTCTGTCGACCCACAACCCCACCCCTACCCCCACCCTTCCTGTCCCGCCCTCCTCTTTAATTCATTTTTAAGAGAGAAGTGTTCTTGTGTTTATACCATGTCATGAGAGGTATTCCAGGAGTTAATAGTTTTTCGCGATATTCTTTTCTGATGAGTGGTTTGATTTTTTTTTTTTTTTTTTTTATTTTCGTCGTGTGGCCCCTCCAAACCCACCAGTCACCTCCATGGTGATCATTCCTGGGAGGGCATTTCAGGTGGGGGTTATTTTTGCGGGGGTGTGCAGACAGGTATGGATGTTAATGGTGAGCAAAGTTGAGATCCTAAACAAACACTCCCCCGTGATAACAAGACTAGGGAAGAAATTTCAGCCTGGATTTGAAAAAGAAAATAAAACTGATCAGACAAATCGGGCTCCGGTTCGTGGTGCAGCCACGTTCGTTTGGAAAGACCTGTGCAGCGGTGATAAGGAGTTCCTGTGTCGCATTCTTCACTCTTCTCAGGCCAGGGGTACGGAGAGATGGGGGTGAGAGTTGGGCTTGGGGAAGATGCCCCGAAATGTCGGGCACATTTTGCTTTTCTTGTATCCACTTAACATCCCACCCCCACCTCGTACCCTCTCTGCTTCTTATGTTTTGTTAAAGAAAGGACGTTTCTCGGGCGTTTAACTCTAGCTGTTGATTTAAGTGACCGATTTGAAATTATACATTGCAGACAGACAGGCGTTGTCAAAGACAATCTTGTCTGATAATTCTTCGATTTTCCCCCCTTTTTTCAACAAGGCTCTCGTGTTACTAAATAACAAACAATCGAACAACAACAACAACAACAACCCCCCCCCCCCCCTCTCAATTTTCTCAACTGAAGCACACTAGCAACATCACGTGTCTTTCAACTGCACAAATATACAGAGTAGAGAGTGCACATAGATGTAGAATTGTTACATATGCAGGGTGCGTGTTTGCGCGCGCGCGCGTGTGTGTGTGTGTGTGTGTGTGCGCGCGCGCGCGCGCGTGTGTGTGTGTGCATGTGTGTGTGTAAGCGGGGAGGAGGGTGCGGGGGTGGGGGTGGGTGGGGAGTCAATATGGATATAAATTTCACAGATAGACATACAGAAAAGAACAATATATAGAGATGTAAAGTACACACACACACACACACACACACACACACACACACACACACACACACACACACACACGCACACACACCACACACACGCACACACACCACACACACACACACACACGACACACACACACACACACACACACACACACACACACACACACACACACACACACAATATGGGCTCAGTGCTATTCTGTTTCTGACGTTGTTTCGTAGCCTCCCTTATCATGAAATAAAAGCTAGTGGATCACTGAAGACAAAGCTACATTCCCTTCGGATTGCATTCAGTTCTGTCGACTAATGCAGCTTTGTCCGACACCTTTTCCTACAAAGTATAAGATGTAACATCAGTCTGTATAGAGATACCAAGGATGATACGTTCCAGACCCGATACCAGTATAAAATCAGTATTCAGCGTGAATGAAAACCAAACTGAAACATTTCATGAAAGCCGGGCGTTTCCTGTTTGGTTTCCAGCGAGTATTGCTATGGAGACTGTATAAAACAGCCCCAAACTGTGATCTTCTGTGACACCCCCAGACTGTGATCTTCACCAGCGCACAAACATCGAGACTGGCGAAAAGTGCAATAGGAAGCATTGTCGCCAGGTCACATGACGGAATATCGTTGGAAGAGCATTGTCAACACTGGTGTGGCTCCACCTAACCCAGCAATGATCTCCTATGTGATGATCGTCGAGGGGGTTATATCGGGTAAGGTTATTTTGGTGAGGGTATGCCAACAGGCATGGATGATAATGACATGTGACGTGAAGACAGGAAACATACTCCCCCCCCCCCCCCCCCCCCCACACACACACACTTTCCCTGCTAACATGTTTAAGAAAGATGCTCCTGAAATCACGGGCATTTCTTCTTATTCAACTTTACCCCCACCCCCTATCCCCCAATTTATCATTTTCCTCACAAAAAAGGCAGTGTTCTTAGGCATGTAACATGTTATGAGAAAGAGTCTCGGTCTTGGCATAAGTGGTTACTTTGGGATTGGCCAATACAGTCAGAGGAGCAATTTCAGGGATGTCTGTTTCTCATAATGATTACGATGATTGGTTCTTCCCAAAAGGCTTTGAAAAAAAAACTAAATCATTTAACTTCCAAACAGACCATTAACATTACATATCTCCCAGACGTACTTTTACTTAGTGCCACCATTATGTTTGCCCAGAAAAAAAAACAAGATAATTTTGAAGAGCTCAATTATTACAAAAGTGCACTTGGTATTTCGTGAAATGTTAGAGGAACCAACGTCATGAGCACTCTATCTTAAGAGTCGATAAAAATACTTGTGCAGGGACTGCCATTAACATAGCAACATTGAGCAGATTCAATGGTAAGAGAGAGAAATCCGTGTGGAAAAACAGGCAGGAATCAGGAAAAAAAGCCACATCTGAATGGATAATGGACACAGAGAAGTACTTTCAACACCCGAGTGATTTCTACCACAACTTCATGAGCCTCAGTGAACCACTGACCATATCTAACAGGTCATGGAATATGGACCACATCGTCGGCATTGCATGAAAGTGGTTCCAAGTGACATATTAAAAGACAAAGTAAAACAACAACAACAACAACACACATACACACACACGCCCACGCGCACGCACGCACGCACACCACACACACACACAACACACACACACACACACACACACCACCACGCAACGCACGCACGCACGCACGCACACACACACACACACACACACACACACACACACACACACACACACACACACACACGACCACCACCACTACCACCACCCTACCATCAACACATTGCCTTTCCATTCTCTTCTACTTGAAACAACACAAACAGATCAAACGTAATTGACGTCATCCACATCATCAAGGCAATCCAAACTGCTCAAAATGTGCTCTGTGGCACTACAGGGAAACTACAGGTGCAATCACAGCTACGTGGTCTGGCATCGTTCGGCCTGAAACTGGTTCCAGATTCAGAAGCAGCTAACGAATATCTGCCTGAAACAAGATCTAGGGTGAGCAGTTGCTATGGGGGAACTGCCAAGTTGTTTTGTTCTAACACGGTCTTACTGTTTAGATAACTCTACTACGTCAGCAATAGAAGGGTATCGGGTGACTCCTACTACGTCAGCAATAGAAGAGTATCAGGTGACTCTACTACGTCAGCAATAGAAGAGTATTAGCTGACTACTACGTCAGCAATAGAATGGTACCAGGTGACTCTGCTACGGCAGCAATAGATAAGTATAGGTGACTCTACTACGTCGCAATGGAGGGTATCAGGTGACTATACTACGTCAGCAATAGAGATATCAGGTGACTCTACTACGTCAGCAATGGAAGGGTATCAGTGACTCTACTCGTCAGCAATAGAGAGTATCAGTGACTACTACGTCAGCAATGAAGGAAGATTATCAGGTGACTCTACTACGTCACAATGGAAGGGTATCAGGTGACTCTACTAACGTCAGTCAATAGGAAGAAGTATCAGGTGACTACTACTATCAGCAATGGGAAGGGTAACAGGTGTACTCTACTACGTCAGCAATGGAAGGGTAACAGGTGACTCTACTAAGTCATCAATAGATGGGTATCAGGTGACTCTACTACGTCAGCAATGGAAGGGTAACAGGTGACTCTACTAAGTCAGCAATAGAAAGGATATCAGCAATAGAAGGGTATCAGGTGACTATATTATATCAGCAATAGAAGGGTATCAGGTGACTATATACGTCAGCAATAGAAGGGTATCAGGTGACTGCTACGTCAGCAATAGAAGGGTATCAGGTGACTGCTACATCAGCAATAGAAGGGTATCAGGTGACTCTGCTACGTCAGCAATAGAAGGGTATCAGGTGACTATACTACGTCAGCAATAGAAGGGTATCAGGTGATGACACTACGTTAGGAATAGAAGGGTATCAGGTGACTATACTACGTCAGGAATAGAAGGGTACCAGGTGACTATATTACGTCAGAAATAGAAAGGTATCAGGTGACTGTGTTACGTCAGCAATAGAAGGGTATCAGGTGACACTGCTACGTCAGCAATGGAAGAGTATTGCAGTGAGTGCACATTGACGGAACAGCAGGAAATACGCTACTGTGGGAGTGTCACAACATCTGCTTCATGCTGACCTCATTGCGCTCTCCTTTGCTTGCATGAGAACGGAAATATTGTATTAACACCGTTAGACCTTTGATTTCAGCTTGTACTGAGCACACTTTAAGTGATCTGTTCAGACTGGCTCCGACTGTTTGCCCCAACACATTAACGGTACCGTTGAGGAGAGAGAGAGAGAGAGAGAGAGAGAGAGAGAGAGAGAGAGAGAGAGAGAGAGAGAGAGAGAGAGGAAGGACAGACAGACAGGCAGGCAGGCAGACAGACAGACAGACACACAGACAGACAAAGAGAACTGTGCCAATTTACTTAAAATCACCGCACGACAAATAATGTGTAGCAATACTAACTTTGATAATTCTTTAGGAGAGACGGAGAGAGAGAGAGAGAGAGAGAGAGAGAGAGAGAGAGAGAGAGAGAGAGAGAGAGAGGGAGAGAGTACATGCGCGCATGCTCTCTCTCTCTCTCTCTCTCCTCTCCTCTCTTTCTCTGTCTCTCTCTCTCCACCTCCCCTCCCCCACAGAGAAAACGACAGACAGACAGACAGATACCCACACCTACACGCACCACACACACACACACACACACACACACACACAACACACACACACACACACACACCACACACACCACACCACACACACACACATTTGGGCACGATGCATTTCTGTTTCTGACATTTTTTTTTTCATAATCTCCACCTTACCCCCACCTCCCCATCCCCATCCCCGCCTACTCATTAAGAAACAAACGTAGGATCATTCAGGGAAAAGGAAAAACACACATTGCCACATTGACCAAGAACGACTTGTAATTGGGTAGGACAACAACTACTTTAGACCAACATCCTGTAAGGAGTTAAAAAGATAATAAGAAATAACAAAAGTGTACATATAATGACGTGTTTTGGACCTAACACACGTAAAATATCAATTTTTAGCGTGGATGGAAACTAAACTGAAAGTCTTCATAAATGGGTGTGGTTGTCCGCTTGATTTTTACTGGCAGCAGTTGCTCTATAGACTATAAATAACGGATAAAATGATAACCCCCCCCCCCTCCTCCCCCGGGCTGTAATTTCCACCCATGCATGAAACTCCCACACTGGCTGCAGCTGGGAATAGAAAACGTTATCGTCGCTCAGCTGGCAGGCTATCCCTGTCCGAAAAACCGCCGGCTGATTGGTGGGCCATTGTGGTCAGGTGTGTGGCCCTTCCATCGCCCCCCACTAATTATCTCCCTTGTGAAGATCTTCCTGGGGGGTATTTCAGGGGGTGGGGTGTTCTTATTGTGGGTGTGTGTGCCGACAGAGCTAGACGATAAGAGTGGGTGACGTGGTGATAGTAAATAGACATTCCCTTCGTTTACAAGTCTAGGATGGAGGGAGAGAGAGAGAAAAGCTTTGGCTCCAAAAAGTCTCAGGTAAATTTTTTTCCTTCGCCTTACACCCGTCCCCTTTTTACGTTTTCACACACACACACACACACACACACACACACACACACACACACACACACACACACACACACATTCTTTCTCTCTCTCTGTGCGAGCGCACGTGTGTTTGTGCATGCGTGCGTGCGTGTGTGTGTGTGTGTGTGTGTGTGTGTGTGTGTGTGTGTGTGTGTGTGTGTGTGGATGGGTGGGTGCGTGCGTGAGTGTGGGTGCGCGCTCTTGCTTGTGTGTGTGTGTGGTGTGTGTGTGTGTGTGTGTGTGTGTGTGTGTGTGTGTGTGTGTGTGTGTGTGTGTGTGTGTGGTGTGTGTGCGTGCGTGTGTGTGCGTGCGACGTACAATGTAATCACCACCACACACAGTCTGAAGCGGATCCTCTTACTTAGCAATAGGGTTATTTGAGACGCCACTGCTCACTCAGTGCACAAAACAAGACGACAGGTAGTCTAAGAATGTCATGGGCTAGACTGGCCGTAGGTAACAAATACTGTGGTACGAATGATTGATTTCTTCCCGAAGGTTTAAACCCGGTTTCTATTTGTTTTCCGCGTCGGAAGTTTGCTATTTAAGTTTATTTTTCCGTACTTTTGTGAAGTTAACTTTTGTTATCTCATTTCTTTAAGTGACGTATAGGGCTTGTCCAAAGGTGACATACATTCACACACACACGCGCGCGCGTGCGCGAGCACTCACACTCACACACACACACATACAGACGCATAGACACAGATACACACCGACACACACACCGACACACACACACACACACACACACACACACACACACACACACACACACACACACACACCTTTGAGCGCAACAAATGCTGTGTTTATGACATTGTTTTAGCACATATTGTTACCCTCATTAGTAGATAAAAGTTTGTGGAAGCAGTCGGGAACACATATACATGGCCATTTGCTAGTGATCATTTTGATTTAGTTTCACGGGAAAACAACTGCTTTAGTCCAACACTTAACAATAAATGAAAGTATCAACTGTACCATCAGTTTGTGCACAGGCACAAAGAATAACTAGTAAGATATCAGTATTCAGTTTGAGTGAAATTGAAGGTGAAAACTTGTAGAAAGTGTAGCGCTTTCTGTCTGTTTTTTAGCGGGCAATGCTATTTATACATAACAGTGAAAATGACACTGCCTGCGATTGGATTAATATCTCGGCTAGCTGTCCAACAATTCACTTTTTTTCAGAGTCCCGTTTGCTCGCACAAGTCACTGATCATTTCGGGCAAGACAACCATTGTGGACTATGAC
>CM065729.1:57874727-57877227 GCA_033310375.1 Conus canariensis
GTTGCTTCAAAAGGACTGTTCAACGGTCAAACCTGACCTCTTTTCAGTTAAAGGACGGATTTGTCGGCGCGTTTTCGGCTTTTAGTATTACTGTATCTTGAAGTCTACACAAGCCATTCAATACTTGATAATAACTCCATATAAACACTATTCAATTAGCAGAAGAAAGAAAACGAAGAAGAAAAAATATCGTATTGAAAATTTCAAAGATATTTCAAGCATGAAAATAATGCACTGCAAAATGAAGTTTCAGTTAAATATTCTGGTAACTTATTGTAGGATGTTTTTAATCAGCATCGTAAAAAAAGCAGAACATGTATTTCTGCAACCAGCAAGGATTAAAGAAACACCAGCTGATGCTGGTCTACATTCAGTAGGTGCTATGAGTACATTTTTTGACTAACCGAACTTTAATGAATTAGTCATAGACTATCTTTTGAAGACGGCAGGACATTTCTAAACACTACTTGAGACAGATATTTGACTGCAGATCTTCTGTAGAAAATAATGATACACGTCTTTGAGGAGTCTCAGTTTCACAAGTCCTGAAGACGGTCTATGACCGAAACGTTGTTGATAGTTGTTCTGTTTTTTCTTTTTTTTTTTAATCTTCCGAGACTCCTCAAAGACATTTATCACTACTTAAGACAGATACTGTAACGTGAATGTTTCATGGGGTGAATTTCATTTCATCGTGGAAATTAGCAACATGTGATGACAAAAACATTTCTTCCTAACGAAAGAAATTTCTTCCTAATCCTCGCAGGGAAATTAGAACCCCCCCCCCCCCCCCCCCCCCCCCCCCCCCCCCCCCCCCCCCCCGTGACCTCCCTACACATTTTTTTGGGTCATATCTTACCCTCAGATTGGAAAAGAAAACTTAATTGGTTCATTTAGTGTGAAAAAAGTGCACCTCAAGACTACCTCCGATTCCCTCCCGTGCCCCCGCTCTTTTTCCTCCCCCCCCCCCCCCCCCTGCCAATAGGCAGGCCTTTAAGATTATTTTGGTTTCTTTTTGCCTTGTGAATATGGTAGCATGGATTGTTTGATAAACTAAAACAGGCTGAGCGCTATACTGTATATTCCATGCGCCAAAACAAGGGGTAAAAAAACCCAACAACTATGATTTTGAGCTTGGTCATGTTCTTGATTTAGCTCTAATCATAGGCGGCAGGCCTTAAGGGACTGACGATCTGTGGAAACAAAAACGAAAAGTATCTTCAATACCACTGCGTATAGCAGCCCTATATTAACTCGATGGTGGGAACGGACAGAGAAACTCGGTGAACTTCGGTCTTCGGATGTCTACATTCGTATAACGAAAGGAAAGTAGAACACACACACACACACACACACACACACACACACACACACACACACACACACAGAGAGAGAGAGAGAGAGAGAGAGAGAGAGAGAGAGAGAGAGACTAATAAAACCACCTACGTCTCTAAGCCAGACACTCGTCGAAAATTAAGTTGACTGATGACTGTGTAAATCGATCCTTTTTTCGAAAGATTATTGCTTAGTGCTCATCTTTAATTTCTTCTCCACGTGATATATATATACATATTTTTTTTTGTCGAATCACACGTGGCTACGGATAACCGGTAATCAAAAGACACGAAACACACAACGGCCCTCAAGAACCTCCATTCCCGTCTTTTTTTAAAATTTATTTGTTTATTACGGTTTTATTTTTCGTTACTGAAGTGTTTGTAACCATGTGAAGTAGACCTACGTAAGCGTCCAAGAGTGCCAGAGACGTAGACCGACAGGCTTAGGCCTACTGCTTGCACATTGCCGCTCTTTGAAAACCAGTACTCATTCACCGATAACAGCCCCAAAGGAAGACAGACAGAAAGCTTGGCGACGATCCAACCTCGTCTGCTTTGCCGTAACGGTAATTTTCACATTGAAGTCTTGACGTCACAAGAAGGCGGAACATTGTGCCGCGCCGCCGATCCGACATACTAAACTCGGTGAGAAGCTGCCAGTCGTTTTCTTCCCATACAGACAAACGACAATGCTGCTTCAAAGATCTCCTGTGTGGTAATAATACTGGGTTCTGACTCTTCATTCAGGCTGATTTTTCGGTGGCATATTCACGCGAACAGGACGGTGACTGATTTGGAAAAGATACAATTGAGCGGGAACTTTTAACTGGTTTTAGGCCTTCAATGGGTTTCACTTTATACATTTATTTTAAAAAAAAAATGGAAATGTTAATTTATACTCCTGTAATCACTGTCAGTCTTTAGAAATTTCAGTTATATTATTTCCATCTTCCACTAAACACATATGCGTCCTCATAGACACATTCCGATGACACGTTTAGTGATTTGAACATAGCGAGCGCGCAGTGTCGCGCCGAAGACGAAACCAAACGCCCGCTTCTTTTCACTCGACACGCATGCGGCTTGCGCACGCGCGGGTGAGAGAGTGTGAGCAGACGATTTCTTCCCGGTGCTGACAGACTGCAAGGGAGGCGCTTTTGATC
>CM065729.1:57882227-57889727 GCA_033310375.1 Conus canariensis
ACAAGGTGGACTGTTCGAACAATAGCTTTTGACTCTCTCATTGAGAACTATGAGGCTTTGCAAGAAGCACTTGAACTAGTCTCACAAGGACATGATGAGTATGCCAGGAGGGCTTCCGGCTTCTTGCACTTATGCAGCAGTTCTGCACCTGTCTTGGGCTCTCACTTTCACGGGATGTCTTTGCTGTGACTGAAGAGCTGGCGACAGCTGTTCAAAGGAAACAAACGTCCTGTGTGGATGCAACAAACGCTGCAAACCTCTGCCTGAGAACGCTTGAAAGTATGCGCCAGGATAAAAGTTTCCAGACATTTTTTGCCGACGTCTCAACCACGGCTGCAAACGTGAGTGATGAGCCCCGCATTCCGAGACAGAGACAGCCTCCACGGAGACTAGATGAGGGCTCCCAGGGTCACAGCTACTCTGACCCTTCTGCTTATTACTGACAGCAGTACTATGAGGCCATAGACAACGTCAAAGAGCATATAAAGCGCAGATGTGACCAACAAAGTCTTAAGTTGCCAAGGAAGATTGAAATTCTCTTGGGTGACGGAACTGCAGGAAAGAATCCAGAAATTCCTCAAGAGATCAAAGACACATGCTGCGGACATTGACATGGACAGACTCAAATTACAATTGGCCATCCTTTCACATGCTTTGGGGGACAACAAGAAGTCCATATTGAGGCACTGCTAGAAGAACTGACAGCTTCAGACACTGTTAAAAGAATGTTGAGTGAGGCAGACAAACTTATCAGGCTGTACTTGACCATTCCAGTTACAACTGCAACAGCTGAACGCAGTTTTACTGCCTTGAAGCGGGTCAAAACATACTTCCGAAGCACTATGACCCAGGAGCGCCTAAACAACTGTCTCATTATGCATGTGTTCAAAGACAAGGTTGATCAGCTCAGTCTCACTGACATTTTTTCCGAGTTCGTTTGCAGAAAGGAACGACGTCAAAGTTACTTCGGAAAATTAAATGTGTAAAGGCGTAACCTCCCAGCTGTTGGTGTAACCTGCTAATGTACAGACTGTGACAATCGTGACTTAGTAACTGCATTTTACGGTGCCTAAGAATGTCCAGTGAATATGGAGAGAAGTTATGTTATTACGTTATTCAGTCAGAAAGTCTGACAGTTGTCCCCCCCCCCCCTCTCTCTCTCTCTCTCTCTGTCTCAGTTTTGCAACGTTTTAATTGCAGCTATACAAAGTGTATTTCAAGTGTGTGTGGTGTGTGTGTGTGTGTGTGTGTGTGTGTGTGTGTGTGTGTGTGTGTGTGTGTGTTTGTGAACTAAATATTGCATGCAAGATTTTTTTTAATTTTTATTTTTTTATCGAACATTGACATGTTGTGACTGTCGGAGTTCAATGATTTGAAATATCCATTGCCCCCCCCCCCCCCCCCCCCCCCCCCCCCCCCCCCTAATCCTGGACAGCTTCCGCCGCCACTGCATGATACAATATTGCCTTTATGGTTGGCTTTTGTGTGTTGTCATGCTTGTGGTATAAAATGGAGAAAAAAAAAAGCGGAGAGGTATATCGTAAAAGAAATAGGTCTGTGCATTATCATTGCTTTATTTTGTTCCACTTGGTTAAAAAAAAGTTGACTTCAGAAGAACCAACTGAACGGCACATCTTGCAAGAGATTTTATTACATCTACATTTTCAGAGCCAAGGAAGATCAGTCGATGAATGAATGCATCTGTGCACAAAAGATATGTTTGATGCCAGTAAGATGAAGGAAATGTTTTACTTTGACAGTTTGATTTTTTTTTTCTGTGGGATCGTTTTCCTAACACGACAATGTTAGGGGACCCTGATAAGACATTATGAATGAAATCCCCATCATTGTGTGACCTTTTAATGTTTCAATCTTTCACAAGAAATGTAAACAGGACAGGATGTAGGAGACCGTGTTTGTATCTTTTTCCAACACATATACTTGGTTTTAATCGTTTTAAGACACACGTGGTTAAGTTAGCTCAAGTTGCAAGCTGATGAGTTTTATTTTTTTCTTGGAGATAGGTCACAACAGAATCGTTAGAGAATGGCCGTGTGAGTGAGATGAATGAACTGAATTGTTACCGACAAATAATTCACGAGCAGCTTTAATGAACAGTGGTAAATATCTTGTAAAAAAATGATGAAAATATTGCAGGGCGTAGGACTAAACCTTGAGGGACACTATAGTTTATTGGAAGAAAATCAGAAAGTGCGAAGTGACTGTTGCCTGACAGAAACGTTCCAAGGAACTGAATGGAGCTATCAGATATTCTGTCGAAGCTGAGTTTTCCCGAAATGAATGTGTGTTTTGATTATATTAAAAGCCGCGTCGCAAAGTTTGCAAAGACAACCCTAGTTTTTTTTTTTTTTTACATTTAGAAGCCTTTTGTTGGTCATGTTTGTTAGCGTTGTGTAGCACGAGCGCCATTTCCTAAAACCCGACTGGATTAGATATATGAAGTAATATGTATGTATATCAGTGTAGGAAACAGCTGCTTTCGTAAACCCTTTCACAATGGTTTCGGTAAAACGGATAGTATGGATATTGGCTTCTTCCCGGATATGTCACTGAATTGCCGAATTAGTAAAACTGGATGATTATAGCATTTAAACCGTGCATGGAGATGACGAGTGTTGATACAGAAATAATAAATGCCAGAGGTGGTGTCCGCCGTGGACAGGTGCTGCAGTTTCAATAGTTTTCTCCACCTAGTCCAACGGTGTTCTTAGTTACAGATGGGTCTGTCTGCAAAAGAGCAGCATGAACCACTGGTAGCGTTAAGTAAGGGGGCTGACAATGTAGACTGGCTATCTCTGGATCTGCAGTACTCTTTTAAAGGCTCCAAATCATTGTCTGCGGATTTCTGTTAGGTTGTCAAAGTGCATGTTCGGTTTGTTTGTTTGCGCGCGCGCCCGCACGCGCGCGCGCGCGCGCGCGCACACACCACACACACACACACACACACACACACACACATTTTCTCTCTCTCTCTCTCTCTCTCTCTCTCTCTCTCTCAATCACTCACACACATACGTACACACATACACACACACACATACACACGCGCGCGCGCACACACACACACACACTCATGAAAACGCAAGCCAAGCAGAGAGGAGAGAAGAGAGGAGAGAGAGAGAGAGAGAGAGAGGGCGAAAGAAAGGAAGACAGACAAATCAGAGAGTGAGAGGAGGGGAGGGGAGGGGAGGGGAGAAGAGTGCGTTAGCATAAAACAGTTGTTTGACTGCGTGGGGTGCTGAAGACTGTGGCTTTCAAGTTGTAAGCTGTCTGCAGATGTCAAAGTTGTGAAAATGATGAAGCACAGACTACGAACTCTGTTCATTGTCTGGGACGTCTACACAGGGGCAGCAACGCTGTCATAGTTGGTAACCCTCGCAGTTCGTCATTGTCCGTGCTGGTTGGGTTTTGGGCGTCCCCCAGGGTTCACATCCAGACGTTGTTCACTGCCTGCTTCGTTTGGTGGGTTGAGAAAGGGAGAGACCCACAAAGTGACTTTGTTGATTGACACACGATCGTCTCTGTCTGTCTGTCTGTCTGAGTGTCTGTCTGCCTGTCTGTCTCTCTGTCTCTGTCTCTGTCTCCCCCTCTCTCTCTTTTCTCTGTCGCTTGCTCTCTCTTTCTCTCTGTCTGTCTGTTTGTGTCTTTGTCTCTGTCTGTTTGTCTGTCTGTCCGTCTGTCTGTCTGCCCCCCTCTCTCTCTGTCTTCTCTTGCTTTCTTCCTTTCTCTGTCTGTCTGTCTGTCTGTCTGTCTGTCTGTCTGTTGTCTGTCTGTTCTCTCTCTCTCTCTCCTCTCTCTCTCTCTCTCTCTCTTATTTTCTTGTCTTTCATTAATTCTTTCTCAGTTTACAACAAGAAAACAAAGTGCCTTTTAAAACATGCAATCCTTTTTCTCTCTTTTTTTTTCTATATATTATGCCTTTTCGTTTTTCTTTTTCTGTATCCTCCTTTCTTCCCAGAATGAGAAAGATAAAAAGAAACTGCCTTTGCTTATAAACATTAAACCATTTTATTTTGTGTTCCTTTTCAAACTTTACGTTCCCTTCTTCCTCTTCTTTTCTTTGTACTAACGACGACGACCACCACCACCGCCACACCACCACCACCACCACTGATGTGTCCTTAGTTATGAACATAGCGAATTGTTTGTTTTCTTCTTGACTTATATTTTTGTTGGATTATCTGTCTATCTATCTATCTATCTATCTGTCTGTCTATTTATCTATCTATCTATCTATCTATAGACTCTTCGTGGCTTGGTGGTTTCAGTGTGTGTGTGCGTGCGTGCGTGCGTGCGTGTGTGCGTGTATGTGTGTGGTCGTTATCGTCATTAAAATGCGAATATTGCTAAATTATTTAAGTTAATTTTTTTTTTTTTAGCTCCTATGAAGGGGTATTTTAGTATACCATTGTATGTGGCAAAAATTCAATTCTTCTCCCCCACCCCTTCCTTCTCTTGCTGTGAAATCAGTCAAGCCACCCCCTTCCCCTCCCCGCTTTCTTCAGCCACCCCCTTCCCCTCCCCGCTTTCTTCCTTCTCTTGCCGTAGCTTTCCGTCTGCTTCTGTCGCCCTTTTACCCTTCTTTCGGCCCACCCCCCTTCCCATTCTGTCAGTCTTCCACCGCTGCCCATCGTCTACCCACACATTGTAATCATAATTGACGTTGTCCCGTTGTGCTTTTACGTGCTACTTCTGTGTCTTAAAGACTTCCTGATAGTCTTTTTCCCTTGACGCGTTGTGTTGTTGTAAGCTGCTGGTTCTTTTTTTTTTTTATCACAGTCGGAATGATTCTTGTCGATGATTGATATTAGATGGTATGGGATCAAATGCTTTTGAATCGAGTTGAAGGATGGTAGTTGCGTGTCACTTTATAACTCGACGTGGAAAGGTTTATGTGCACAAAAGAAGAGAGAGAGAGAGAGAGAGAGAGAGAGAGAGAGAGAGAGAGAGAGAGAATGACAGATTTTTGTTAAATGACGTAAAGGGATAAACACACAATAGGGTTGTTTATAGTTTGCCCTCAAAAATGAAAGGAGAGAGAGAGAGCGGAGAGGAGCGAGAGAGAGAGAGAGAGAGAGAGAGAGAGAGAGAGAGAGAGAGAATTTTACTTTCGACTTGATAGGAAGTAATACTAAGGGACAGAGAGAGAGAGAGAGAGAGAGAGAGAGAGAGAGAGAGAGAGAGAGAGAGTCAACTTTCGGCTTGGAAGGAAATAACACCAATGCAAATGATAATTGTAGGGCGTTTTTATAGCGTTTCTCAACGCCTCAATACGCTTTACTTCATTACTTCGGCCAAAATATCATGGCATAATCGTGAACAAAAATTCAACACAGTACTTTGCATACACACACACACACACAACGCGCGGCGCGCGCGCGCGCCACGCACACTCATACACACACGTGCGCATACACAAATACACACACGCATACACACATACATACATGTATATACATACTCCCGCGCACGCGTGCACCTATGCACGCGAGCACAAACGCACAAATACATACACATGCATGCACACACGCGCTTGCGTGCACACACACTCACACACACACAAACAAACAAACAAAAACACACACACACACAGACACGCGCAACACACACACACACTCACACTCACTCGCTCACTCTACTCTCTCACACACACACACACACACACACACACACACACACATACATAGGGACGATCAGACAGACCGACAAAGAGATACAGACACACGCATGCACACACACACACACCACACACACACACACACACACACACACACACACACACACACACACAGAGGGACGGACAGACAGACCGACAAAGAGATACAGACACACCCTCACACACACACACACACACGTACACACATACACACACACCACACACAACACACTACACACACACACACACACACACGTACACACACACACAAAACACACACACACACACACACCACACACACGCACCCCACACACACACACAACACACAGCACACACACACACACACACATACACACAGACACCACAGACACACAACACACACACACACACACACACACACTAAGTTTCCACATTGCATTCCGGGGATGTGATGACCACTGGCCTGTAACGGACATGAGATGCTAAGAAATAAAAACGACGAAAACAGTTGATTACAAAAGGATGATTTTTATCCTAGGCAATCTGACATTGTCAAATATCAATAATGATAATAATAATGATAACCGTAATAATCTAACTGATCCAGTGTGATGGAAAACCTTGATAAGAGAATTGCTTGTCTCTATCTCTGTCTCTGTCTGTTTTTCTGTCTCTATTTCTCTGTCTGTCTCTCTGTCTGCCTGCCTCTCTGTCTGTCTGTCTGTCTGTCTCTGTCTGCCTGCCTGCCTGCCTGCCTTGCCTGCCTGTCATTTCATTTATTTTGTAAATATGACACAGTGCTCAATGGCCTTATCTGTTCACAGATTCATTATCGTAAATTCTGTCTCTCTCTCTCTCCCTCCCTCCGTCTCTGTGTGTGTCTGTCTATATGTCTGTCTGTCTCTTATATTGATATCTACAGCAAACACACACACACACACACACACACACACACACACACACACACACACACACACAGTCACTCACTTATACGCAAGCGCGCGCGCGCGCGTGTGTGTAAGGACAGAGAGAGAGAGAGAGAGAGAGAGAGAGATCTGCTGTGTTGGACAGAAAAATTGAAGGAGACATGGAGACACATCCTATAGCAGGATGAAACTTGACTGTTTGGTGCAAGTCCACCCAGCACTCCTAGCTCAGGGGGGGAGGGGGGGGGGCGGGGAGAGAGAGAGAGAGAGGGGGGGGGGGGCGGAGAGAGGGGGGGGGGGCGCGCCGAAAAATGCCTGAAATAAATCTGTGATAAGACTCGAACCCACGACCTCGCAACCTGCAAGTCCGCTTTGCCTAGTACTGGCCATGGCGGCAGGTCGTATGACCGACCCGAACGGTCGCTCCGTCTATCTGTCTGTCTCCTAACTTTGACTTTGTGAACCTGTGGGTTAGTATCACCGACATAAACCGTTTATTCAGTCTGTCAGTCTGTTGTTAATTAGCGCTGATATCGAAGCGTCAGTCCGTTTGTCAGTCTGTTAGTGTCGCTGACTTGAGCTGACCAGTCCGTCCGTCACTTCGTTTTGATTACTGACGTGTACTTATCAATCTGTCTGTTAGTATTGATCACTGACATATATTTATCAGTCTTTTTTTTCTGATATTGATCACTGACATTATTTATCAGTCCGTCTGTCAGCCTGTTAATTTTGATCATTGAGATAATAATACTTATCTATCCGCCCATCAGTCTGATAGAATCGATCACTGACGTATGCTTATCAGTCCGTCCGTCAGTCGGTTAGAACTGGTCACCAACATATACTTATTACTTAATCTGTCAGTCTGTTAATATTGATCACTGACAAGTACCTGTCAGTCTGTCTGTTAGAATC
>CM065729.1:57904727-57907227 GCA_033310375.1 Conus canariensis
TGGTTCAGCTCCTTCAAAAACATGTTTACATTGGGTTTTGTTTTGTTAATTCTATATCTATAGATGAAATATTTTCCCATTAAAATTATCAGGTCTAGCATATCATTGGTTTTTGTTTTCTCATCCGTACCAAATAATATCATCTCTACATTAAGGGATAATCTTTCACAATGTGAACAATTAACTTTTAGAGCTCTTTCAAGGTCTTTCCAGAAAGCGTGTGTAAACTCACATTCCCACAGGTAATGATTAATCGAGTCTTTTTCTCTATTACAGAAATTACATTTGTCGCTATCAACAATCTGCATACTTTTCAGCACACTATTTGTTACCAAAATTCTGTGGCATATTCTAATTTGGAACCACTTCAGTTTTGTTTCTTTGATTTTCTTAGTCCTTTTCAGTACCTCTATCTAGTCAATAGGTATATCAAGACGTTGTTCCCACTTGACAAAGGCGCTTATGTTAAGAACTTCATTGGCTTCTACCATAATATCGTAATAAGTACGTGTTTCCTTAGTAACACTACACATTTTTTGAAGTGCTACAGTTTTATCATTACTAATGTTACTATTTAATGTCAGCCTTCTTTTCTTTGCATAAGCTTTGATCGAACGTACGCAGCTTACATAATTTAGAAAATTGACCTGAAATTCCATTTTTTTCTGACAATTCATTATGGCTTACAAAATCACCATCCTCATTGAGTAAATGTTTAACTAAAAATATATTTTTTTGCATCCATTTCTTGTAAAAGAATTGTTTTTCTCCCACTTTAAATTTCTCATTACAAAAAATAGGTTCAGTGGCTAAATCTGTACTTTCGTATAACTCTACCTGTTTGCAGAACCTTTGATATGCTTGAAAAACTCCTTTCCAAAATTTGTTAATAATATTGTTTTCAGTAAAACTATAAGGACCATATGCATCAAGATTACTTACTTCGGGACATAATGAATGTAATATTATTTTCCACTTACAATTGTACACGTACGCTTTCCTTATCCAGGCAATTTTCAAGGAGCTGCTGTACATTTTCAGGTCGGGTATACCTATCCCTCCTTCTGTATATTATGTACTGAGTATTTTCTTTTAATTTTATCATTTTTGTTGTTCCAAACAAATTTGAAACACATATTCTGTAATAAAGCAATCTGGGAATCAGGATTCTTCTTCTTCTTCTTCTTCCAACAACAACAACAGCAACAACAATCGCTTAATCCCTAATGTCAGCATTGTTAACACAATTTATTTCCCATACACTCATTCTATGTTCGCCACCGGACTGATCGGGGGGGGGGGGGGGGGGGGGGGGTGGGGAGTGGGGACTGGCAAGAGTCGGGGATGTGGTGGTTAGGGTAGGTCGAGGAAAAAAAGAAAACGGCGAGAAGTGAACTTCGTTCTCCCGAGATAAAGAGTGGTTGCCACGGGAAGTCAGTCACGCAGGCAGATAAGGCGACCTTGGTCGGAGAAGACCAAATATTAGCTGGGGCAGCCGATGAGTTGCAAGGACTTGCAGATACTGTTATTGATTTATGGCTGACCAGAATGGTCTTTGGTAATTGGCAATCGTCGTCGGGTTTTTTGTCCGTTGGTTGATCTCGATAGAAATTTCCTGGCTGTCGTTAGCTTTCTTGTTCTTGTGGTGGTCTTTCTTTTTTTCTGCTGTTTCCCCTTCCCCCTCCACCCCTGGCCTCCGTGTTGACCTCCCTTTCCCCACCTTAATCCCCCCTCCTTCCCTTCTCCTACCCCCCCCCCCCCCCCTCATCCACCGCGTGTCCTCCCTCTGCACGTTCCCCTCCCCCTTCCTTCTGCTCTTATCCCTGTCACCCCCCCCCCCTCTCCTTTACCGCCCCCCCTCCTCCCTTTCTCCCCGTCCTCCATACCCCTCCCTTTTCCCTTCAGCTCTTTTCGAACCCCGACGTCAGTTTGCTTCGCTGTGTGTTCGCCCTTTTATTTCTGTGGCATTGAAATGCGACTGATGCGATCGTCTGCCACAAAAGTGATTCGCTGTTGTTGTTCCCAGTATTCTGATGAGTCTCTTTGCCAAACTTGGAGACCAGACAATAAGTACGCATTTGTACGTCCCGCACCCCACGTGCCCCTTCCTCTCCCCCATCTACTACCATCTCCTCCTTCCTTGTCTTCACTCACTGCCCCTCGCGTCTCCCTCTTTCACTTCCCTGTCCCATACCCCCCCCCCCTCACCCCACCCCGCCCCACCCGGCTTGCGTGTCCCCTTCCTGTTCTTTCAATGTATTCCCTTTCCTACCTCTTCCATCAGGCGCGTGTTCTCCACACTGTTTGTCCCGCTCCTGTGTTTCCTCCTTCTCTCTTCCCCCTCTCCCGTCACCTCTCCTTTACCCCCCCTATTACCGTTACCTCTTCCCTCCGTTACCCGTGTCCCCTACCCTTTCCCTAAGATTTAGTTCGAATCCCAACATAGGCTTGGCTTCGCTATAAAGCTGTATTTTTGTTGCATTAAAATGCAACTAATATG
>CM065729.1:57927227-57932227 GCA_033310375.1 Conus canariensis
GAGTGAGAATGCTGAGTGCTCCCTCCTACTGTTCGAAGGACGTTGCTGTTTTCGGTGCATTATGACAACAATCAGGGTTGAACAAAATTCGGAAAGACTTTGGTCCTTGACTTTCAGCTTCCAGGATATTTTCATGTCCATATTGACGATTTCTTTTACATGTGGCATAAGACAACATTTACCTTGTTCATATTGAAGTTTTCTTTGACCTGTCGCATAGGACAACATTTATCTTGTTCATATTGACAATTCGTTTGATTTATAGCACAGGACAATATCTATTATATTCGTACTGAAGATTTTTTACCTGTAGCATAGGAAAACATCTATCTTGTTCGTATCGAATATTTTTTGACCTGTAGCATAGGACAACAGTTATCTTGTTCATAATGAAAATGGTTTTAGGCCTGTAGCACAGGACAACATTTATCTTGTTGATATTGAAGATTTCGTTAACTTGTAGCATAGGACAACATTTACTTTGTTCATATTGAAGATTTCTTTAACCTGTAGCATTAGACAACATTTACCATCTTCATATTGAAAAATTTGTTTGATTTAAAGCACAGGACAATATTTATCTTGTTCATATTGAAGATTTCTTTGACCTGTAGCGTAGGACAACATTTACCTCCTTCATATTGAAAATTTGTTTGATTTAAAGCACAGGACAATATTTATCTTGTTCATATTGAAAATTTATTTGACCTGTAGCATAGGACAACAGTTATCTTGTTCATAATGAAAATGTTTTTAGGCCTGTAGCATAGGACAACATTTATCTTGTTGATATTGACGATTTCTTTGACCTGTAGCCTTTCGGGGCAATATTTATCTTCTCATATTGAAGACTTCGTTGACTTGTGGCACAGGACAACATTTATCTTGTTCACATTGAAGATTTCGTCAACTTGTAGCATAGGACAACATTTACCCTGCTTATATTGAAAATTTCTTTGATTTATAACACAGCCTTGATAAAATTGAAGATTTCTTTGACCTGTAGCATAGGACAACATCTACCTTGTTCATATTCAAAATTTCTTTGATTTATAGCACAGGACAATATTTATCTGTTCATATTGAAGATTTCTTGGACCTATAGCATAGGACAACACTTGACTTGTTCATATTGAAAATTTGTTTGGTTTATAGCACAGGACAATATTTATTATATTCGTGCTGAAGATTTCTTTGATCTGTAGCATAGGACAACATTGATCTTGTCCGTATTGAATATTTCTTTGGCCTGCAGCATAGGACAACATTGATCTTGTTGATACTGAAGATTTCTTTGACCTGTAGCCTTTCGGGGCAATATTTATCTTCTCATATTGAAGACTTCGTTGACTTGTGGCACAGGACAACATTTATCTTGTTCACATTGAAGATTTCGTTAACTTGTAGCATAGGACAACATTTACTTTGTTCATATTGAAAATTTCTTTGACCTGTAGCATTAGACAACATTTACCTTGTTCATATTGAAAATTTGTTTGATTTAAAGCACAGGACAATATTCATCTTGTTCATATTGAAGATTTCTTTGACCTGTAGCATAGGACAACATTTGACTTGTTCATATTGAAAATTTAATTGACCTGTAGCATAGGACAACAGTTCTCTTGTTCATAATGAAAACGTTTTTAGGCTGTAGCATAGGACAACATTTATCTTGTTGATATTAAAGATTTCTTTGACCTATAGCCTTTCGGGGCAATATTTATCTTCTCATATTGAAGATTTCGTTAACTTGTAGCATAGGACAACATTTACCCTGCTTATATTGAAAATTTCTTTGATTTATAAAACAGCCTTGATAAAATTGAAGATTTCTTTGACCTGTAGCATAGGACAACATCTACCTTGTTCATATTCAAAATTTCTTTGATTTATAGCACAGGACAATATTTATCTGTTCATATTGAAGATTTCTTGGACCTATAGCATAGGACAACATTTGACTTGTTCATATTGAAAATTTGTTTGGTTTATAGCACAGGACAATATTTATTATATTCGTACTGAAGATTTCTTTGTCCTGTAGCATAGGACAACATTGATCTTGTCCGTATTGAATATTTCTTTGGCCTGCAGCATAGGACAACATTGATCTTGTTGATACTGAAGATTTCTTTGACCTGTAGCTCTTCAGGACAATATTTATCTTCTCATATTGAATGAAGACTTCGTTGACTTGTGGCACAGGACAACATTTATCTTGTTCACATTGAAGATTTCGTTAACTTGTAGCATAGGACAACATTTACTTTGTTCATGTTGAAAATTTCTTTAACCTGTAGCATTAGACAACATTTACCTTGTTCATGTTGAAAATTTGTTTGATTTAAAGCACAGGACAATATCCATCTTGTTCATATTGAAGATTTCTTTGACCTGTAGCATAGGACAACATTTGACTTGTTCATATTGAAAATTTATTTGACCTGTAGCATAGGACAACAGTTCTCTTGTTCATAATGAAAACGTTTTTAGGCTGTAGCATAGGACAACATTTATCTTGTTGATATTAAAGATTTCTTTGACCTATAGCCTTTCGGGGCAATATTTATCTTCTCATATTGAAGATTTCGTTAACTTGTAGCATAGGACAACATTTACCCTGCTTATATTGAAAATTCTTTGATTTATAAAACAGCCTTGATAAAATTGAAGATTTCTTTGACCTGTAGCATAGGACAACATCTACCTTGTTCATATTCAAAATTTCTTTGATTTATAGCACAGGACAATATTTATCTGTTCATATTGAAGATTTCTTGGACCTATAGCATAGGACAACATTTGACTTGTTCATATTGAAAATTTGTTTGGTTTATAGCACAGGACAATATTTTTTATATTCGTACTGAAGATTTCTTTGACCTGTAGCATAGGACAACATTGATCTTGTCCGTATTGAATATTTCTTTGGCCTGCAGCATAGGACAACATTTATCTTGTTGATACTGAAGATTTCTTTGACCTGTAGCCCTTCAGGACAATATTTATCTTCTCATATTGAAGACTTCGTTGACTTGTGGCACAGGACAACATTTATCTTGTTCACATTGAAGATTTCGTTAACTTGTAGCATAGGACAACATTTACTTTTTTCATATTGAAGATTTCTTTGACCTGTAGCATTAGACAACATTTACCGCCTTCATATAAAAATTTATTTGAATTATAGCACAGGACAATATTCATCTTGTTTACTTTGAAGATTTCTTTGACCTGTAGCATAGGACAACATTCATTCTGTTTACATTGAAGACTTCTTTGACCTCTAGCATAGGACAACATTCATCTTGTGAATCTTGAATATTTCTTTGACCTTTAGCAAAGGACAACATTTATCTTGTGAATCTTGAATATTTCTTTGACCTGTAGCAGTAGACAACAATTATCTTGTCAATATTGAAGTTTTCTTTGACCTGTAGCCCTGTTGGGCAACATATATCTCGTTCATATTGAAGATTTCTTTGACCTATAGCAAACGACAACATTTGCCTCTTCCAAATTGAAAATGTCTTTTACCTGTAGCATAGGACGATATTTACCTTGTTCATTTTGTGGATTGTAAACTGAAAGGAGCTGGATTAGGTCACTTTGTTTAAACCTCGTCTCTGTTTTTCCATCTTTGCCACTTTCATATGTGAACACTGTTATATAATCGGGTAAAGAGTTTCGTCCAGTTCTGTTGACTTTCTTCTGATTGGAAAGAAGAGACCTCGAAGTTTACCCGTAGAATAAACTAGGAGATGTACGAAGACAGTGGTAAATGATTCATAGTCAGCACTGGTACAAGTGGCTTGTAGGAATCTTCTATCCTGAGTGTTGTAGGTGTAAACCCCGAGGTTAGTTTGAAAGAGAGGGGTCTGTTTTCCCCATACACCGAGCAGCAGCTCTCCAGCTGTCCAGGTGGTAAACCTGTCTTCGGCCAAGCATCGTGTCATAAGCGGTTAAAGAAACATAAGCCTGAAAAGGCCATTAAAGCCGTCGCCGCGTGCTGCCTCGTTTTCAGATCGGTCTCTGGCTTCCAAGGTGTCTGTTCGAAGGTCGACTCCTAGCGTGCTGGGAGTTCTTTTCGACAATACGAAATTTTTGCGTTAAATGTGGTGTACTAAGTTTTTGACTTCTATTTATCAACGGGCCAGAAAATATGTAGCTGTTTTTTGTTTTTTTTTTAAAAGAAAATTTGTTTCAAGCTTTGATCTACATCTGAAATAAGAATGTGCTTTTGCGGTTAACTTTAAATATTCATTTATCATTTGATATGTTTTGAAATGTTGATATGTTTTGGGTTAAAAATGTTTTCCTCGCAAAGGTTCTCTTCTCTGAATGAATAATGATAAGACTGGCAATCGCGCACGTTGTATACATCGTCAGACGTTTTCAGTACTGTGATTTAAAAACAAAAATTACAAGTTTCTTCGCTGTACAGGTAAGCACAAAGTCTGTCAAAAGCAAACATCAACTAAAGTATACTTTACACATGTTTTTACCATATATACTCATGATCAATCATTCACCTTTATAAGACAAACATCATTTACAAACAGCTACAACTTCGACAAAACCTTATAAAAGGTATTCTCCCATTACCTATACACTCAGACACACCATTCCCCGTCCGCCCCCTCCCCCCTCCGCCTCCCCCCATAATAATAATAATGAATACTTATATAGCGCCTATTCTCGGCTAGAGACCAAGCTCTAAGCGCTTTACAATCAACACTCGCTTACACAACGGGCTGCCTACCTGGGTAGTGCCGACTGAAGAGCTGCCAGCTGGCGCTTCATTCGGTCGTTTCCCGTGTCATCCAGTCAATATCGTTCAATATCGTTCACTCAGTTTCTTTACTTCCTTCATTCTTTCCATTTCTTACGCAGGGTGCATGCTGTGTGTAACGTGTCATCCATACCAACGGCCAAACTGGCCTACTCTTCCGAAAGTTGGTGATGGGATTTTACGTGTGTGCAAGATATTATGCGTG
>CM065729.1:57937227-57942227 GCA_033310375.1 Conus canariensis
ACTCTAATGACTGAAGAATTGTTAGCCTGCACTTGTTTTCTCCCACTACTTAATTGTTCAGCATTATAATGTTTGGTCAATCAGTGGGAGATTGCATCTCTTAGGAGATCCAAGTAAAGGTTGTTCTGTACAGTTCTTAGCCACTCACAATGCTTGGGTTATTGAACAGCAGAGCTGACCACTCAGACTGTTCCATATCTTTTGATCTCCCTTGCATCCTTGAATGGATCCTCAAGCATAGGCTCAAAGATTGTCCCCTACATTTTATACTGTTTGCATAATGCTTTTAGTTTTTCAGCAACTTTTTTCCTCTCCACACTTTCGTTTTGTTCCATTTACTGCCCTCCGCTGGCTGCTTTGGGGGTGCTGTTGGATTCTTTTTTGAACCCTTGGTGGTGAGAACACCACAGAATTACGGACTGTGGTGTGTCACTATTTGACACCAAGAGCGCAGATACGATCAGCCGCGTCTCCCTGATGAGTCCGATCCAACGGACGAAAGGCCCAGGAGCAGGCAATACGAATAGATCTGCCTTCGAAGGGGAGTACGATGGTTCCGTCAAGCAGTTAGTGAAGGGTTACTCTAATATATTCCCCTCATCTTCAATTTTTTTTTAAAAATTAAAATCTTTGCCAAGTCATTACTCTAATGACTGAAAAATTGTTAGCCTGCACTTGTTTTCTCCCACTACTTAATTGTTCAGCATTATATATATATATATATATATTTTTTTTTAAAAATGTAACTACAAAGATAAACTCACATGGATGCATACTAAGAGTGAAATCAAACGTGTGTGTGTTGGGATATGGTGACAGGGGTCAGGATGGTGGCCTGGAAAAGCTAGTCGGATAAACATGAGAAAGTACGACTTCATGATCATCAGTTAAAAAGACAAATCTATGTAGATGTACACGAACGGAATGCAGAGGTTTGTGTGTGTGTGTGTGTGTGTGGAAATATTCCGTCTATATGTTTATTGCTTTGGTGCTTGAAGAGTTGTCGTTGCAAACGGAGGATGATAGTAAGGATAGGACTCAAAGGTGGACAACACTGAGAGAGTGGCAAAGGGATACGAGACTATATAATGGGGAGTTTTCTTTTTTCTTTCATTTTTTTTTTTTTTTAATGTCCTTTCTCTCTCTCTGTATATGTGTGTGTGTAGGGTGGTGTGGTGTGTGTGTGTTTGTGTGTGTGCTTTGTATAGAGATGTGTGTATTCATGCATGTGTGTGTATGTGTGCGTGCGTACATGTATGTATGCGCGCGCGCATGTGTGTGAATTATGTTCCTTTTCATTAAACGAAAAATGTTGACATTCTGTTCATAACGTTTTCTTGAATGTCAGTACAACTATGAATTAATCTGACAATAAATTGGTTTCAGTCAGTCAGTGTGTGTGTGGATGTGTGTGTTTGGGAGGGATCTCTGTCTGTGCACGCGCGCGCGCGCGTGTGTGAATCGTGTGTGTTAGTGTGTGTGTGTGTGTGTGTGCGTGTGTGCGTGTGTGTGTGTGTGTGTTATATCAAGCGTGCACGCAGCGCTAAATCTCAGCCTTAAAAATTAAAAGTCGCGCACACACACAAACACACACGCGCACGTAAGCAACCACGCACGCACGCACGCACACGCACACACATGCACAGGTGCAGAGGATCCCAAACTTTTAGCCATGACGCGGAAATCTTGGAGCCCGCATACAGAGCAAAATCTCATGTGCATCTGACGCTGTGCATTAGAATAAAAATGTTGACGGTCGTCAGGAATGCCCCCTGAGGAACAACAGCTATTGAGTCTTTTCCTTCTGACTAAGCAAAGGAGGCGAACATTTCTTTCACATGCTGCACTCCCAACTCACCTATCATCATTCCTGTTTTTCAGTCGATTTGACAAGCTCGTCGTGAATAAAAGTTGACCCTGACAGACTCTGTGCATTAAAGATACGTGAACGTATATGCCTGAATCATTCTGTGTGATTTATAATCTTTGTGTTTCATGTGTCCGTACATTGAAGGACAATCAGCCTGATAATGGATTATTGAAAGCAGGCCATCTCATGATATGTACATTCTGCATGTTTCCTAGTTAGGCTATACATCGTGGTCGTCATCATCAAATCATCGTCATCATCATCAGCAACAACGACGACGACGACGACTACGACCATATGTAGTTTTGATTTGTTTCCACATGATGTAATCTGTGTAAATGTTCAAACAATATCGATGTTCATTTTTAGTCTAAACGAAAATGAGCCCATGCTTCATTTTTGTTTTTGATTACAGTTTTCAACTTAAACTGTTTTAAGTTGAAAATAAATTTGTTTTAAATACAAATTTATTTTGAGCAGACTTATTAATGTTGTAAAACTCGCATCTCACGAACCAGATGAAGTCTTTAGATCAATGGCAGTACCAAGACAGAGACTGAATAATTGTGACCGTTGTTGGTTCCACATTAGAATGAAAACTATATTTAACCTGATGCTTTGCTTAGTGAGACTAGGGCAGAGTCTCGAGACAGGCTCCTCAAACCTTATTCTCAAATGTGATAGAGAAACAGATTCTTCTTCTTCTTCTTCTTGGTCTTCTTCCTTATGTAGAGCCGGGCCAAATTGGCGTTGAAGGCTCTGTTTAGCTGAGTGCCAGCTGGTTGGATGGCTTACTGGGTAAAACAGGATTAAAACACATGTACAAATCAGGTGTGGATTTCCACTAGTGGCCAGCCTTGGGGGGCTGCAGGTAACTGGAGCTGCAGCGCAGGCGGCTGAAGAATGCCACTACTGTTGGAGTTGTAGTGAGTGGTCTCACTGGAAAGTTTGTTCCACTCCCTCACTGTTCGGGGGACGAAGGAATTGTGTAGAGCTGGGTGTTTTGAGTGCTCTTGGAAGATGCGAGCACTATTCCTGCCGCGGGCCCTGGAGTGAGAAGGACGGTAGAGCATGGAGGGTGGAATATCTACCAGCCCATTCTCGATGCGATACAGCATTCCCAGCCTGTTGTGGTGCCTTCTGGTCTCGAGGCTGTCCCACTGGAGTTTCCGGAGAAGATCGGTGACAGTGCCTGGTGCGCGTTCAAAATAGCAGTTGCAGGCATAGCGAGCTGCTCTTCTCTGGACCTTTTCCAGGAGGTCGATGTCTTTGTTAGAGTCCCAGACAGTGGAAGCGTATTCCAGTGTAGAACGAACCATGGTGATATAGGTGGCTTTGCGGACCTCAGCGGTGCAGTCTTTTAAGTTTCTGCGGAGAAAACCCACTGTCCTGTTCCCTTTGGCTGCCACCGTTTCAACGTGCTTGGTCCAGGATAGATCCTTTGCCATGGTTACTCCTAAGTACTTATCATTTAAGATTATTATTTAAAGATCATGGTGGCTATTTTTCGTCATTCGCTCGGCTTTGCCATTTTATTATCAGACTTTTTCTTTTTTTCTTTTTTTTTCAATCCTGTAAGCACATTTGTTTATTTCGTCAGGAGAGACAAGTTCAGTGACAGACCTGAAAAAGAAGGCGACGGAGAAGAACTCTGACGTAATATTAGTGACGTAAACGGTGATCAGAAAATTCACAGATATTCCTGTTGATCATAACATCACTGTCTCCTTTTTTTTTCCTTCTAATTTTGTGTTTTGCAGATCAGAAGCATGTGAGAAGATCAAGAAAAGATGACTGTCTTTAACTGGTGGCCAAAACCTGGAGCAAGAAAGCATCGGAGCTTCGTCGTCCTCAGTATGAAAGCAAATGCAGGCATATATATACGACTGACAAACTTGACCATCTCTGACAACACAATAGTAGGCAAAGATGTAGAATCAGAAGAGCAATCCAATCGCCAGTTTACGTCGCTTTAGATTGTCAGCGAGTCAGAACAACCTCGTTATCTTCGTGATAATGACACGGGAGGCACGCACGAACTACAGCCTGGGCTACGTGGTGGAATTCTTGGACGATAACGACACACGTTGCACGTCGTGGTTGTTGTTGCCTGCAGAAAACCTGTGGCCCGAAGCTTTGCGAGGCTTCCTATACATCTTGGCATTGGCGTATCTCTTCGTAGGCATCGCCATCGCATCGGATGTCTTCATGTGCAGCATCGAAGTCATCACTAGCAAGAAACGGAAGGTGGTCCGTTGGGACGAAGAGCGGCAGGAAAAAGTGGAACGAGAAGTGCTCCTGTGGAACGAGACCGTCGCCAACCTGACCTTGATGGCCCTGGGAAGTTCTGCGCCAGAGATTCTGCTCGCCACCGGGGAGATGATCGGCGATATCGACGAGCGGAAGCCCAAGGACGCACGGGGAACATTTACCATCATCGGCAGTGCGGCCTTCAACCTGCTGATCATCACGGCGGTGTGTGTGTTGAGCGTACCCACGGGCACGATTAAAAGCATAAAAGAGCAAGGGGTGTTCGTCGTCACCAGCATCTGGTCCATCTGGGCATACGTGTGGATGCTGTTGGTGGTCAAGTATATTACGCCCGGCGTGATCAACGCCTGGGAGGCCTGGGTGACACTGGGCTACCTGCCGCTCTTTGTCGGCATGGCCTACGCCACTGACCGCGGTTTGTTCTGCTCCAAGAAGAAAGTCGGCCTGGAGGATCTCGAAGGGGGCGAGGAAGAAGATGTGAGATCCTCTGCCTTTCTTTCAACATTCTCTTTTACCCTACCCCTCCCTTCTTTGTCTGTCTGTCTGTCTGTCTGTCTGTCTGCCTGTCTGTCGTGTCTGCTTGTCTATTTGACTCTCTCTGTCCCCCCTCTCTCTCTTTCCCTCTCTCTCTCTCTCTCTCTCTCTGTCTGACTCACGCGCTCAATTCATTCTCTCTGTCTCTCTGTCTGTCTGTCTCTCGCTCTCTCTCTCTGTGGGGAAAGAGTGGGGGTGTGGTCATCAGTATTGTAAGAACAGAAACACATGGGGGATGGGAGGTGAGAGCCGAGAGGAGAGAGAGAGAGAGAGAGAGAGAGAGAGAGAGAGAGAGAGAGAGAGAGAGAACATGTATTCCCAAAAT
>CM065729.1:57947227-57982227 GCA_033310375.1 Conus canariensis
TTTGCTAGTGCCAGGGGTGTTTATTTTATTCGCGTTGGCCTCCCCCCCCTCCCCTCCTCCTTTGTGTGTGTGTGTGTGTGTGTGTGTGTGTGTGTGTGTGTCATTTTCTGGTCTGGGGGAAAACATGAGCTGGGTAGGCACAGGTCTTTGAGGTTCCCTGGAAGTGGAAGCCACCTGGCAATGGTCGGTGAATGAAGGAGAGCAGGCACCTATGCACTTGTGTGGTTTCTCTGCTCACTGCTATTGCGGGGGTTGCCATGGTGCGAAGGGCGGCGCGGGCCTTCCCGCTGATTGATGTTTGACAAGTCCTCGATGATTGAGGCTTTACTTCCGTCATTCTGTCGCTCTGTCTGCCTGTCTGTCTGAGCATTTGTCGGTCTCTTTGCATGCCTGTTTGCCTATCGTTTCTTTATCCCTGTCTCAGTGTCTCTATGCCTTTCTTTCTGTATACGCTCTCCCGTCTCCTCCCCTCCTCCCCCAGCGTGTGTGTGTGTGTGTGTGTGTGTGTGTGTGTGTGTGTGTGTGCTGCGTGCGTGCGTGTGTCGTGCGCGCGCACGCGCGCGCATGTGTGTGTGTGTGTGAGTGTGTGTGTGTGTGTAAATTGAAACTACATGAACAGCAAGCATGCAGGTCTGTTGTCAAAGCATTCGACATTTGGTCTTTCAGGTTCGAGATTGCTTGTTACCACTAAGTGGGGCAAATGCTCATTGTGATTTTTACTATTGTTGTCAACGCCTGAGATGATATTTTTATGATAGACCTGTCGATCTTGTAGCTTTTTGTGTTTTTTCCATTGATTTGGTTCGCCATCCACGCTCCAGAGTGGAACGCACGTGAAGTTCAAAGATGATAACTTAAAATGAAAATGAAATGTCTTATTTGATGATTGTTTATTCTAAAAACTACATAAAATTATATTAAAAGTGTTTGGCCCACACCTACCCGCAGAGAGCCTGCCAGTGATAGCAAAATCCAAGAAGAGAAGCCTAGCAATTGAAACTCAACAGCTTCCAGTCTATGTCTCAGGAGAAAGATTGGGACCACAACCACTGACGACCTTGGAGAATGACACAGGTGAGCACAGTCAACATGTCCAGGCAGCAAGAAGAAAAGATCTGATTTGGATCTTAAGCCACTTGGTAAATGCAAGAGAACAGAGGGTACCTTCATGGACTGGTTTCAGCATCTTGACAAGAGATACAGAGCACACAGAAAAAGATGTTGTTGGTTATCTTCCAACAATAAACGCCCCAGCAACAGAGATGGCAACTGTGCAGGAAATTCTTGTCCAGTCTGAGTTTATCAGAACCTCCCTGAATCTGGACAGCATCGTCATTGTCTTTGATCAAGCACTGTATGCAAAGGCGGCTGAAATCGTCTGGAAGCACAAGAACAACTACAAAGCTGTTGTTTTGAGACTCAGGAGCCTTTCATACCATCATGGTTGTCTTGTCTATTCTTGGCAAACGTTTCCAAGATGCTGGGCTGCGTGATCTTTGCATCGAGTCTGGACTTGTAGCAGAAGGCTCTGTCAGCAAAGTATTTGAAGGCAAGCTCTACAAGCGAGGTGTCAGGACACACAAGTGCATACTTGAAGCACTCATGCGGATGATGTGGCACTGCTTCATCCCCTGGCTAAGAGACAATCACACTGATGTCTTAGCGCTCTTGCGGGAATTTGAAGACAAACTTGCTGATTTCCCTGGTAACATCTGCCAAGACACCTTCAACTCGCTGCTACAAGAATCAAGTACCAACAAGATCTTCCAAGCATGGGAAGACTTTCTGCAGCACTTACGTGTTGAAAATGGAGAACTGTCTGCATTCTAGATGACCTACGTTGACCTGGTTCAAGGTCTCCTTCTTGGTCTTCTGCGAGCAGCCCGTGAAGGAAACTGGAGTTTGCATCTCCATGCCATCAGTTCACTGATACCCTGGTGCTTTGCTTATGACAAGTTGAATTATGCCAGGTACCTTCCAGCATATTATGGAGAGATGACAAACCTGCCCCAGGAACTCCCTGAGATTTATCAGGAATTCAGAGATGGCAAGTTCGCTGTTCAGCTTTCAGAGGAAAATCCCTTCGGGCGAATCCCAGTTGACCAGACTATAGAGGTCACCGTGAACAAAGACACTCAAACAGTGGGAAGGACCATAAGGTTCAGCCTGCAGCCAAGTGCAGTCAGTAGGTACTATCTTACTTCTGAGTACCAAAGTGGATTCTTGGCAAGGCTTAGGGAACTGGTCAATTCAAACAGACAAGGATTCAATCATCCAGACCTGCAGCAGTCAAGGATCAAGGTGGACGAGCAAGCTGTATCTGCTGTGGAAGAGACACTGTCGAGCTGGATCAACCCACTTGAAGAGAACTCTGATATTGTCAGTGTTTCATCTGGTGCCACTGCGCCAGCAGACGTAGCAACTGACATCAAAGAAGCCTATGAAAGAGGAGAAAAAGCCTATGCTGTGTTCAAGAAGGACAGACTGGAAACTGCACCAGCTTCAAAGAAGTTCCATGACCCAATGAAGAAATGTTCACTGAAAACATTTGGAACAGTTCTAAAGAAGAAGCAAACAAGGTTCCAAGATGGGCGGTCAATGATCTTGAAAGCAGACAGAGCACTGTTTGGCTGCATGGTGGCGATGGGTCAGGCCAGAAATATCGACATGAAAGAGCTTCTGCGTCACCCTCTGGGACCACTGCCTTGGTCTCTTGCCACTCCTGATGGGCGGTTGAGGAAAACAAACAAGTCATCTTTGGCTAAAAGCTTGCGAAAAAGCTCAACACTGGTTGACTCAGTGCCACAACATTCTGCTACTATTGTGGATGGTATGGCACTCATGCAGCGTGTCAAGGTCACAGAACAGACTAAGTTTGAGGAAGTTGCAGAGATCATCTTCTCAATGGCATTGAATGAAGCGTCTTTCAGCACAAGGCTTGACATTGTGTTTGACTGTCACTGGGACCAGTCCATCAAATACACGGAGAGAACAACTCGTGGGGGCGAATCCAGTGGCTTGAGAGTGCAGAATGTTGCGCCAGGACAGATGATCAAGCAATGGCGCAGATTCCTCACTGAAGATGCAAACAAGACAGGCCTGGTCAAGTTTCTTGCTGATGAAAGGAGGGGACAGAAGTACAAAGAAAAGCTTGACCAACCGAGAAAAGTCATGTACTTCACTTGTGAAGAGAGCTGCTTTCGTCTGTCTGCTGTGAGGTGCCAGGTTGTTCCAGAGTTCCAATGCTGGCAAGAGGAAGCTGATGGCAGGATGTTGCTTCATGCTGATGATGCTGTCAAGGAAGGATATGAAGCTGCCATCATCAGTTCCGAAGATACAGACGTATTTGTGCTGAGCTTGGCCTGCAGCAACAAGATCCCAGCACCACTCTTCCAAAAGAAAAGAACTTCAGCGCGGACACACTTGATTGATGTGAAACAAACTGCTGATTCTCTGGGGACAGATGTCTGTGATGCATTGGTGGGAATGCACGCTTATACAGGTTGTGACACAGTCAGTGCTTTTGCAGGAAAAGGAAAAGCCAGTGCTCTGAAGATCCTGAAGACAAACAAGGCTGTGTGTTGCACATTTTCAGAATTAGGGCAGAGCTGGCAGTTGACAGGTGAACTGTTCCAGGGGCTTGAGTGTTTCACTTGCAGACTTTATGCACCACGAGAGACTGTCACTGATGTGGATGAGCTACGGTATCAACTCTTCTGTGCCAAGAATGGCGATGTTGAATCGCATCAACTGCCACCATGTAAGGACTCCCTCAGAAAACATGCCATGCGTGCAAACTATCAGGCAGGGCTGTGGAAAAGATGTCTCCAGAATGACCCAGAAAGCCCAGGATCAACAGAGAGTGGATGGAAGGCAGAGTGCGTGGATGACAAGAATCTGCTGGTTGTGGACTGGATGGATGTTGCACCTGCTCCCATCGGTGTTCTTGAGCTGCTTGCGTGTTCATGCAAGAAGACATGTATCTTGGATGACTGTACATGTGTGCAAAACAAGCTGAAGTGCACAGACATTGCAAATTGAAAGACTGTACGAATCAGGTGGGTGAAGATGACGATGGCATTACCAAGCTTCTGGATGCAGCTGGTGATGAGACTGATGATGAACTTGACATGTTGTGAGGTGTGATGTTGATGCTGTTAAATCTTCAAGAAACAAAGGACTGTAACAGATAGCTGATACCACAGTGATGGAGGGCTTAGGTGAGAATGATTCCAGATATTTTATTGTGTAATGCATTGTTTGAATTCACATTTAAGTTTCAAACCCTATGATAAAAGCAATTTAGCTGTACATTGAAGGCAAGATATTGAAGAGTAGGACGTCAAGGGCAGTTAACAAAGAAAGTGAAGCTTTTTCTTTGTTGGAAAGCGCATAGAAAGCACTGTATTTCGTGTAAATAACATGACAATGCTATTTTTAAATTAAATTTAATGTCTGAAGCTGTTTAGTATGTAGTGTTACTTGTGCTTAGCAAAAAAAAGTGCCGAGCTTGGCGTGAATGCGTGACGCAAGATGGTAGGTGTAGAAATCATGAGATAACACACAGAAAGCTGTAAGATCTGTAGGTCTATCATAATTTTTTTTATATCAGGGGACCCTGAAGATGTTAAAAATCCATGATAGATCTTGCCCCACTTAGTGGTAACAACTACCCCTACTTCACTGACCAGGCTGAAAGGCTAATTAGAGTAGATCCTTTTATAATGTAAGTTGATACATTTTTTTTTCGCTGAAAAAGTATCTTCTGATACACCACAATCAGCAGTCTGTCTGTCTGTCTGTCTGTCTCACAGTGTCTGTCTGTCTGTCTGTCTCTGTCTCTGTCTGTCTGTCTGTCTCTCTCTCTCTCTCTCTCTCTCCTCTCTCTCTCTCTCTCTCTCTCTCTCTCTCTCCTCCCTCTCTCTCTTAAAACTACATTGAAATATTAAAGACATGTAGATATACATGTCTACATATGTAAAAAGTGACATTAACAGATAGACTGACAAATGTCCAAACACACAAAAACACGGACACGTTCGCGTGTGCCTACACACACACACACACACACACACACACACACACACACACACACACACACACACACACCACACACACACACACACCTCATCACACCACACACGCACGTACGCATGCATGTGCGCGCGATTAAATTAGTATATAAGTGAATGTGAGGCTGCTTTTTTATTTGCTTATTTACTCACTTGCTTATTCATTAGCTTATTTTCCTGCTTGCTTATATTTATAAATCTTTTTGCATACACTGTCGTACTCACTCACTTCCTTGTGTATTTGCAGAGTCGTTTGCTGCCTTACTTATTTTTTCACCAACAGATAACTGGTGAAGAATTGTTAGATGGCCATTTGAGAGATTTTGTTTGTCTAATCAGTGCATGTGTGATAATGTGTAGAGAGAATCATGGTGATATGTAGGGAATGATAGAAAAGAACAGGTACAGTAATGATAACCTCTGTGATAATGTTGCCGATGCAACGACCAGAACCAGACGGATTGGAATGATCCCGTTTTGTTTTGTTCTGTTGACTTTTTGCAGCATTGTCAGTCTCGGGGCCCCAGGGTAAGTCTCATTGTCAGTCATGGGGACCGCAGGGTAAGTCTCCTTCATGCTTTGCCTTCATACTTGTTCATTGTAGCTGCGTGTAGATGTGGTGGTCGTCCCGTGTGCTTTCACAGAGCTTCAGCCGGCGACTGCAGAGGAGTACAGTTTGCGGTGGTTGATATATGAAGCGTGTTCTGACTGTCTTTTTGTGTCTGTCCAACTGTCTGTGTGAAGTCTGGCTTTGTTGTCGGTTATACAAACCTACAGTTTTGTTTGATCTTCTCCAAATTTGGCATACTGACTCGTTAGCGTACGGGGCAGATCAAGAGCAAATCACGTGTGTGCTAGAAAGTCGCATTAGTCGCATTTTTAATGCGACCAAAAGAGGAAGTGGAGCGATATTGGGATTCGAAGTTAGTCAGCCACGCCTCGCGGTTAGCGTTATTATGGATTGAAAAATACTATGCTTATCGTCCGGAGTAAGATCAGTTGGGAGAAATGCGGCGTTAGACTGAAGACCTAATGCTTACTAGTTTAATCCCTGATTCCCAGTTCGATTTTCCACCTTTTTTTTTTTAAACTGCAGCAGGTCTAAGGCAAAGAGTGTGTGCGCTCTAAGATGAAGGGGGTGGAAGAAGGGTGCACAAGGGGGGTGGGGGTGGGGGGGATAAAGGTGGGGGGAGGGGGCGTGCGTGAGAAGGAGAGGAGGTGGAATAGAGATAGGAGGTAGAGTGGGACGGAAGACGTTGAGGACGGGGGGGGGGGGGGGGGGGGGGGGGGGGGGGGGGGGGGGGAACAGAGCATGAGAGAAGAGGATAAAAGGGGAATGGATGGAGGGGAGGGAAAGAATGGAGAGGGGTAAGCAAGCGATGTCAGCAGTTGAAGCGGGTCTGACAGTCTGTCTGTCCGTCTGTGTCTCGCTGTCTCTTTAATTTTCTCTTTGTCCCACTGCCTACCTCCATCCATTTCTCTTTTTTGCTCTCTCTGGTTCAGAATCTTCATTCTTCCCTTCCATTCTTCACATAATCTCTCTCTCTCTCTTGCTTATAAGTCTTTAAACGTTTCCTTTTCCACTTTTAGTTCCATTTTTCCCCCATTTATTTGTATTCGTGAGTGGGTAGCCTACTTTGTTTATAGTCGACGCTGTGACTTGAATTTTTATCTTCCCTGTGGTGTTTGGTTTCCGTCGAGTATTGTCTTTGTGTTCGCTGTGTTCATCACAACCCCCATTCGTTACAGTTCCAGAGAGAGCGGCGTGACTGTTGCGCAATAATCATGATGGAGTCCTTTGGATACCGTAAAGTTGCTTTGTTTTTTGGTTTTTGCTTGTCTAGTTTTAGTTGTGCTTTTTTTAATCGATGTGCATGCTGTCTTCATTTTCGTTTCGTCTTTTTCTGTCAGTACTATGATTATCCTTGTTACTATTACACAACGACAACAACCGCTACCAGTACTAACCCGACCGCAGCTGAACCATATCTATTGCGGTCCTCTCTCACGCCTGCTCCCACGCCCTATTCCTATTCTCCTGGGTTCTCTGTCTCTGTCTGTGTGTGTGTCTCTCTCTCTGCCTCTATGTCTGTGTCTCTGTCTCAGTCCTTTCGTCTCTGTCTGTCTCTCTGTCAGTCTGTCTGTCTGTCTGTCTGTCTTCTCTCTCTCTCTCTCTCTCTCTCTCTCTCTCTCTCTCTCTCTCTCTCTCTCTGGTAACAGATAGGGATGCATATCCAAGGAAAGCTTATTTTTCCGGATTCTTAGTCCCTGTCACCGCTGATTTGTCTCACTGTGCAATTAAAGAGCACAACTGACCATTATCTGTTGATCTAGCTTCAATCTTTGAACCTATTGATCTAGCTTACATCCCTTTGAATCTATTGATCTAGCCTTCATCCTTTTGAATCGTCAACCGAGGCTCAAAGAAATCGAATTAAAATAGTTTACAATTCTTATTCTGTCAAGGCATTTTCTTTTTGTATATCCTTCGAACGAGATTATAAACCGATGTTCCGTGTGTGGACGCATACACATAAAATACCATCACCAGCTTTCGGAAGAGTAGGCCAGTATGGCCGTTGGTGATATATGACACATATACACACAGCAAGCATCCTCCATGAAACATCGCAGGAAGGTGTAACCGGACTGGATGACACGGGAAATGAATCATTAGCGCCAGTGGGCAGCTGTTCAGTCGGCTCTACCAAGGTGGACAGCCCGTTGTATAAACGAGAGTATGGATTGTGAAACGCTTAGGACTTGGTCCCTAACTGAGGATGGGCGCTGTGCAAGTACTGTCAATAAATGAAAATATCAGCTCTGCCTTTCGCTGGCTGTCTTTGAAGGAGCGAGTTCAGGGACCGACGCTGCAAGTTGGAAGTCCAAACACATCCAACATAAAAGCTGAAAGCTAGGCTGGATAATCATCCACGCTGAACATCAGTGTACCTCTCAATGTCCAAGCCGAGGTTGCCATTTTTCTTCCCACATGCAGAATGCAATGAGTCTTGTATGCTTTCGGTGAAATATTGAATGTTGATTGATAAACGCCTTCCGCCGCCCCCCCAGTTTTCACCCCCACCCCCATTGCACCCTCCCGTCTTATCTGCCCTTTGTAAAGTGACGGAAGAATTGTGTATCTATGCTTTATTTTGTGTCCCGTTAATTGATTCTTAAGATGTGTGCGTGTGCGTGCGTGCGTGTATGTGTGTGCTCGCGCGCGCGCGCGCGGAAGTGTTGCTGGTAGATATCACTGTTGCGGATATGCGGCCTGTGCCAGCATTTTTGAAGTGCCTAGATGAATATTCATGGTTAAAAAAAAGGTTAAAAACCATGCTGTTGATGACAGTCAGTCTCCCGTTCCTCCCATATCCAACATGCCCACCTCCACTTCCGCAGCACACCTCGACCCCGAGTACACACACACACACACACACACACACACACACACACTCATTGCAAACCCACATGAGCAATGACATTTGCCGCCGTGGCTGAGTAGTCGTCGGTTAAGTTCCCATCAGGGGCATGTACTTTTTTTTTTTCCTGACCGGGTTCTTCCCAGGGTAGAGTGGTAATAATCTCAAATTTCCACCTGCAACCCTTCCACTCAGAAATCAAATAGGAAGACTAGAACCACACAGCCGAGTTCCATGCAGCTGGATGCGTCTCTTGAGACTTGCTCAGGTTTCCTAACCAAACAGTACAGGTGTCTGTTGACGCGGGTCTTGCTGACGCTGGAATATTATGATGAAAGTAAGCATAGAGTACAGCCCTGCTCATTAGATCGAGACCAGAATGGAAGTCCGCCAGCAGCATCTTAGCATGATCTGTATGAACATGTTCACAGGGACTTGTCATCGGATGGCATGGTTGCCGTTCTCACGGCGACGCTCGCTCATCACGCTGGCATCGCGACTTAGCAATTATTGCCGACAATAGGCGGCATAGAAAGTGGAGTCCTTCGTCTGTTGGATCAAAACGGGCATCATTGGACATTAACGCGACTCGGCAATGTCTCCTCCGGCAGGTTGCCCTAAGATGACTTCATACAGATTTTCGCCTGTGGACTGCCTGCGCCAGGTAGCGGCAGGATTAACCATGGTTTTGCTGTGACTGAGGATGGCCGGAATGAATAGAAGGGAATAAAGTAAGAGCGGGCACAAAAAAATATCACACACACACACACACACACACACACACACACACACAGAGCAGACTTTTAAGTCGTTGAACTGTCTTCTAGCGTCAACTGTGAGGACGATCAGCGAGAGCCGTCCGACGATCAGCGAAAGCCCTCCACACCTGTATTTTATGCCCCACCGGCACGTGGAACAGCCGCCGGCCTTGGCGGTTTCGCCAACTTACGCAGGCGGAGGACACAGACTTCGTATTTGCCGTCTCATCCGAGCTTGTAAAAACGACCAGCAGCACGTGCAACGTGAACAGCCTTGTCAAACTAGTCTGATTTGTGTCCAGCGTGGACAGGAGTGGTGGATCTACATGGGAAGTGGCAAGCATATTTAAATGTGTCCTGTTGGATCTTTCTTTTGACAGATAGGTTCCTCAGATTCTTTGAACATGAGAGTAATGTATAAACTGAATTAAAAAAAAAAAAAAAAACTGTAACGGAGGGTGACGGGGTTTAATAAATAAATGCACGATGAAAAGCATCCCTGTGCTTTATGAAATATGATCAGCTTCACAACAGGAGTACCAGTAAGAAATAAAACGGCCGTTGTATATAACTGAAGCCTTCCCAATGATTACACGTACAGAGCTGAAATGTCGGAGAAGAAGACAAATAAATGGGAAATATTAATTTCTCATCAAAATTGGAACAGTGCCCCCTCCCCCCTCATTTTAATAACCTGTCACACACACACACACACACACACACACACACACACACACCACGCACACACACACACACACACACACACACACACACACTAAATGTGTGAAATGTGAATAAAATTGGATGTTTTTATAGTTAGACCTTTTCTATGTATATGCTAGACATGTAAATTCTTGGACCGGTTAAATAAAAAGGTAGCTTGGTTGAGATACCAGAGAGCAGAGCGTTGATTGTCTTGAGGAACATCTCCGGACAGACCCAAAGAATGAGATCCACAAAAGACAGCAGCTTGACTAGGCTGTTCGCAGCGCATTTTGACTTGTGTTAGGAGTTTGAGATGGTTTGTTGTTGTTTTTTTTTTTTTTTTTTCTTTTGGGGGGGAGGGGGTGGGGATGGGGGGTGATGGGTGGTGGGGGGTGGTGGAGATTGTTTTTGTTTTTTGAGAATTCTGTTGCAGTTTTTCACCTTTTATTTTTCCATCTCTAAAACGGTCGTGTGCTTCGTTCGTTAAAAAGTACACAACTCGCTGCTTTGCTTGTTTTTCATTGTTGATTAATAGTTTGTACTCTGCATGAACTCCTTATTCCCATATACCCACCTCCCCTCAACTGCCCCCCATCACTCCTTACCCCCCACTCCCTCCCCTGACCCTGTCTCTCGCAGTCACTATGCATGAACCATTTATTTCAAGTTCGATTATCATTTGGGTTACGATTATCATTTGGGTTACGATTATCATTTGGGTTACGAGTTCTTTCGAAACTCGATACTTTCGACTCTGTGGACTTAAAGAAATTAAAAATGAATTATATTTCTCAGCTATCCAACAGTTCTTATACCTCATCAATGCATGCAAAGAAGTAAACAGATTAATGAGCGGTAAGTAAGTGTAATGAATGAACCCTTCCGAAAGAACACATGGTTAGCCACGCTGGGAAATGGATATATGAATAAACTGTGTTTCTGTCAAGTTTTTGAGGTTACTTTTGGAGATGTGATTTTTGCTGTTCCTTTGGTGTTTGATTGATTGATGGGCTGCGTGATGGTTGGTGATGGTGGTTTTCGTTTCTTTTGTTGTTTTTTTTTTTCGAAGGGAAGGGACGGGGGTAGAGGAAGGAAGGAAAGGGTTTCAATATACTTTCCTGGTTTAGGGGTTGAGAGGGTAAGGAAGATGGGGAGAGAATGACGAGTAGTCGCGACGTGACGTAAAATTGTTTGTATTGACTCGCTACATCTGGGAGAGAAGGAAGGAGAAAAAGGGTTGACATAGATTAGAAATTTGTGTGTGAGACACAGGGGATGGAGAAAGGGGGGAGGGGTGCCTGTTTTTGTACAATTTGTACAAGAGGGTGGCTGCTTTGGACCGATCTGGTGAAGTTATCAAGTGACTCGTCACAGGTGTGGGGGTGTGCGTGTGCCAAAGTAAAAACGAAAGTCGGCCAGACAATCAGAAAAACACACACATTTTTCAGTAAAATTCAGGACACGTGACTGATTCAAAGAAACCAATAATATCGAAGGAAACAATTCTACCTGACAAGTCTTGATCTGGCAAGTTAGTGTAGGAACACACACACGCACGCACGCACGCACGCACGCACGCACGCACGCACGCACACGCACACACACACACACACACACACACACACACACATATATATATATATATATAAAAAATAAAACTAATAAATTCCAAGGATAAATACCGCACCATTCCAGCAACTTACAGAGCAGCTTGGTGTTGCAATGACTGCAAGAAATATTGAATGATATACAAAGCTTGCTCTTATGTCTTATTTCTTCAATCTAAGACATAAGAGCAAGCTTTGTTTATCATTTAATATATATATATATATAATGCATGGATGGTAGCGAGGTGCGGGGAGTGAGTGGTGGGTGGGAGTCATTCTGGTGGTATGTCAGAATAACTCTCCTGGAGTCAAACCGAAACACAGAGGGAGTTAGTTTTTTTTTATATTCTAGTTTAACTCCCAGGGAGTTAAAATTTACAAATGAACAGTTTAACTGCCTAGGAGTTGAACCATTCGGGGAGTTAAAACTTTTCGTTACCAACCAAAGAGCCGCCATATTGATGCCGCGGAAACCTGCACAGGAGTGGAGTGTGTTGCCAGCACTTGACTAGAGATGAAAACAATGGGTCGACGGAGAGTAAGAAGAACAAGATGCAAAGCATATAAACGTACTCCCAGTTTATCCTGAATACGCGTGATATATTCCATAAAGAGGAAAAACCGTGTTGGGCTGGTGTAACCGTTAGTAATGGCTATTCTGGTAAACATCGGCCGTAATCTGTGATCTATAATGAACATACTTACAAATTTTCAGAAAGATTGGCCAGTAACTTTCTGAGATTTTCCATCAAGAAGAAAACCATTATGGGCCGTTAGTAACGGCTGTAACGGGCATCATCCGTGACCCATAATGAACATGCCTACAAATTTTCAGAAATATCGGCCACGTACTTTCTGAGATATTCCATGAAGAAGAAAAACCGTTAGGGGCCGTTATAGCTATTAGTAACGGCTATAACGGTAAACTAAAACATCGGGCATGATCCGTGACCCATAATGAACCTACAATTTTTTAGAAAGATCGGCCAAGTACTTTCTGAGACATTTCATAAAAAAAAAAACATTATGGGCCGTTACAGCCGTTAGTTACGGCTGCAACGGTAAACTAAAACGTCGGGCATCATCCGTAACCCATAGTGAAATACCTGCTAATTTTCAGAAAAAAATAACTTGTCATGTGCTTTGTTTGTCAATGTCATTGGCGGTAACTAACACCCTCTCTTTCTAAATTTTGCTTCGTTCTCCGCCGTCAGTCACTCCATTTTGAAAATTTTGTAATTTTCAGAAAGATCGGCCAAGTACTTTCTGAGATATTCCATAAGAATAAAAAGCGATACAGGCCGTTACAGCCGTTAGTAACGGGTATAATGGTAAACTGAAACATCGGGCATCATCCGTGACCCATAATGAACATACATGCTGATAGTCACAAAGATCGACCAAGTACTTTCTCAGATATTCCATGAAAAAGAAAACCCGTTACAGGCCGTTACAACCGTTAGTAACGGCTATAACGGTAAACGAAAACATCGGGCATAATTCGTGACCCATAATGAACATACCTGCAAATTGCCACAAAGATCGGCCAAGTCCTTTCTGAGATATTCCCTGAAGAAGAAAAACCGGTACAGGCCGTTACAGCCGTTAGTAACGGCTATAACGGTAAACTGAAACATCGGGCATTATTCGTAACCCATAATGAACTTACCTACAAATTTTCGAAAGATCTGCCAAGTACTTTCTGAGATATTCCATAAGAATAAAAAGCGATACAGGCCGTTACAGCCGTTAGTAACGGGTATAATGGTAAACTGAAACATCGGGCATCATCCGTGACCCATAATGAACATACATGCTGATAGTCACAAAGATCGGCCAAGTACTTTCTCAGATATTCCATGAAAAAGAAAATCCGTTACAGGCCGTTGCAACCGTTAGTAACGGCTATAACGGTAAACGAAAACATCGGGCATAATTCGTGACCCATAATGAACATACCTGCAAATTGCCACAAAGATCGGCCAAGTCCTTTCTGAGATATTCCCTGAAGAAGAAAAACCGGTACAGGCCGTTACAGCCGTTAGTAACGGCTATAACGGTAAACTGAAACATCGGGCATTATTCGTAACCCATAATGAACTTACCTACAAATTTTCAGAAAGATCGGCCAAGTACTTTCTTAGATATTCCATAAAGAAGAAAACCCGTTACAGCCATTAGTAACGGCTATAACGGGGTAAACTAAAACATTTGGCATCATTCGTGACCCATAATGAACATACCTGCTAATTTTCCAAAGATGGGCCTCGTACTTTCTGAGATATTCCGTAAAGAAGAAAAACCGTTACAGGCCGTTACAGCCGTTAGTAACGGCTATAACGCTAAACTAAAACATCGGGCATTATTCATAACCCATAATGAACATACCTACATATTTTCAGAAAAATCGGCCAAGTACTTTCTGAGATATTCCATAAAGAAGAAAACCCGTTACAGGCCGTTACAGCCGTTAGTAACGGCTATAACGGTAAACTAAAACATCGGGCATCATCCGTGACCCATAATGAACATACCTACAAATTTTCAGAAAGATCGGCCCTGTAGTTTTGTCTGGAGCGAGTGGAACACATTTTGACCACGGACGGACGGACGGACGGACAGACACACACAAACACACACACACACAGCATTTGTTCGTTCCCATTCTAAAGTACTCCCTGTTCTATAAGAACTGGGAGTACAAAAAGAGGAAGAAGAATAGAATCTGTATGAGTAAAGCAGTGCCTTCAGGGTCCTGTCGAATTTTCACAGAGGGTGACTGTCAAATTAACTGGCACTGGAAAACGCTTGGATTGAATGATAGTCAGGAAAGAAGATTAAAGGAGGAAATGAGAATGAGCATGTGTTGATAAAGAAGACGGAAAGGTTGTTGGAAGAATCTAGTTGCTTGCTTGCTTGTCTGTCTTCGGATACTTACGGTGAGAAAGTGTGTGGACTGCAAGAAAGCATGGGCTAAAATTGCTATATATCGTGTGTCTTTCTTGCCGTTTATCAATCGGTATAGGAGGTTTTGCAGCTGGAAGAGGATTGTAATGGAAATAATCAGAAGCTGTGTACGATTTGCATGTTTTCTTTATGTCATTGTTTGTTTATTTGAGTCTTTGAGATAAGAATGTGATTGCTGACTTGTTTTCGGTTTGAATAGTGTACATAGTTTTGATTCAGATTTGCTTCCCTTGTTCGTATGATGACTTGGTCGGCTGAGCCATGCAAGTTATGATGATATGACTTGATTTTGACTTCATCAAAAGTGCTTTCTCTCGTGTCACATTCCCCCTACCACCCCATAAAAGGGTTTGGCATACCACCAATGGGACTTTCTGTTGTTGATCTGAAGTGAAACTTTTATTATCTATGTATTTATCATATCATGATTATCTTATTTTTGTTTGTCTATCTTTCATTAAAAAAACAAAAGAACTCATGTTCATTGTACTTTGTCTTCTCGTGCTTTGCAGTGAGAAATACACGCCTGAGGTGTCGGTGGCCTCCCGTCGGAAGTCGGTCATGGGCACCGGAGACACCAGAAGGCTCAGTGCTCGTGCCAGGCAAGAAATGAACCACCGTTGGGAGGCTGAAAGCTTTCCTCCGCCTTCCTAGCCGCCTCTCTGTCTCTCTTTATCGGTCTCCGTCTGTGTCTGTCTCTTTCTTCACACACACACACACACACACCACACACACACACACACACACACACACACACACACATATATTATATATATATATATTATATATATATATTACACATTGATATATGTATAGAGAGACGTGTGTGTGTGTGTGTGTGTGTGTGTGTGTGATGTGTGTGTGTGTGTCTGTCTGTCTGTCTCTCTGTTTTGGTATGTGTCTGTGTCTTTGAATCCCATATTTGCCAATCGTTCCATGCTGTCTGCTTTTTTTTTTTTTCCAGTCTTTCGATTTGGGGTACTCTTCTAATTAGGCCTGAATGCAGTTTAATCGAAAAGAATCTTTGTGCTAGTAGAATCTATCACTGCTTCTATGAATTCGATATGAATACATGTGACCACGGCAAGCTTTCTGAACGGTTTGGACTATTAAAGATGAATATGAACTGCATCCTTCGAATTTGTTAAAGAGGATAGGCCCTGTCTGGGTTTTTCTCGGTATACACTTATTGACAATATTACATGAAAGGCCAGCTGTCGCTGGATCCTCAGTTAGGGTAAAAAGAAAACAAAAAGAGAAACAAAAAGCATCAGGGAGGGTTTTTTTCTTTATACGTGTGTATCATATCTACCAAACATTCTGGGTGCTAAGATGCTTTTGATGTCTGACGGTTATGCAGTGTCCAAGGACGAAAATAATCACGATTTACTGTGTATTCCGGGCTGTCATTTTTAATAGGCGATTTGATGTCGTAAGCCGCATTCGTTTGCAGTTATGGGCCTGTAAATGATTTCACCATAGGAGCAAAACTTACCCTTCTTGTTTCTTATCTACTGTTTTACTGTTCCCAGCCTCATTTAAGATTTCCTTTAAGTGAATACCTGTAGCATTGTTCAGAGATCGATTCATGTAACGTCTGTACAGTAATTGAACATTGGTAATGTTCAACAGTCGATTTGATCATATTACTTTCACACTTAATAACCATGGTATTTTCAACAATCAACATTGTTTACTTGACTTTTGTACAGTAATTAGCTATGGTAATGTTCAACGGTTGACTTTGCTGTACGACTTCTATACAGTGATTTACTATGGTAATGTTCTCCGATCAACTTGGATACGTACCTTCTGTATGGTCATCAATTATTTTGGTGCGTATGGTCATCGACCTATCACGTTCATCAGTTACCTTCATCACTTTGATAACGGTTTAGAATTGTTCAGATCGATACCTTGGAGGAATTATGGACAGTGCGGTTGATAAATTTACTTTCAGTGTTGAAGAGATCAACAAAGGGTATGTTTCGGAAATGGTAACATTTTCTTACTCGTTCTTTGTCACTTAAAACTGTTGATCTGTGCAATATGAAAACAAGCATACAAATTAATAGACGACCAGTTATCGTTTATGCTAAATTCTAATCTTAAACATTATCGTCCCCGTATGGATGTATAAGTTGACAGGCGGAAATACAGATGGACACACAGATTCAGACAGACAGACCTATTGGTAATTGGATATAGATAGACAGAAATATAGGCAGGTAAACACAGGCAGACAGACTTAAAGTAGACAGATGGATACAGACAGACATATAGGTCAACTGATATATACAGAGTCAGAAGACAGACAGACAGATAGATGGATGAATCAACATGTGCATAAACAGGATCAAAGAAAGACTCAGACATACAAATAGACGGATAAATAGGTTTACAAACACACACACACACACACACACACACACACACACACACCACACACACGCACACACACACGCACACACACATACACACACACACACACACACACTCTCTCTCTCTCTCTCTCTCTCTCTCTCACACACACACACACACACACACACACACACACACACACACACACACACACACACACACAGACAAGCTTATTGGTGGATACGTAAGATAGATCTATTGGTAGACGTAGATCTGTTAGCAGACAGATACAATACGCGCTAATATTGGTTATATGATGTCCTAGATCAGTTTGTAGAGAGATGAAAATACGCGTCAGTATTGGTAATAGGAAGTCCAGGATCTGTTGGTAGATAAATACAAATACGCGTCAGAGTTGGGTGGTATGATGTCCTGGATCTGTTGGTTAACAGTTACAAATAGGCGTTAATGTTAAGTTGTGTAATGTCCTGAACAGGTAAGTGATAACTACCATCAAGTTTCTGTTTTCTGTACTTTGCTGCTTGGTATAAACATGTTATTAAACTTTGAAAGTATGGGAGCAAAATTAGTTATCGGTTTAATCTTCCATTCTTTGTTCTTTCTTTCTCTTCTGCCTACCCCCCTCCATACTTCCTTCATTTCTTTCTTTCTTTCTACGCATACAGACCAGTCATATACACGTCTTTTCAAATCGGTGCAAGTATCCTGTCGTTTATTGGCAAGGCGCGGTGAAACATTGATGGCACTGGGTAAATAATCGACATCTTGTATCTATGGTCTGTTTTGTGGAAATAATGTTTAAACATTGATGGCACTGGGTAAATAATCGTCATCTTGTACCTATGGCCTGTTTTGTGGAAATAATGTTTAAACATTGATGGCACTGGGTAAATAATCGACATCTTGTACCTATGGCATGTTTTGTGGAAATAATGTTTAAACATTGATGGCACTGGGTAATACGAATCTTGTACTATGGCCTGTTGGGAAATATGTTTAACATTGATGGCACTGGTAATAATCGAAATTTTGTACCTATGCCTGTTTTATTATTTTTTTTATAATTTTTTATTTATTTATTTTTTTACGGATACGGATGTTTAATTCATACAGGCGATGGCCGCTAATGAAGGGGGTGTTGTGATCAAATCATTTCAGACAGAAGTAAGTAAATCATCAAACATGTAGGCATCTACAAGTAAAAGCAGACTCGATATTAAACAACATACACCAATCAATACCTAACTACATACTACACTTCGAATCTTAAATGCCTTGCACAGGAAAATAGCAAAACGTTTTACAGTAGTTTCATTTGTAGATGCCATTAGTAATGAAAGTCGAAATGAAGAAGGATGTCTACAATATTTTGATGAATGAACTGATTCCTCAGGTCACTTAGAGCGGGGCAGCACAACACAAAATGAACTTCATTTTCTTCGGCACATTTACAAAGCTGACACGTCAGTTCAAGTTTATGATGCTTCTTATAACGATAATAATGAACAGAAAGATCAGAAATACCTAATCTGAACTTTGCCATATATATTTCAAATGATTGTCCATATCAATAGATAAATATACCGGCACACAACGTATGGATCTGAACTGTCTATAAAAAGCAAATCAGTCACTTTCATGAACGTGACGTGACCATTCTTGCCATCTGCAATCTACCAATCGATTCCAAAATGCACGAAGAAATCCATTTATGTCCCCAACACTCTGTTGTAGCCAAACATAGCCAAAACCAAGTTTATATAATTTAGTCCTCACGCTAGAAACACAGTTTCTTTTCCCTCTACCATCCAAATCATACAACATATTATATATTTTCCTGGGCAACCTTGAAATTTCCATTTGTGTTATTTTCAACCAATAACGTATGCAAGCTGTCGCAGAATTCAAATCTATTGCATGTCTGTTTACTTTGCCGTAGGCTAAATCGTTAGGTGTTAGCATGCTCACTCCTAGGAACTTCTTCAACGCAAATAAATGGACATTTTCACAATAAACGGCAGAATCATAAAGACCCCAAATTTCAGCTCCATACTGAGCCATAGGGTGTACCTGAGAATCGAACAATTTCATAAGCAGTTTCAAACATTGGTTTTCTAATTTTGATAATGTGTTGCATGATACATAGAAGTGCACGCTTAGCTCTACTGGCAAGATCCTTGCAAGCAAAAGTAAAGCTTAATTTCGTTGAAATTTACATTCCTAAATATCTATATACGTTGACTACAGACATCAACACTCCATTATAAGTCCACCTTTCTCTAAGTCCAAAAAACCGACCCTTTCTAAACACAATTACACTGCTTTTTGACATGTTAATTGTTAACTGAAGTGAAGTTGCAGATCGTAATAGATTATTTAGTTGAGTTTGTAAGCCAGTAATAGTTTCAGACGTCAGAACAACATCATCTGCTAAGAGAAGAATAAACAACTCAAGAGCATTGCAAATAAATTGTGCACCATGTTTTCCATTTCTAACAACCTCTGATGTTAACTCATTAATGAAAAGAGAGAATAAAACAGGACTGCACACATCCCCTTGTTTTACAGCAGAGGTACATTGAATGTAGTCAGTCGTGTTTCGTCCACACCAAACCTTAGCTTTAACACAGGAATACATGCTAATTACGCATCAGAACAGTTTTCAATGAACACCAGCTTTTAAGAGAATAGGCCAGAGAATAGTTCTACTAACAGAATCAAATGCTTTCTCAAAATCTATAAAGCGATATGTAGCTTACGATTCAAGAAAAACTGTTTTTGCACCAAAGCCGTCAAAGTAAACATATGATCCATAGTTGAATAATTGCGCTTAAAACCTGCCTGATATTCGCCAGTGATATTATTATCTTCAACCCATTCTTTTAATCAGCGATGGATAATAGTGCTGTATAATTTACAACTAGCGTCACTTAAAGAAATTCCTCTGTAGTTATTAGGATCATTCACGCTGCCTTTTTTGTGCAGTGGTAGAACAATACTTTCCGTCCATTGTTCAGGATAAATTCCCTTATCAAATAAAGAATTGAAAAAGGTTACAAAAAAGTTCATAATCAGGTCAGTTTTACAAGCGGGTTACAATTGGATCATAATGAAGGAGAGGATGATTGTTTAAGTCGTCCGATTTCAAAAGAGGAAGTAATGTTTGCTCTAAGAAAAAATAAGAAATGTAAAGCTCCTGGAACAGACAGTATAACTGGTAAGCTGCTGAGGTATGCTTGTAAAACTGACCTGATTATGAACTTTTTTGTAACCTATGGCCTGTTTTGTGGAAATAATGTTTAAACATTGATGGCACTGGGTAAATAATCGACATCTTGTACCTACGGCCTGTGTTATGGAAATAATGTTCAGATCATGGCATACCACGTGTACATACTGTATTATCAAGAATGCACAGACACCATGAGTCAGGTATAATCCTGAAGGAAACCAATAATGCTGTTTGGACTGATATCAACACAGGAGTTCCAGCACTCTGGCGCCTCTCGATCCGCAGCTGCTGACAGTCAGGTTGAACGAATTTTGTTTTGCTTTTGGTGTTGTCAGTCTCCCATCCACATCCCCCCCCCCCCGTAGGGTGTTGTAACTTTTTTTTTCTTTGGGTGCGTTTATGTTTGAAATGGAAGAGTTGGATCTGGGAACGTGTTTCGATGGTGCCCCCAAAATCTCACCGTGCAATGATGGAAAAACTTTTCTGCAGAACATTCTTACCAGCTGATCAGCTCCATCTCGGGAGCCAGTAGAGCTAGTTGAAATCAGGCTCATCAGATTATGTTGTTTATATCCAACCCGACCACTCGGGCTATATCAGGGCTGAAAGTGAAAGCAAGTTTACAATTAAGAAAAAAAACCCAACAAAACCTGAACTGCATACACACTGAAATACCAAGGATGTAAAAAAAAAAAAAATCTGAAATGATTAACAAACTTAAAAGAAAAAAATACCGTACCGCGGAACAAAAGAAACAAACATTGTCTTGTCATTTGTTTCTTTCATACAACAGCATAGCATTTTTTCTTTTAACTTTGTTTCAGTTTCCGCCAGCAGTTACCTCACTTTGAAACTGAAATTATTATATGAAAAGGGAAAAAAAAACAAAAAAAAAAACTTTGATTTTCGATTGTAAAGATGATCAAAACTAAACATCCGACTAGGAACAATTCTGACCAAAGCTTTACTTCATTTGAAGTTGTCTCGGAGAAAAGAGAGGTGCAGTGTCCGTGTGACTTCAAAACTGTTCCTTTGGGTTGCAGTATGTTCGGTTTGGGAATCACACTGGTTTTGTTAAGTCTGTCACGTTTTAGTCTGTTCAGGCGTAGAAAGTCTACGAGATAAAGCCGATAGCTGGTGAGAATGTTTAACAGACTCTGCCGAAAAAAAAAAATCTTCAACACAGAAGCCGTAGTCAGGAGGTATCTTCGTTTAGCAGGCCCCTGGGCAGTGTTGTTAGCAGGAGATGCTTGTTTCCCTGTGGTCGTACTGAAATAGAAGCATGTGGTTTATTTCTCTGTTGCCTCTAACACAGATCCTGTTTCCTGTAGAGTAAACTTCTCCATATGATGTTGTCAGCGAGAATTTCTTGTGTTTGTGTGCGTATGCTTGTTTAGAACCGTGGATTACTTACTGTTGGACATAATCTTTCCCCAGGATGTTTGGGGCATTCATGTTGGATTTTTTTCCGTCTGTCGGCACGGTTTAGATGTATCAGCGTGAAATAACTATTTTTGTAGGATAGGCTTTTCCAGCACGCAATGTTTTGAGCCGTTGTATGTGTCGCCTGTTTCATATAAGCTACACACAAAAAGTTAAGGATCACTTTCACAAACATTCATAACTGTCAAAATAAGAAAGTCAATGCGTTGAAGTTTGGCCAACATTTAATTCCATTCTTTAGTGATAACGATACACAATTGCCTTCAATCTCGAGCAATCGTTTGGTGTGTACATTTGATTAAAGTGGGTACGTATCCAAATTTGATTTCCCAAAGTCATTGAAATCACAAGACAGGGCATACTGATGCTCCCAAAAGCTCAGTAATGCGTGTAACCACCATGGCTGTTCTGGCACTCGACGCAGCGAGTCCTCATCGAGTTGACCAGGTTGGTGAAGATCCTCTGTGGAAGCGCCTGCCACTCAGCCTGCAGCATCTGGTAGAGGTGTTGGGCATCCCTGGGAGGGGGGTGGCTCCTCACTTTGCGATCCAGCTCATCCCAGAGGTTCTCAATCGGGTTGAGATCGGGACTGCATGCTGGCCACTCCATTCTGTTGACTCCAGACTGCTGCAGGAAGTCGTTGACCACCCTTGCCCTGTGGGGGTGAGCATTGTCATCCTGGTAGACAGCCCTCGGTCCCATCTGCTGCAGTGTAGGCACAGCCAGCGGTCGAAGGATCTCATCCCGGTATCGGATGCCAGTCAGGTTACCCTGTACATGATACAAGGGTGTTCTGTGGTGAAGGCTGAAGGCCCCCCAGACCATTACAGAACCTCCACCAAAGGCCACCTTTTCTTGGACAGTGGCGTCAGTAAAGCGTTGCCCTGGGCGCCTCCAGACCCTCAGTCGGCCGTCGTTGTGGTGAAGGGTGAAGCGTGATTCATCACTGAACAGGACCTGGGACCATTGCTGACGTGTCCACCTCACGTGACGTGCGCAGAAGGCGCAGCGTGCTGCCCTATGGGCTGGAGTTAAGCGTGGCCGTACTGCTGGGCGACGAGAACGGAGATTAAACCCATGTAGGCGGTTCCGTATAGTCTGCTGGCTGATGTTGATGTTAGTAGCCACCCTGAACTGCCTTTGAATTATGCTGGAAGAGGCTGTTCTTGTCTGCAGGGCTTGTTGTTCAATGAGACATCGTCACGTGGGGTTGTCTTCTTCGGTCGACCAGATCTGCGTCTTTCATGGACAATCCCAGTGGCTGTGAAGCGTTGAATCAGTCGGACAATGACCGAGATGGACACATGAAGTCGCCTGGCCACTTCTCGCTTGGGAACACCATCTTGGAACCATGCAACAGCTCGTCCCCTATCCTACTCGCTTAATTTTCGTCGTGGAGGCATTGTCAGATCAGGCCTACTACTGGTGGAATGTCTTCTTATATAGCCAAGCGAGCGACAGCATCTCACACATGAACAGCAGTGCTTGCACGTGCATAATGGTTTTTCCATCTGGCAAGTGCAATGTGTTCAGGGAGAACGGTCCAAAACAAGGTCATTTTTCGCAAGTTTCCGCTTTTCCGTTTGCGGCCCAGCTCAGTAGTAGAGAATCCCGTGCAATTTTCGCACTAACACAACATCGCCCACTTACAGCTGAACAAGAATTCATGACAATTTGGCTGGACTAAGAAATAAATAGCAGTAGCGAACTGAGTTTATTACGCACCTGTTTTCACATACCGATCCTTAACTTTTTGTGCGTAGTATAGTTCCATAGATTTCTTTTTGAGCATCAAATAATGGCTGGAGCGCACACGTTCGCTTAGGATGTTGTCAGTTAGAATATTCGTTCAATGTCCAACTGTTCGTGCTTCGCTCCTGCTCGCCCATTTCTTAACACTGTTTGACGCAGTGACTGATGTTGTCTTACACTCATTCGACTTACCCTTTTCGTTGAATGTTGTCAAGTTTTTAACAGCCCTCCCAGGTCAGCTGAGTGATAATTATTTGAATTGACTTGGAAATTATTGTGGCCTTGGATGGTTGTCGTTCGTAGTAGTTTTTGCCGCTGTGATACGTCTACTGTGACCAGCTAAAATGAAGCTGTCTTCATTGATGTGGTGGTGGTTGTGGCAATGTTTGTTTCTGTGTTCTGCCATTCATTTCTGGCCGCTGTGGCTTGAAATTTAGACTACCTTGTAAGATATTTGATGCCACGAATTAACAACACAAAGGCAAATTCTTATGTTGACTTTGATACGTGTGTCTTTTATATTTTCATGTCCTTTTAACCTCTCGACGTTTCTATCATTTAATGTTCAACTCATTTGTTTTTGCCAAGGTGGGTCTCTGATACCGTGCTATCAGTTTTGTGACGTTGCACTGCATTATATGTTATTTTGGTAAGAAAAAAAGATCAGTTGGAAGTTATCCTTCAGTAAATTTTGATTGAAAAATTCTCCCGGAAAAATTCGAGATATTTCAGACGTTTAGCTGCAGTCTACATTTACACATGCACTTACTACATCTAGTGTCACTGTACTGTTATTATCTTTATTACTAGTTTTTTTTTTATGGGATGTATTATAAATGTCCGTGTCCACTTCCTTCTTCTCCTCCTGCTGGGACTAATATAATTTCTCGTTCTCCTTTTTTCTCTTCCCTCTCCTGCTCCCCGTTCTTCTGTAGCTATAGTTTTATTACCTACATTCGGTCAGCAAGCTGTTCCTTTCAATTCACTGCTGTTATCACTGCTGCTCCTCTCCAGTCCCATCCTTCCTTCTTTCCTGTCCTCTTTTCTGGCCATACCTGTTCCTGATATTGGTATCATTTCACTCTACCACTATTCCGATCAGTGTTGCCATGATTGTCGTTAAGTCTTTCATGTGCGAGTGTGTATATGTGTGTGTGTGTGTGTGTGTGTGTGTGTGTGTGTGTGTGTGTGTGTGTGTTATTTAATATTCTCTGTTTATTGATCAGGTCCAATGGTTCGCAGTGAGTATTTACTTTCTCCAAAATCGAATGCGACGGTGATCGGACTAAACCCTCCCCATTGTGTCGTCGCAGGATCTCCTTTGAGGAAAAACATTTCCCACGTATCCCCTCACCCCCCCCCCCCCCCCCCCCCCACACACACACACACCGATTATTTCACCCACCGCTATTTTTTCTCCCAGCTGAGTGCAGGCGTAGTTGCATGACCTTGTTTTTCGGTCTAAGATGTATGTGCATGATGTGAGCATGGGAAGTGTCAGTCATACATTATGTACAATCCTGAATGTGTGTGTGTCTGTCTCTGTGTGTCGCGGGGTGGATTTGCTGTCACACACATTAAAAACTGCTGCCATCCGGTGAGAAAAGCAGATTCGTATTTTAAGGGGATTGTTTTTGTTCATTGCGCGCCTTTTTAGTATTGGTCTGTCCGTTAATTCGCTAGTGTGACTTGAAGGAATCACACAAAAGTTTATAACATTTCGACATACAGACAAGAAATTATGATAGTCAGTAATTTGTGTACAAGTTCATCTCTCACACTGAAATCAAAAGATGTTAGTACTTGTTAAACGTCTCATAACGTGTGTTTGAGTGTGTGTGTGTATGTGTGTGTGTGTGTGTGTGAGAGAGAGAGAAAGAGAGAGGGAGAGAGAGAGAGAGAGAGAGAGAGAGGAGAGAGAAGAAGAGAGAAAACACATGACATTGTCACTAAGAAGGGAGAGAAAGAGGGCACGGGAAGGGGTAATTTGCCTCCCTGACATTAATCTAATAATAATTTGTTCTTGTTTTGCTACCAAACTCACGCCTGTGCGTGCGTTTGCTTTTGTATCTCTTCAAAAAAGAACAATGAGAGAGAAAGCGAGAGAACATGAAAATGTCCGTGCAAACATGATTTTTTTTTCATCGGAAAAAAAGCCAGTGCAGAAGAATTTATTGCATTGATTAAAAACACAAACAAACAAACAAAACGTGACAACACCCGTCATCTGTCACGCTGGCGGATTCACCACATTGACCCACGCTAACTCCCAGCCTGTTCCTTTATCACTGTCGTTACCAAGCATCCTTTCCGTTAGCACCTTCTGCTCTCTGTATGCCCAAAGCACCGTAATTCTCCACCACGCTCAACCTCTCCCCACCCGCGCAATTGCACTCCGTTTCACCTTAACCCCCCCCCCCCCCCCCCCCCCCCCCCCCCCCCGTCTCTCCCCAACCCCTTCACTGAACAGAAACTTGGAGCACCGCGTTTTGCCATCTGTAGCTGTGCACTATGTGACTGGTGTGTGTGACTGCTAACTGCTTCAGGACTGAGCTGTGGTGTGTTTTCCTTTGCTTTTTGTATGCCAGAGTGCATGATCAACAAGTTGATTCAGACGACTCTTTCTATCAGTCGCAAGGACTTCTTTAAAAATGTCATTTATTTATCCTTTTTTGATACTACGTTTATTTATTTATTTATTTTATTTTTTTGCCATTACAATGAATTACCCTCACCCCAATTATTTCCGGTCCCCGTCCATAGTCACACCCTGGCTTGACCAGTTGCAGCCCCGGCACTATCAATCCACAGGGGACATTCAATATCAGGTCGTTGTGAGGCAACCTGCCAGAGGAGACGCTGCACTGCCGCCGAGTGACTGAGATGGTGTTCAGTAGTACCTTTGCTGATCCAACGCACTCAGAACACCACTTGCTTAGCCCCCTACTAATGACAATAATTGCTAAATCATGGAGCCAGCGTGGATGAACGTCCCTCTTACAGAAACGCCACCATGTTCGTCCAACTATAGTCCACATGAACTGGCTGATACCGGCGACGTCGACACGAACGCGGCAAAGGCGCAGACTTGGATTGGAATTACAAACTGAGGTCACCACGGCAGCAGTGCATGAAGAGTCACGGATTGAAGATTTTGTGTGTGTGTGTTTATCGAACAGGATGATAAAGAGGATCCTATGGAGGTCCAGTATATCAGAGACTGCCGCGACATGGCTTTCCTCTACGCTTACTTTCATAATTTTTTTCCGGCGTCAACCAGGCCCATGAAAATACAGATACATGCAGTGTTCGTCCGGAATTTTTAACAAAACTCTCAGAAACGCGTCCATTGAGCACCTGAAACCGTGTGATTACAGTCCCTCCAGTAGGAGCCAGGAAAAAAAAAAGTCTTAGCTCTCCTGCTACTTCTTTCTATTTAGAATACAGTTCCCCTTTAATACAGATCAGACAGATGTTGGTTTTAAGGTTAAAGGATAAAAAAAGAAATATTTTCTAATGCTGTTCAGCCATTATTTTTCCTCCCATGCTCCCAAAATAAGAACGTCCTGTGATTGGTAGAAATAACCGCCTGAATTTTTATTGTCTGCCGTGAGCATCCTGTCTTGTCCTGAACTTCAAAAACCCATGCTCCTTTCTTCCTCCCTCCTCTCTCTCTCTCTCTCTCTCTCTCTCTCTCTCTCTCTCTGTGTGCGTGTGCGTGAGTGCGCACGCGCACGCGTATGTGTGTTTGTGCGTTTGTGTGTCAGACATTTCATGAAAATATTAGCGCCGCTGAAAGTGGGTGATGTTTTGCATGGACGTGAGATAGTGAGATACTGCACTTTCCCGTTGTGTTTGTAGGGCTTGTGTGATATGTGGGCGAAGCCGCACAGGCTTCCTTGTCAATCCATTCGGCAGGTCTGCGTGTGAGCGAGTTTGGGAACATTCGTATTGAATGGTATTTATTCTATATGAAGCTTGAGGTTAAAAGTTCAGAGCAGGTCTTGTTGCCAGTTGTGGCCCATTTAAAGATCTACAAACAAACATTGCGTTGGTAATCAGTTATGGTGTGTGATGTACCGTCTTTCGTCAACTGTTTCCATAACATGGCGAGAATAATGAATGTGAGCGTTTGTATGTGATATATGTCAATCAGCTACTCATGCTTGTGTAGTTTCTTAAAAGATAATACAAATTTTCAACTTGAACATCACGAGTTCCTACTTTGTGTGTGTGTGTGTGTGTGTGTGTGTGTGTGTGTGTGTGTGTGTGTGTGTGTGTGTGTGTGAGAGAGAGAGAGAGAGAGAGAGAGAGAGAGAGAGATAATGTAAGAAGCCGAACTGGACAAGTGTATGTACCTGAGTATGTTCTTCATGCGCGTACTGATAAGCGATATGATATATTTGCTGGCAAGAACGAAAGAGCGTTAATTCTGGTCATCAATACGGTGTGTGTGTGTGTGTGTGTGTGTGTGTGTGTGTGTGTGTGTGTGTGTGTGTGTACTATAAACGGAATGTATGCCACGAGAGTGTTTATATGTGCTCTTTCTCTGCGCGTCACTAAATTTGCAACGTGTGCACGTGGCTAGTCGTGTATGAAGGACTAAGTACAAGTAACCGCTGTTTAGTACAGATCTTAGCTGCTGTCAAGGCTGATGAGACTTGACAATGCTGGGTACATTAAACAAATGAGCTGACAACTCTGACTGTTGGCACATTTTGACCTCCCTTGCATCCTTTCAGGGTCTGCAAGCATTGGCTCAAATATTTCATCACATATTGATTTCTCTATACTTATTTTGCATCTTATATTATTGCGTTTTTTAATCCATTTCCGTATTATGCCCTTCGTTGATTCTCTCGGAAGGCTGTTCGGTTTTTTTTCTTCTCCTGGTGGAGGTGAGAGTACTTCAAAATCATAAGCGCTATGACTGAGGTGAATGTTGTGGAGGGACAAAGGTGACAAAGCCGAGTTCTACAGATGAGTTTCACCAAGGAACTGCAGTCGACTCCATACAGACGAAATAAGGTGTTCTGCTCGTAAGGCAGCGCTGTAGTGTCCTCTTCCTCACTCCAGTGTCCCGGATCCCTGTTGCAGCTTTGTTGTAACGCGATGATCGAATGTCCTGTCGGTTTGATAGACTAGCAGGCAGGCAACTCATTTGTCCTTTGTCAGAATCTGTCCTTACATGTGAGTGTGGACCTATCATTGAGGCACGCAGTCGGCAGCAGAGGATGTAGTCAGCAGCAGAAGCTGTAGTCGACAGCAGAGGTTGTACTTGGTAGCAGAGGTTGTAGTCGGCAGCAGGGGTTGTAGTCGGCAGCAGAGGTTGTACTTTGCAGCAGAGGTTGTTGTCGGCAGCAGAGGTGTACTTCGCAGCAGAGGTTGTAGTCGGTAGCAGAGGTGTACTTCGCAGCAGAGGTTGTTGTCGGCAGCAGAGGTGTACTTCGCAGCAGAGGTTGTAGTCGGTAGCAGAGGTTGTAATCGGCAACAGAGGTTGTAGACGGCAACAGAGGTTGTACTTGGCAGCAGAGGTTGTAGTCGGCAGCAGAGGTTGTACTTGGCAGCAGAGGTTGTAGTCGGCAGCAGAGGTTGTACTTGGCAGCAGAGGTTGTAGTCGGCAGCAGAGGTTGTACTTGGCAGCAGAGGTTGTAGTCGGCAGCAGAGGTTGTAGTTGGCAGCAGAGGTTGCAGGAGGTGGGGGGGGGGGGGGAGGTTTGGCCGTATAGAATGCAGTCCCTGTCTGCCTGAACGGTAAGTCGAGGACACTATGTTCCTAGTTGACTGTGTCCATGTTGGCCTTCAATGTGTCTTTGTTCTCCATAACAAGTCTACGTTGGTCACGCTGCCCTTACTTCAGAGAGGAGCATCTTAACAAAAATCTTGTTTAAGTCATTGGCAAAATCACAAAGGGATTGCTTGTTTGCACTTGCTTTCTCCCACTACTTTTTAGTCCGCTAGCAAATAATTATGTGTAAACATGTGTCTGTTCAATGTAAGAATATAATCTGGTAACGCATGAGTGTAAACTTTATTCACTAAACACAACGTATCTGGTTTTCACTTTGATCAGTCACTGGTTCGTCTGGCTGCAATTCTACATTAGTATTGTTTCCCTACTACTATTCACAGAAGATGAAATATCAGATGTATAATGTTCGATGTAATTTATTTGCTTTGTTCGTTATTTCCCCACCTCCCTTGTTTACTATTTAAGCTCAAACAGATCAGAGGATCGATCAGGCCGCTTAATGGCTCAAATTTACAAATTCTGAAACAGCAAGAGGGGTTGTTTTTGTTCTTCACTCTTCGTTTTGTCATCCATCATTCTTTATTTTCTCCTTTTCTTGCCTTTCTTTCTTTGCTGCTTATCATAGTGTTTATGAATACCTCAGGTGCGCACTTCATGATTATTTGGATAACCCTTTCCCCAGGGCTCTTTGAGCACAAAGAGCTTTCCCGCCTTCACGATGTTCTGTGCTGCTTTTTTGTGACTCTCTTTGACACTGCCATGGTTTTGTATTTGTCTTCCTTCACGGGCATCTGTGGACCATTCTCCTGTCTTTGTTCTGGAAACTCTTGACAGTCGTTCTTGAGTGACTTTTTCAGTCTTGCTTCTAGGTTGTGAAAACTACAATACTGTCCAGAGTGGACACAAATTGTCCATTCCGCAATGTGTGTTTCCTCATATGGCTCTTTTTTCAATGTTTTTGAGTGGGGTTTATTTCGACGTTTTCATTATCTTTCTTTTTCGTTTGTTTGTTTTCTTTCACAAATCTACACCCGATATGTTAAGTGGAATGACTGGCGATCACAGCAGAGCGTAGTCTTACATCCGCCTTCCGGAAATCAATAATTTAACCACCGCGTCGTGAACTTTGTTTCCTCAGGTTTTTTTCCCCCGCTTTTTTCCCCTCAGGATGTCACCTTTCATTTTGGAGATGACGTTTCCTCCCACATGTGTTTGATTTCCCTGGGTTACACTAATCAAAACTTCAAAAAACTTTTAGCGCAGCACCTTCCGGCCATGCACCGCCTCTAATTGCGGAAGCTGTCGGTGACCTGATGGTCGGTCTGCCCGTTGTCCAGGTTCCGTCACGCCGCTATCGGCGCGCTGATGGGCAACACCAACTTCCATCGGCTGCAGCAGCGGGGTCCTCGCATGGCGGACGTGGTCACCAGGGTGAAGAAGATCGGCGACGCAATTGCCCAAGGCACTTCCCCAGATGGTATGTTCTGTCATCGGTGGCGTGTTCAGGCATTAAGAGAGGTGGGAATTAGAGCAGCAAACCAGGAGACTGGCTGAATGGCTGGCTTCTGAACGCATAACCCTATTCTTAACCTGAGCCTAACCCTGACCCAAAATCTAACACAGACCTTACGTAACCCAACCCAAACCCTAACTTTAACCAAACTTTATGCTACCCGATTAAAAACCTTTGCTGACAAAAATTAATTTGTCGGCAGTCTGGGGCAACGGATTTTGTCTTCTCTTGTTCCTTTTAAATAAAGGAAAGAACGTTTGCCGACCTTATCAAAGGGGTCAAGAAAGATGGTTAATGTGGGCAAGGTGAAGTTGGGGCAGGGGATGTGGGACTGAGGATGTGTGTGTGTGTGTGTGTGCGCGCGCGCGCGCGCGCGCGTGTGCGTGTGTGTGTGTGAGTGGGCGTGTGTGTGTATGCGTTTGTGTGTGTGTGTGTGTGTGTGTGCGCGCGCGTGCGCGCGTGTATGTGTGTGTGTGTGTGTGTGTGAAAATGACAGGCCAGAAGCCTGACGCAGTATATAGGCAGCTTTGAAATGCAATGGACTCTTTCAGTTCAATCGAGGAGGCATCACGGCTACGGGCTATCACATATACGCTACACCGCGTCCCACAAAACTGTGAGGCCACGGTATGCATAGCTTACATCAAACATCAAATCAGATGAATAAATGGATAGATATAGATTAAAAATATCTTGGAAGAACGTATCATAGACAAAACGTAATAGATGCCTGACCTACGTGTTAGCTTGATCAAGCCTGGTACGCCTGCCTACTTTTAAATGTATTCTGGCAAATTAGCCAGCATATTCTTTTCTCCTATAGCACTGTCAGAATGACGATTATGGGTATGTATCCTTTAGAATACTTCTATAAACACATCGTAAAAATGACTGGATGGAAAATGCCTATCTGAGAAAAAGACATAGGATGCAGTTATAAACAGGTAAAGGATGACGTGTGCGGAAAAGACATAGTACGCAATTATAAACAGGTAAAAGGGTGACTTGTGAGTAAAAGACATTGTACGCAATTACACAAAGGTAAAGTGATGACTTGTAAGGAAAACGACATTGTACTCAATTATAAACAGGTAAAAGGTTGACTTGTGAGGAAAAAACATGGTACGTAATTATAAACAGCTAAAAGGATGACTTGTGCGGAAAAGACACAGTACTCAATCATAAACAAGCTGTGACTTTTTTTTTAAATTCGTTTTTCCTGATTTGCTTCAGATTCAAGCGAAGTAGCCAAGATTGATCTCATGGCCTCTGGTGCTTCTCTGACTGTGGGGTATGCGTGCGCGCGCGTGTGTGTGTGTCTGTAAGAAAAAGTGTGAATTTTGTGTGGTGTGTGTGTGTGTGTGTGTGTGTGTGTGTGTGTGTGTGTGGCGCGCGCGCGCGTGCGAGCGTGTGCGTGCCTGCGTGTGTGTGTGTTTTGTGTGTGTGTGTTTGTGTGTGTGTGGTGTGTGATATGCTACGGTTTTCCCCACCAGTGGTGAAGGAAATGCTGAAAAGGCCTAGCATGGCGCCATTCGAATGTTTTCAAATCCCAGATGGTATCGCACACATTGTCGCAGGTGACGCGCGTTCCCTTTCACTCCCTTGATTTACATTTGTTTTCAAATTGATGCATGACGTTCAATTTGCATTTGTTGTTCGTAAGGCTGTGCATTCTTTATTTTATTTTATTTTACCTATTTATTTTCTTGCTGCCCCATCTTCTATGCCACCTCCGTGGCACTGCATCCACGCTCCTCATTCCGACTCTCCGTCCACAGTCACAGCCCGGCCAAACCCCCCACATCCTCGGCACCGGCAATCGACAGGGAGCAGTGAACGTCATGTCGTAATGAAGCAGCCCTGAACCAACATATGCAGGATACCACCTACTACTAAACCTCTTACTGGCGACAATAACTGCTTCGTCGAGAGCTGGCGTGAGTGAGCTCTCCAACCGGAGGGCGCCGCCCCGTCCGAGCAACAATCCCCATGAATGGCCCATACCGGCGATCCCGACAGATTCAAACCAAAGCCACAGACTTGAACAGGCAGTCGAAACTGAGCTGTGGCTCACACAAAAACACAGAACACAGCGACGGCCTAGCCAACAGGTCGCTGGATCAAATCTCGGGAGCGGCGCTGTGGCTTGGCAGCAGCGGCGTCTCCGGCCCAATTGGCTCAGCGGGTAGTCGCTCCCGGGCTCAGTGGCAGGTAGGGTAGTTGTCGGCACTCAGGCCGGCCTCTCAACACGACACAAGGCGGAGAACAAGGGGTAGAACACAGCTACGGCCCCGACCCTCAGAAAGTGGCAGCCAGTCCCCTTCAGACCAGGGTACACTTCTACCTGGGGAAACTGATTAACTACCTTGATTATCATGGCTACTATTCATTACAATCACGACTACATTCATATTCATTAGCCACGTCACATTCCACTAGAACTTGGGACAAACATCAGCATATTCTTTCTTCAACACTACAACATTCCCTTTTACGGAATCATAACACTACAACATTCCCTTTTCCGGAATCACAACACTACACAGGAAAGGATTTCAATATAAACCTTTCAAAATCTAGTTTTCCAAATTGGGGAAAGGATTCCACCTATACCCTCTTCAATAAACCATGAATACAATCATTACACACAATTAATGATTACTTTTAATCAAACTATGAATGTCTTTCGTCAAGACAAAATTGTTCATTTCATTTCATATAATCACCACATTTTAGAAGGTTTCTTTTTTTTCAAAAGATTCATCTACTTCAATATATGTAAGGGAAAGATTTCCACACACTCTTGTTTACCAACACACAACTATTCAATATTCATATCAAGAGTGAGTTAAATACTCATCCACATCAAAAATCAAAACCAGCATATATGATAGTCTATGTCGCTCACTTTGGGAGCTTATTATCAATAGCATCAAAACTCTTTTTCTTTTCGCAAAGTTAAGTCACAGAATAAACAAAATGTTTGTTTTTCTAAAGACCACTTCCTTTAACACTCACTTCATCTATTCATGTTTTCCGAAAGAATTTCGTTTTGCTACCCAATCAAGTCATAGGATAACAGAACACAACAAATACTTTTCTTTTCTAAACAAAACCTTCAGAATGCGCTGAGAAGGTTTCAGTCGCTCCCAAACGGGAATACGGTTTCGGTTTGCTAATAAATAAATATTGAATGATAAATACCTGACTGCCACCAAAAACAGATAGGAGTCCCTCTTCGGCTTCTGGGGAGTTGTGTTGCCGGAATCACTGCAGAGACTGCCAAACCGTTTCAGCTCACCCGGCTTAAACAGTGCGCAGATGAGCAGCAGTCAGGTAAACTTTTCAACCGGCTTCCGGACGACTACTTCCGGTTAGCGCGGTTGCATGAAAATTTGTAACTGGACGGGAAACGGTCCGTCACCGTCAGAGCAGGGACATGAAGTGCCACAGAATTCGAGACCTTTCTATGCTGATCGATTGCTATGAGGATGATGAAGATGATGCTACGGATTTCCATTCTGGTCTGAGATTGTATGACAAGGCTGTACGCTACGCTTACTTTCATGATATACATCGTCGGCAACTAGGCCCGAGAGATACAGATAACCGCAGTGTTGGTCAGGAAATTTGAGCGACACTCTCGGGGACGCAACCATTGCGTAGATGAAATTGTGTAGTTCCAGTGTTCACAAATGAACCCATAGCAAAGGCAAATCTGCGTAGGAGCCGCTCGGGGCAGAAAAATCCAACAAATAAATGATGGGAATCGAACCAACGACCTCGAAACCGAAAGTCCGCGACGCTAACCACTTCGCTACGGAGGCTGGGATATTCTGTTTTTGGTTGGTTTTTAAGGGAAAGTGAGTGGGATCTGTTGAATATGAATAATCAGCACCTAAAACCCTATTCATTCTGGATTGTAATAGGTACGCGATATATATTCAGTGTGTGGGGTTAACCACAGGTAGGCCTGTAAGTTGACCACATGTTATCAGTGTATTGGTAATCGCATTAGGACATCAGAAACCTCTGGCAAGAGGAAGGAAATGCTCGAATTAGCAAAAATCTCTTCTTTTTTTTTCAAATGCATTCGTATTTACCGGAATACCTTCCATCTGTTTCCGAACATTGTGAAGAGCAAACGGTGTTGTGCAGGCAACCTACTGATCGCACGTATATTACCCATTTCTCATCTTTCAAAGGGTGAGGAAGCTCAGTTGTGCATACCATGTGATAAGCTGCTCAGCATTAAATACCTTTATATTGAGCACTGGGATGTGTAAGAAAGATCAAGAACGCAAACATGTCAAGACCTTGTTCTGGAATGTACCACTTAATAGAATTTCAACTAGAGGGAGGTTTCTGAAAGGAAATTATTCGGTTTTACTTTATA
>CM065729.1:57987227-57989727 GCA_033310375.1 Conus canariensis
AATGTTAAAGTTAAGATACGGTGTGGATATAAACTAACTGATTTCAATATGTGCAATTATGGTGTTAAGCAAGGTGACGTGTGCAGCCCTGTTTTATTTTCTTTGTTTATCAATGAACTTGCCATAGAAATAATTCAAAACCGTAAGCATGGTGCAATGTTTACGATTGATTATTTTGAGCTCTTTATTTTATTATCAGCAGATGATGTTGTACTATTATCAGAAACATTCATTTGTTTGCAAACCCAGTTAAACAGTCTGCAACGTCCAGATTTTTCTTTGATTTGAAAGTGAATTTAAGCAAAAGCAATATAATTGTGTTTAGAAAAGGTGGCTACTTAGCAGCAAGAGAAAATTGGACATATAATCATGCTGTGATGCCTGTCGTAAATGCTTATAAATATTTAGGTATACTGTTTTCATCAAAACTCAGTTTCACATTGGCATGCAATGACCTGGTAAGAAAAGCAAAGAAAGCTCTGCTCTGCATTTTGAGAAAACTGTAGATTTTGAAGAACACTAGTTTAGATTTATTGTTGAAGTTATTTGATTCCCAGGTTCAACTCATTGCTCAGTATGGCGCAGAACTTTGGGGACTAGATGATGCAGCCCGCCATTGTGAAAAAGCGCACCTCTTTGCATTAAAGAAATTTTTAGGAGTTGAAATGTAAACACCCAATGATTTGGTCTATGGGGAGACCTGTAGATATCCTATCTATTTAAATTCTGTTCTGTGTTAAGCTGTATTCGATATTGGTTGAAATTAACAAAAATGAATGATCATCACAGATTACCTCGGGAAGCCTATATGATGCTACACGACCTAGAGGCAAGAGACAAAAGAAACTGGGCTTCAAATGTCCGTTGCAAATTGTATCAATTTGGATATGGCTATGTTTGGATAAAGCAAGGCGTGCAAAATGATAGATCATTTCTATGTGAATTTAAAGACAGATTGATTGTATGCAGGTGGCAGGAATGGGACTTGCATGTCAAAAATAGAGATAGATTTACCATGTATCGGACATTTTGTTCGGTACACGATGTCAAACGTTATCTGCAAATGGATTTAGGTAAACACTTGAAGTTGACAATGACCAAATTTAGACTGGGAATTTCAGATATAGCAGAACAACAGTACCGTTACAGTAAATATACTGGGGTGGATTTGACTTGTCCATTGTGCAAAAATGGAACAGAGGACAAACTTCATTTTGTCATTATGCTGCTGTAAATTTTCCAATCAAAGAGCGCAATATATACCGGCAAAGTTTTCCAAGGATCCCTGTCAGTTTCGGTTAAGCCTGCTGATGGCATCTCAGAATGAAAGCTTAGTAAGAAATCTATCAATTTACTTATTCAAGGCGTTTCAGTTTAGATCAGTCATGACTTCGTGACAGAGTAGTCCATTCAGTTTTTCTCGTATTCTCTATAATTCTCAAATTGATGTTACGTTCTCCATACCCCCCTCCATAAGGGGCAATGTCCTTTATATGAAGTAAACCTTCAGAGTTTCTCTCTCTCTCTCTCTCTGTCTCTGTGTGTGTGTGTGTGTGTGTGTGTGTGTGTGTGTGTGTTGTGTGTGTGTGTGGTGTGTTGTGTTCGTGTGTGTGTGTGTTCGTGTGTGTGCGTGGTTGTCAATCTGTTTGTTTGTCTCTGTGTATTAGTTTCGCTGTAATCTTCGACTCCCCCGATACCTCTTTTTCCGATCTTTCTCCCATGCATTTTTTTCACGACTGTATATGCATGGTATTCTTATCAATCCTAATGTTGCTGGAGGGGTGGGGGTGGGGCGGTGGGGATGTGTGTGTGTGTGTGTGTGTGTGTGTGTGTGTGTGTGTGTGTGTGTTTACGGAGAGAGAGGGAGAAAGAGAGAGAGAGTGTGATTTTCATTTACCTAGCTTTGTTATTTTAAGTGTAACCCCACCCTCCCCCTTTTAATCCTTCTCCTTTCCTCACCAACATTTCCCTTCATTTTAATTCTTCATCCCTCTCCCTCCCCTTCCCCCCGTCCAGTTCCGCTAGTCCCCGTTCTTTCCCCATCTGGTCTATCGCCCCTACTTATGTGCTTATATTTTTTGTGTGCATTGACCGTGATTATGACATATGTAAGCTTACATATCGCTCGTTCTTAAAACTTTTGGTTATTGTATCAGTTTTTAATTTCGCTGTATATATATTGTAATTGTTCACTTCATTACTTTTTCTTCAGAGCAAGATGTGTAGAGCCCTTTTTTTTGCTTATTCTTTTCATTCAAAACAGAAAGAATTTATTCGTAGTACCATTGCCCATGCAAGATACCAAATTAAACTTTTTTTTCATATCTAGAGCGGATTGAAGGGGTGAGGGATTGGGTAAGGGTGACACGATTGTTTGGGCGTGAACGTGAGAAACAGATCACATTCGTTTATCGGAGGACTAACCCAGATTTTTTCCCCCAACTTTTCTTTCTTTCTTTCTTTTTTTTTTTTTTTTTTTTGTTTTCTTCATGGACGTCAG
>CM065729.1:57994727-57997227 GCA_033310375.1 Conus canariensis
TGCATGCACACAGTGTCATAGCGCTGGACACCATTATTTTTCGCGCGAAAACACAGCGTACCTAGTTTCTTTCGGCCACTTCTTACAATATAGCCATTAATATTCGTCTGTTTCGTGAAAGAAAAGTAAAAGCACTGACACAGTGATATTCATGTTTGACTGCCTCTGTCGTAAGGACGTCTACGCATAGGTCAGCGCGGCTATCTGTTCGCGATGTTTCACACAGCCTGTCATTTATTGGCTAAATGTATCACTAAAACGTTGATTAATTCCCAAGTATGCAAAAGAGAACTGGACTCCTCCTCCACCCCCCCCCCCCCTCGCCAAATCACACTACATGCCGAAGTCAATCAGACAAAAGGCACTCGTCCAGGACGTGGAAAATCATGGATGGCTGAGGCAGAAGACAATGTACAGCCTGTGCGCCAATTATCAGAACTCAGAGAAACGAAGGAATGGGAAAGTATCCAGACCAGCTCTACCAAATTGCCATCACTCCAGAGCTGGAAGACGCTGTTGAGAATGGCCAGAAGGCAAAACCGGTGCAGAAATCCAGATGCAGGTGGAAAACCTTGGCACAAAAGAAGATATTGTTACTAACGTAACAAGTAACCTTGGCGCAAAAGAAGATATTGTTACTAACGTAACAAGGTAAGTCAGACTGAAGATAAACAGTGAAGCTAAATGGCCGAACTATCCAGGAAGACAATGGTGCATACAGTTAAACAGCTTCAAGTCTAACAATGGAGGTAGGTGCAGTGACACAAGCAGTCCACTGGCTCTCATCCACAGGATTCCCGGCTGGGAGGTCGTGGGTTTAATTCCCATCCGACCCATTTATATTTGATGGATTTTTCGACCAGTGGCCAGCATCTATCCAAAGTTGAGCTTATCATGGGCTCAACTGGGAAGACTGGACCGAGTTTCACCCACTTAATGGATGCGTCTCTGAGAGTGTTGCTCAAGTTGCCTAACCATCACTGTAGGTGGCTGTATCTCTCGGGCCTGATTGACGCCGAAACATATCATGAAAGTAAGCGTCGAGTACAGACCTGTCATACAATCTCAAATCAGAATGGAAATCAATAGCATCATTTTCATCATTCTTATCTTCATCGATCAGCATTTTAAAAAAAAAGGCAAGTGATATTTTGCGATCGTTCTTGCCCTGTTCTCATGTTGACCTCAGTTTGATATTCCTTCCCACATTTATGCCCTTGATGAGTTCTTGTCGAGGTTGCCGGTATTGGCAAGTTTATGTGGACTGTCACTGGACGGACGTATTGATGCCTCGGGAGGAGGACGCTCAGTCGCGCTTGCTCCACCCCGAAACAGCTACTGTCGTCAGTAGGGGGCTTAGCAGATGGTTCCCGCGTATGCTGGATCAGTACAGGCGCCACTGAACACCACCTAAGTGACTTGGCAGCAGTGCAGTGTCTCCTCTGGTGGACTACCTCTTGACTCTCGTGAATTACCGGAGCATTCGACGGGACAAGTCAGGGTGTGTCTGTGGACGTGGGCCGGATTGAGCGGCGTGGGTATTATGCCACTGTGGAGACACAGAAGATGAGACGAGAGAGAGAGAGAGAGAGAGAGAGAGAGAGAGAGAGAGAGAGAGAGAGGAGTGAGTGAGTGAGTTTGTGGACAGTGTTTAACAACCACGTGCATACGAAGGCCCCAGTACGACTACCGGCTGAAAAAGAAAGCAACACTGCTGACGGGCCCTTTTGTTGTTTGCAGGTGTTCGACGAGTCGGACTACGTCAAAATGGTGAAGATACCCATCGTGCACGGCAAGGAGCCGGGGGCTGACGTGGACTTCTACATCATTCTGAAGAACCCCACTGGGGAGGGGGCCTGGGCGACCCCAGCATCGCCCGGGTCACCATCATGGACGACCACGGTACGTCAACAGCGTGTGGCTCCCAAATACAGTTGAAACCTGGAGCCTCTGCCAATAGCTTGTGCACATGCCCTGCCACACCAGCCGTGTCCGCTGTACTGGTTCACAATAGATCACAAGTGTATGAAGAAAACAACCAGCTGCGTGGCGAAGTGGTTAGCGTCGCGGACTCCAGGCTGGGAGGTCGTTGGTTCCACTCCCATCATAGCCATTCATTTGTGGGAATTTTCTTCCCCGACCGGCTCATACCCAGAGCTGAGTTTGCCATGGGCTCAACTGAGAAGTTCGGGACCACACAGTCGAGTTTCATTCACTTAATGGATGCGTCTTGAGAGTGTCGCTCAAATTTTCTAACCAACACTGCGGGTGTCTGTATCTCTAGGGCCTGGTTGGCGCTGTAGATTACAGCCCTGTCATGCAGTCTCAGACCACAATGGAATTCCGTAGCATCATTTTCATCAACCTCATTCTCATCGAAAGCAAACGACAGTGATCTTTCTATGGACAAGTAGTGTTGGAAGCTGCGGATCTTGGCATGCCGAATAGTCCTTCTCGTGTAGAGCAAGCTCGATATGTATTTAGAAAAGCTTAAATCACA
>CM065729.1:58002227-58032227 GCA_033310375.1 Conus canariensis
AAGGCCCTGTCAGGACTGTCACAAAGAGAAAAAAGTTTAGACTGTGTCCTAGTGTTTGAACCAAAACCTCTTTTTTTTCTTTTTTTTTTAAAAAATAAAGCGGTATGTAAAATAGAACCGTGTTGAACTACAAACTTTATCTGTTGACGGATTTCAGATGGAAGTCTGCAGGCCTATTTTGCTGTTAATTCGTTTTTGTTGGTTACCTTTGATTCGCCTGAAAGTCGGTTACATGTTCTTACGTTCATGTATCAGTGATCAAATGAGTGCCCCAAACTTTTTGCTCAACTGTGTCTGTGTTTGTCAGTTCTTTGTTCCCATGTCTGTTTATCTACCTGTCCTGGTCTGTCTTGCCTTTATGTCTACTTCCCTTGCCCGCCCTCCGAAGTTCTTCCTCCCCGTCCCTCGCCCACTCAAACTCCCCTGCCTGGTCTAAAGTAGAAAAAGCAATTCCGATTTGGCAGAAAAGAGTGTCATATACACCAACATCCGTCTAATGTTGCCTAGTTAATCTCACGATCCCATGATTTTAATATTTTTCAGACCAGCAACCTGTCTTTGGTAATTTGAATGATATTCCATTTGGAATTTTCTTTTGTTGTTGGTTTCACACTGGGTTTTTATTTCTGTCTCTTGTAACGTGCTCCAGTTTTATTTTTGTTACTATGTAATGAGGAATATAAATGTGGAAAATGAAGATGACACCATTACAGAGATGCATTCTGGTCTGCGACTACATGACAGGGCTATATTCAATGTTTTCTCTGATGATATATCCTGGCTTCTTCCACACTCGAGAGATGCAGACACCAGCAGTGTTGGTCAACGCTCTTAGAGACATGTCAATCCATGAATCAACTGGGCGATTCCAGTCTTCCCATTTGAGCCCAGGGTGCAGTCAACTCGGTTGGGAGCCGACTGGTGCCGAAAACACCCGTAATCGACAGTCGAATGTTGAGATTTACGTCCTGTTGGCCGGCAGCCGTTAAGGATGAGGTATATAGGCAAGCCGAAGTCGGCATTTTTCATGGCAATTGCTGTCGTTGGCAGTAGTGTGTCTGGTTCCGGGTGGGGGCTGTCACCTGTCGCTCTCTCAGCTCTTATTCCGCGTGAACTACGGTTCACTTTGTGGTATTGGTCGACTGACGGTGGGCGTCGGTTTTCTTCGCCTTTTTTTTCTCCTCAAAAGGCCTGTCTTCAGGGCCAACAGGCGGTCTTCTTCATGCTCGGATGGCGGTGCTCCTGTGCTGCTCGAGGCCGCCTCAAAAAGGGAGCAGGACGAAAGCCGCTGGAGCGCTGCAAGAGTCTCGTCTATATGATCCACGCAGACTATGGCTGAGAGGGCGATTTTTCAGCCCAACCCCGAGAAGGGTACCCCCCCATACCTTGCACCAAAAGCATGGTATCCCAGACCACGGTAATCGTTGTCAGGCAGCACCCCATCGCCGATCACCCCACATCTCTAGGAGCCATCTCTCGTCGCCCATACGGCTGGAAGGTTCGCTGCGCCGCCTGACAGTACTGACCCCTCACGTTAGTGTCCCTCAAAGGAAGGTGTTAATAGCAGCGAAGACACCCTATAAATAAATGTCTCTGATGGGAGTTGAACCGACGGCATCTCGCCCGCAAGTGCTCGACGCCGTCGACTACACCACTGAGCCGGGTTATAATTTGACATCGGATTCGGGGATGTGGGGAGGGGGACTCTAGCGGTTTGTGGCAAAGCATCATGTCAACTGAATTGACGAATCGCACGGTGTGTTTCAGAACTTTTGGTTTGTAGAATGAACTGTTTGATTTCTTTAATAAAACAGTATTTCATGATTTACGTTTGTGCATGACGGGATGCATTTTCCCGTTTCCGATCAATCATGTTCTTGTAGTTTGATTTGCCTGCTGGGATTCTTTTAGAATAGATGCAGGTCGTACGTGCTTGGTGGACACTGTCAGATGATTTTTGTTCGTTTGTTTTTGTTTTTTGCCTGTCAGTTACTACCGCAACTCCTGTTGCTGCTACTGATGTCGCCAGTGTTTCTTCTACAAATGCTACTCTACTTTTGTAATATAGTATTAGTTCCTTTACTCTATGATCAGTTCGACTGAACTAAATGTGGTTTGTGTGTGTGTGTGTGTGTGTGTGTGTGTGTGTGTGTGTGTGTGTGTGAGTGGTGTGTGTGTGTGTGTGGAGAGAGAGAAAAGGGGGGGGGGGGGAAGTACTTGTAGAATATAACAAGCAGACTGCAATGGTCAATGACAGTTGATTACACATAGCAGTTGGCCATAAACAACAAACAAGTAGGGTAACTCTTGCTCCCACAAGAAAACAAACACACGCCCATAACTCCAAAGGAATGCTGCTTACGACACCGAATCGCCTAGCAGATATGACAGCACAGAGAACACAGAACAAACAAGGAGACATCCCCGTTTCCTTGTTTGTTCTGTGTTCTCTGTGCTGTCATATCTGCTAGGCGATTCGGTGTCGTAAGCAGCATTCCTTTGGAGTTATGGGCGTGTATTTGTTTTCTTGTGGAAGCAAGAGTTACCCTACTGGTTTGTTGTTTATTGTTTACTGTTCCCTGCCTACATTTCATATTTAGCAGTTGGCCGTCAAATCAGATCGTTACGAGCACGCCCAAGGAGATCTCTTTGTTTCTGTATCATACACGGATGCAGAATGTTGTGAAGGTTTGTTCATTGGTTCGAACATGGAATTAGCTTTAATAGTACACCAGACGTCTCGTTCCTGTTCAATGTAGCTCCTTGACATTGTTATAATGATGATGATGATGATGAATTCGTCATCATCGTCATCATTAGTAGTATCATTTTATCATTAGTATTATCATTATTATTGTTGTTGTTGTGACGGTGGTGGTGGTGGTGGTCCATTATCTTTTTTTTCCAGTACAACATTATTACCGTGAGGACATCATAATTGAGTCACAATACTGCAGTTAAACCATACGCACGAACAGCATGACTTAGATCCCAGTATACCAGTAACACGAAGACATCTTAATTGAGTCATAATACACAAATATACGATGTACAAGAACTTAAAACTTTGGTAACAAAAAGTCAGTCAGACGAACACTTCATCACTGAACCGCTCTACATTAATGAGTTGCAGAAACAATGCAGTGATTTGCTTTTGAAACCATAGAAGGAGCACAGAACATTTTGGTTCTTCCAAACGATAAAACTGATCAAACAACACGAAAAGCGTACATACAAACTAACAAACAATCAAAAAAAAAAAAAAAAAGGAACGGAAACTTGTTAATTCTAGACGTAGACAGACGGGCACAGGCTATATACTTTAGCAGTAATGCCAAGTCTTGTGAAGGTTAATGTGTTGTTAATCTTATCAGTGACGTTGGGGGGTAATATGGTGTGCAGTTTACTTATTCAGATATTAATTAACTTTGAAGTTTAATCTCGAGTCGGCGAGAACAGCAGAGTTGGAATAGATGAAGATTCCTTTGAACATTGATCAGACAGACACGCAGACGGTCATGCAGGCACGCAGATGTAGTCATTGGACGTGAACTAATATGCATGTACGGACAAATTTAACACACACAAAACACACACACGCACACACACACACACACACAAATACACACACACACACGCGCGCGCGCTCGCGCGCGCGTGCGCACGTTCACATGTATAGATAAGTTCTTATGACATCTTATTGACCTAATTGTAATCCTTTCGTAAAAGTTGCATTACCGGTCGATGTGTCGTGCTCATTGCAGAACTTGTGCAGTGAAGTGTGTGTAATGTCTTGAGATCTTCATCCTAGTGTGGAGGATGGTTCCCTGTTGACAGACGTGCTGATGGAGAGAGTTGAGGAAGTGCTTGATGACGAGGATGAAGAGTACATCACCTGGGGAGGACAGTTCATGCAGTGAGTGCCTTCTTCTCCCCATCGTTTCCACCTGCTTCTTCCTTCTCCTGTCCATCTTTTCTTCCTCTTCTGCCCGCTTCTCCCTCCTCTATCCATCTTCTCTTCTCCTATACATCCTTTCCTTTTCTTCACATTCTTTCCTGTTTCATCCGTCTTTCTCTCTGTTCTTTCCATGCTTCCCTCTTTTGTCCATCGTTTTCTCTGTTGTCCATCCTTTTTGTCCTTTCGTCCATCCGTCCCCGTTCTGTTCATTATTTCCGTGTCTGTCTCTCTTTTTCTGTTCACCCTTCCTTCTATCCACCCCTTCCTCTTTTGTCCATATTTTCGTCTTCTGTCCATCCTCCCCTGTTCTGTCCATTCTCCTCTATTCTGTCCATCCTCCTTTCTTTTGACCTTTTCCTCTTCTCTCCATGCTTCCCTCTTCCCTCCATCCTTTGCCTGTTCTGCGCATCCTGTTCTCATCTGGCCATTTCTTCTTCTGTCCATCCTTCCGTCTTGTGTCCGTTTTTCCTCATCTGTCCGTATTTCTTCTCCTTTAAACCCATTTCTCTTCGGTTCGTCTTTCTCTTGTCTGTTCATTCGGTTCGTCTTTCTCTTGTCTGCTCATTCTTTCGTCTGTCCATTTTCACTCTTCTCTCCATCCTTCCCCTTCTGTCTACCTTTTTTTCTTCTGTTCATCCTTTTCTCTTTTGTCCATAGTCGTATGTGGTGTGTGTATGTATGTATGTATGTTGTGTTGTGTGTGTGTGTGTGTGTGTGTGTGTTGTGTGTGTGTGTGCTTATGTGTGTGTGCCTATGTGTGTGTGTTGAGTGTGTGTGTGTGTGTGTGTGTGTTTGAGAGAGAGAGAGAGTGTGTGTGTGTGTGTGTGTGTGTGTGTGTGTGTGTGTGTGTGTGTGTTGCATTCGCGCAATTGGGCATTCGTGCATGCTCGTATATGTGTGCTTGCGCAAGCATGTGTTTACTCGTATATATAGTACTACATATATGTGCTCGAACGACTGCAGATGCGAGTGTCAGGTTGTACATATAAAGACTTGTTGGTGGAGTAGGCAGTTCAGTGGATGGTGAAAAAGAAAAAGTGCACATACACATCTCCCAGACATGCACAAGATCAACAACGCATCGACAGAGAGGCTTTACTGCCACAGAGTGATGTTGATCATGATTTTGTTGATGGTTATCATAACGATGATGACCGTTAATTTGTTGATGCTGGTGACCATGATGTCGTTGATGGTGATAGTGATCATAATGTTACCGTTGACTTGTGATCATGATGATGATAAATGCCCGGTGCTAGTGATCGTGGCGTTGTGGATGACGATGATGGTGACGATGTCGTTGTTGCGTACAAGGGCGATCATCTTGTTGATGAATGAGTTGGAGATAATACCGTCAGTAGTAATGGTAATCACGATGTTGTTGGTGTTGATTGTGATGATCATGATGTTGTGGATGATAGTTATCATAACGTTGTCGACGAAGATGATCATGTGCTTGATGATGATGATGATGATGCAGGGCCATGACGGTGTTTCCGGAGAAGGACGAGGAAGGCAACGATGTGCCGCCAGAGTTGAACCATTACGTCATGCATTTCCTAACGTTCTTCTGGAAGGTCTTCTGCGCCATGATTCCACCCACGTAAAGCGCTCCTTTGTTTGGCTTTGCTGGTGGTTGTTGATCTGTCTGTAACTCTCTCTCTCTCTCTCTCTCTCTCTCTCTCTCTCTCTCTCTCTCTCTCTCACACACACACACACACACACACACACACACACACACACACACACACACAAACGCACACATTATCCGATTGCCACCACCTCCATTTTCTCCCAAAATCACTTATTATTTGGGTTTTTTTATCACTAGTACGTATCTTGACATTACTTTTCCATGGCCCTTACCCTATCTTCCCCTTAGGAAAAAGTGAGATACTGCGTACAATCCAAACGAAAGAGAAATGAAGATGCGTTGACAGTATTTAAAGCGCAGATCAACATGTTCTGGAAAATTCACTTCCCTCAGCGGCTGAGCTCAGCGGCACTAAATCTTTCCACGGAGCTGTACTGGGCACAGAACAGGCAATGCCATTCCAGTACCATTCCAGGAGAGAGAGAGAGAGAGAGAGAGAAGAGAGAGAGGAGAGAGAGAGAGAGAGAGAACACGAATATTTAGCACGTTTCTGCCCTGTCGCTACCACGACTGTTGGAATAGTTTGGAGAGCAAGGTACGGCAATGCAAAACAAAGTTCTTTATTGCGAGTACCACCCTCTTCCCCCACCTCTCTTCTCCTCCCTTCCCACGTCTGCCACAACCCAGTTCATATTTCTTAGTTCTAACGATCCTCGTCAGATGCGTCATCAACATGAATCATAATGCCTGGCTTGATATTCGATTCGTAAAGCAAAGATAATGCATTGATGCTCATCTGCATACATATTGATTCCCCCACCCTCCCTATCTCCCCTATTTCGCCCTTCCTCCCCGTTTCAAATCAAGGCACGTGTAGTAACAAATGTGTCTTACGATCTTCAAACTTCCGGAATCGCTTTTTTTTCCCTTCTGGTTGCAGTTCCTGTACGGCAAACCGAATGTATACAGACCGGAGACTTGCCAAACAAGACATTGTCATCCAGCAATCGACCAAAACGAATTTGCCTCTTTTCCCATTATTTGTTACGGTTAATACGATGCCATACGTGTTCTTGGGAGCGAGAGATTGGAAGGGGTGGATGCTGCCATTCATGTTCGACCTCTGACGAATGAGAAAAGTTTGATGAGCCCAATGGTGGCCTTCTGAGTGAAGCATTCACTGGGAGTGAAGAAATCCTCCGCTTATGGTTCAAGTCTGGCAAAGGCCGGTGTAACAGCCCGTTCTTATCCCCCACTGGAACTTACCCCGGGGTAAGTCTGGGCTAGCCTGCTTTCACCCCCGGGGGTCAGTCTAGGACTAGCTAGAACTTACCCCTCCTAGTTGGAACTTACCCCCGCGGGGGTAAGTTTGGGCTAGCCTGGAATTACCCCCCCCCCCCCCCCCACACACACACACACACACAAGGGTCAGTCTAGGACTATTTGGAATCTTCCTCCACCCCACCCCACCCTTCAAACAAGAGAGGGTTTTCCTCTGCCTTTTCCCAACACACACACCCGCCTTTAAAAAAAATTGTGTTAGCCTGCACATTTACCCCTCCCCTCCCACTTCCTATATACAGTCAGTTGGTTTAGACAGAGTGTAGTTCTAGACTCTTCTCAATAGATGGACCTCCTACTTCCCCAACCCCCCCTCCCCCCCCCCCCCCCCCACACACACACACCCTAGTTCACTAACATACGTATTAACATTTCTCGCGCTAACTTACATGCGTGGGTCAATATTCGGGTGTGTGAGTACGCCCGTACATGCGTGGGAAAGAAAGACGACTACATGCCAATGTGACCAAGTGCCAATGTGACCAAGCTTAGTTGTGACAAAATGTCGTTGTGACCACGTGTCGTTGTGACCAAGTACCGTTGTTGCTTCATCCCGGTTTGCCTCTTTTAACTATTTTACAGCTATTTAGTCTCTTGAGTACCTGTGTACCTTAGCTTGTACAATGCAGATGACTAGTGGTCAGTGCCACTGACCACTGGTCATTATGAGGTAAATCGGAGATTTTAACTATTTAACAGCTAATTAGTGTTTCCCGAGTGCTTGTGAACCTTGTACAATGTACATGTAGATTACTTGTGGTCAGTGCCACTGACTACTGGTCATTATGACGTAAATCGGAGATTTTAACTATTTCACGGCTAATTATAGTCTCCCGAGTACCTGTGTACCTTGTACAATGCAGACGACTGGTGGTCAGTGTCACTGACCACTGGTCACAATGACGTTAATCAGATATTTCGAATATTTTACAGTTTATCAGTGTCTCATGAGTGTTTGAATACCTTGTGCAATGCAGACAACCAGTGGTCAGTGTCACTGACCATTGGTCACTTTAATGTATATCAAAGATTTTAACTATTTTTACAGCTAATTAGTGTCTTCTGAGTGCCTGTGTACCTTGTACAATGTAGATGACTTGGGGGGGGGGGGGGGGGTCAGTTCCAACTAGGGGGGGTAAGTTCCAGCTAGTCCTGGAATGACCCCGGGGGTAAAAGCAGGCTAGCCCAGACTTACCCCGGGGTAAGTTCCAGAAGGGGGGGGTGGGGGGGGGTAAGAATGGGCTGTTACACCGGCACTATTTTCCTCTCCAGTCACCACAAAAACCCTTACTCATTATGTAGCTGTTTACATTTCAAAGAGGTCCATCAATCGAGAAACAAAGAATAAGTGTGAGAGTACATTTTGCGCCCACTTTGAGGCTGTGCTGAGAACTCCAGACCTTCCCCTTCATTTTGCACTCCCGTATTATCATTATCTCTCTCTCTCTCTCTCTCTCTCTCTCTCTCTCTCTCTCTCTCTCTCTCTCTCTCTCCCTCTCTCTCTCTCTCTCTCAAATGCTGAACAATTAAGTAGTGGGGGAAAACAAGTGCAGGCTAACAATTCTTCCGTCATTATAGTAATGACTTGGCAAAGATTTGAACTTAAGAAAATTCATTTAAAAAAAAAAAAAGGGGGGGGGGGTGTTGAAGTATTATATATATATATATATATATACATAAATAATTAAATCAAATAGGATCACGTGACAAGAAATATGAAAAGACCATATGGGCAAACAGACGTTGCAGAATTGTGTGTTCGATTTTCGTTTCATAATGGCCTGGTTAAAAAAAAACACTGAAGGCTGATGTAATAACATGTTTAAAGAGAAAATGGAAGAGTTTCTGATATAAAGACAGGATTATGGTCCTCAAAAGCAGAAACACAGTTGAGAAAAAGAAACATACCGGGTCAAAAAGGGTGTCAGAAAAGAGGACGTTCCCGACACAGAACTTCCAGAGGGCGGTAGACCTGTTTGTAGTAGGAGAGCCCCTGCCATTCCCACACATAGCAAACAATGTAAGAGAACGAGCCCCCACCTTCTCCACCACCTCACCCCAACCAGTGCCTTGCTTCGAAGGCTTTCCCTATCCTCTCGGTAATAAAGGCACTGAGATGGGCATGTGACAGATGGTGATGGTGTGGTGATTATGATGGCACTTGTGTCTTCAGGTCCATATTGGGAGCATGGCCGTCTTTCTTTGTCTCTCTTCTCTTCATTGGAATGATGACTGCTGTAGTGGAACAGGTACAGTTCTGTTTGTCTTCGTTTGTGTGTGTGTGTGTGTGTGTGTGTGTGTGTGTGTGTGTGTGTGTGTGTGTGTGTTTGTCAGTACAACCATGAGTTAATCTGACAATAAATTGGTTTCAGTCAGTCACTCTGTGTGTGCGTGCGTGCGTGCGTGCGTGGTGTGTGTGTGTGTGTGTGTGTGTGTGTGTGTGTGTGTGTGTGTGTGTGTTGTGCTTCTCGCTGTGTGTGTGTGTGTGTGTGTGTGTGTGTGTGTGTGTGTGTGTGTGTTTGTGTGTATGTGTGTGTGTGTGTGTGTGTGTGTGTGTGTTGTGTAAGCGTTGTGCTTCTCGCTGTGTGTGTGTGTGTGTGTGTGTGTGTGTGTGTGTGTGTGTGTGTGTGTGTGTGTGTGTGTGAGCGTTGTGCTTCTCGCTGTGTGTGTGTGTGTGTGTGTGTGTGTGTGTGTGGTGTGTTGTGTGTGTGAAGCGTTGTGCTTCTCGCTGCTTTTAAATATGAAAGTCTGATCTTCCGTTTTTTGTCGTTTCTTCTTTCTCTTTCTATGCCGTTTCTTTACTTCCGTTCTTCTCTTTGTTGTTCGCTTGCTTACTTCCTTTCTCTTTTCTCTTTCTTTCTTTTCTTTCTTTTCCCATGCTTGCAGTTGTATTGTTTCTTTTTCGTGCATTAATTATTCCCATCGTCATTAGTGCCATGTGTATTGCAGGTGAACAAGTAGAAACATTTTCGGGGCAGGCAATGATTAAGATGATGAAACAAAACGGTTTTTGTCGTTTCTTTCTTCTTTTCTTTTGCTTTTTAACTAATTTAGTCTAAAATAATTACTAAAGTAACAAGAGTAATGTGATTGAGACCAAAGGCACAGCTCGTTCTGTACTTATTCACCTGTTTGTGGAGTTATTTATTATCTAGTTTTAAAATTCATAGGAGTATAATACCCTCTCTCCCCCTCCGCACCCCCTACCTACTTCTCTCTGTTCGTCTATATTAGCCTCGCTGCCTGTCTGTCTGTAGCTGTATCTCTCGCTCTCTGTGTCTGTCTTTCTCTGTCTGTCAGTCTGTCTTTCTCTGTCTCGCTCTCTGTCTCTCGCTTTCTCTCTCACACACACACCACACACACACGCACACACACAACATTACTCTATTCCCATTCCTCTTATCTCTCCGGCCCCTGTAGCTCCAAAACCCCTTTGGTGCATCACAGGAGTCTGACATTGTTATTTTGTTTCTTTATCGGTGTGTGTGTGTGTGTGTGTGTGTGTGTGTGTGTGTGTGTGTGTGTGTATTTTGTTATATATCTGACTTTCCTGCACCAACCGTTGGCCTTCAGCTGGGCAAGTTGCTGGGCTGCGTGGTGGGGCTGCACACCAGTGTGGCGGGCATCACCATCATCGCCCTGGGCACCAGCCTGCCCGACACCTTCGCCTCTCGTACAGCCGCCATCCAGGACGAGCACGCCGATGCCGCCATTGGCAACATCACAGGTCGGCGGGACCGTCTGAGACACGGAGAAGGCGGGAGGAGGGGTGATGGGTGGTATGGGGTGGAAAGGAGAGGGGTATAATTGGGGGAGGGGGGGGGGGTTAGATCGTGTGAGTTGTCAAAATTAAAAAAAAAAAGTTTTATCCATTGCAGGTTACGTATCGGGACGGGGGAGGGGGGCCAGGGGAGGGGTGAGGCACAAGAATGCGTCATGGGTCGGCGGGACCATCTGGAAAACGAAGAAGGAGGGGTGGTTGGTGGTATGGGTGGAGAGGAGAGGGGGTTAATGGGGGGGTGGGGGGGGGGGTTAGACGGGGTGGGGTGTACATCGTATGTGTTGTCAAAATTATAAAAAAATCTATTGCAGGTTACATATCGGGGTGGGGGAGGGGGCCAGGGTGGGGATGAGGCACAACAATACAAGTGAAAGAAAGCACTGAACAACCCAGTGGTTGGCAGGGATTCATATTTCTTCATATTTACCTGGAAAATGATGAATCTTCAGTTAAAAGGAAATCTTGTGTCGGTGAGCGGGTAATCAAAACAAATGTATTTCTATCACGTTTGGATAGTCGAGTTAAGAGGAATAAATATTATAACGTTGGTTTTCTGTTTCATTGGCGTGCTTCTTAAGTTTCTGCGATTTTGGTTACCGAGACTGAATGAGCTGTTTTACCCCCCTTGTCGCCAGGGCTGTTCAGACTCTTGCTCACGCAACGTCAACAATCAACCAATCAGACAAAACAAAATAGAGTTGTCCATTTTCATTATCAACTACACTTTTTACACCATTTACATGCAGATGCTTTCTACTTTTTCGCAGAAATTTCAAAGTCACATCCTCACGGGCTAAGAAGGAACCTTTTTCTTCCAAAGTTCGAACGCACAGTGCCACACACACACACCCCACACACACACACACACACACACACACACACACACACACACACACACACACTCACACACACACACACACACACACACTCACACACACACACAAAATAATAGCTCCCATAAACAAAGTGTCCTGGTCGTCGCAGACCTATTATCATTCCTTCCCAATTTCCAGTCTCTACGACCTCTCATTGACTTACAAAACAAACCACAAACCCTACCTGTGCCTCTCTCAACAAAAAGACCATAGCCGTATTGTATCCGGGAGAAAATTCCTGAGGTTTCTTTTTGCTATGGGCCAGCCTGAACACAAGACACTTCCTGTGTCTTTGAGGGAAAAGAACCAACTATGAGGTACACGTTCTTGTGGAGCCTTGCTGTCTCTACGGCGCCGTCGACCAGTTGTTTTTTCCCTCTGTCTGCTTGATTGAACTACCCATCCTACAGGTAACAAATTTCCCTGAGCTTTCTGTTCCCCACTCAGCATGCATGCATGCTGCACGGTTTTCTTGAACAGGTGAACGCAAAACTCTAAAATCCTTCCTTTTCTTCTTCTTTTTCTTTCTTTAAAAAAAAAAAAAAAAAAAAAATTGATAGCCTGCACAAGCGAACTCCCCCAACAAATAAACACACGAAACCACCATAAACTTGGGCACCATTCCTGACAAATGACGGTTACGGTTTTGTCTCACAGTCTCAGCATGTCTGTGTCTCAGGAAGCAACAGTGTCAACGTGTTTCTTGGTCTGGGTCTGCCCTGGGTGCTGAAGACGATGCACGCCGTGATTTATGGGTACGAGTTCCAAGTGAGCACGGACAACCTGTCGCAGAGCGTGCTCATCTTCGGTATCGCCGGCGTCATTTGCATTGCCACGCTTCTTATTCGTAGAAAGGTGAGGAAGAGAAGAGGGGTGTAGGTGGTGTGTGTGTGTGTGTGTGTGTGTGTTGTGGTGTGTGTGTGTGTGTGTGTGTGTGGTTGGGTAGGTGGGGAGGGGGGGGGGCATTGGTTCAGATGTCCATGGTGCTGAGGAGTATACTGTCCGGGCCCTCTTCTTTCGTTTTTTTTTCTTCCTCTCGTTCTTTTAGTTTTGATCTTTTCCACTTTGTCTTGTTGTTGTACTTACTATTTCTCTTCTTATTTTTCCCTTCTTTTCCTTAGTTTGCTTTCAGTTTTTTGTTCTCTTTTTCATCCTTCCTTTTTCTTCTTCAGTTCCGTCTCTCCAACCACCACCCCTTTCCGTATTCCGCTCCCCCTTTTTTATTTGTGTAAGTTCATACATAAGACACACACATTGAGAAGGGAAGATAGGAAGAGAGATATTGTTAATAGATAAGCGGGATTTTCATTACAAAATACATTGATGGAATGATGTATATTTGTTCGTCCTCTTAATCCGTATTTTTGGCAAGTTACAAACAGCTTGTTATCTTTTCAAAAGGAAACACAACTTGAACTAAACATATACCTTTTACACACTATATAGTACGTTACAAATATACAGCAATACTGTGAAAAAAAACATCTCATTATATATATATATATATATATATATAATACTGAACAATTAAGTAGTGGGGGAAACAAGTGTAGGCTAACAATTCTTCCGTCATTATAGTAATGACTAAGGCAAAGTTCAAAGGGGGTGGGGGTGTTTGAAGATAGAAAATGGGAAGATAAAATTAAGAAAATACGTTAAGAATATGAAAACCCTTTGCTAGCTGCATGAAGGAACCATCGTAATCCCACACGAAGGCAGATCTAAGTATATATTGCCTGCTCCTAGGCTTTTCGTCCGCTGGATCGGGCTCATCCGTGAGACACGGCTGATCGTGTCTGTGCTCTTCGCTTCAAATAGAGACACACCACAGTCCGTAAATCTGTGGTGTTCTGACCACCGTGAGTTCAAAAAAGAATCCAACAGCACCCCAAAGCAGCCAGCGAAGAGTAGTAAAAGAAACTAAATGAAAGTGTGGAGAAGAAAAAAGTTACTGAAAAAACTAAAACCATTATGCAAACAGTATAAAATGCAAGGGACAATCTTGTGTGTGTGTGTGTAGTATATATATATATATATATATATATATATATATAATATATATAAAATATATAAATAAAATAAAGTAATAAATTCCAAGGATAAGTAACCGAGCACCATTCCAGCAACTTACAGAGCAGCTTGGTGTTGCAATGACTGCAAGAAATATTTAATTATAAATCAAACTTGCTCTTATGTCTTGCATTGAAGAAATAGCAGGAGATAAGCATTCATATCTGCAGTATCTAACTAACAGTTTGTGCTTGAGAGGGTGAATGGGGAGTAATAAATGCTTCTCAAATTTAGCCTTCAGCAAGTTTATAGTCTCCAAGGGGGAGACAATTTCCAAGGGGGAGGAAACTCACTAACATATAACTCCTGGTCAGATACCGGTATTTCGAGATCTGATTGTTTCTCCTCGGTGACTGCGGAAAGTAGTAACTTGACTCCACTGCCTTTTCGGTTTTAAGAAGAATGCTATCCCAGAAAAAAGGCTGGTGTGCAATACCGTAGTATGTTTGTTGAGTTTTCAAAAACTAACCAAAGGTGCCACCTAAGAAGCAAAAGAAAATCATGAAAGAGCAAAACAAGCTACATTTTCTTGTGAAAAGTAGAAAATATAAAAAGACAACCTCTTAAGACACAAGTGCTGATGGCCAGTTCTTGGAATGAATCTGCAAGGGACTAAATTACATTAAACTAATAAATTCCAAGGATAAGTAACCGAGCACCATTCCAGCAACTTACAGAGCAGCTTGGTGTTGCAATGACTGCAAGAAATATTTAATTATAAACCAAGCTTGCTCTTATGTCTTAGATGCCTTTTTCTGGGATAGCATTCTTCTTAAAACCGAAAAGGCAGAGGAGTCAAGTTACCGCTTTCCGCGGTCACTGAGGAGAAACAATCAGGTTTCGAAATACCGGTATCTGACCAGGAGTTATATGTTAGTGAGTTTCCTCCTCATTGGAGATTGTCTCCCCCTTGGAGACTATAAGCTTGCTGAAGGCTCAATTTGAGAAGCATTTATTATTCCCCATTCACCCACTCAAGCACATACTGTTAGTTAGGCAGGAGTATCTGTTAGTTAGGCAGAAGTATCTACCACTGCAGATATGAATGCTTATCTCCCCCTATTTCTTTAATCTAAGACATAAGAGCAAGCTTGGTTTATAATTAAATATATATAGATGTGGTTTATAATCAAATATATATATATTATATATGTGTGTGTGTGTATATATCTAGGTATGTATGTGAGTGTGTGCGTCATTATGTGTGAGCGCATGCATAAGTGTGTATTATACTTATGTAATTGGTGTGTATTTATATGTATTATAGTAATGTTTGACGAGATGGTGGAATTTGAGTATGTATATGATATACATGAAGTTGGAAATCATGTAGGGAATACGTAGTCTATCAGCACGCTTTCTCCCCATCCTTTCTCCTCCTCGACGTTTCTGCCCTCTATTTCACCATCGTCGCAATCGATCCCCGCTCCCCCCACCCCTTCCCCATCCCCTTCTCCCTCTCCCATTTATTTCCCTACTCCCCTACCCTCACCTATCCTCCTTCAAACCTCTCCCCTCCCTCTCCCACGTACCCATCCACTATCCCACCCCAGCACTCTCCCTCCTTTCCCCCCACCCCCCAATTCCCCTCAACATTTCTGCATTCTTTCTCTGCTTCCCCTCAAAACTCCCCCTAGGTCTAATTATATATCCTAGAAACTCCCCTAACTTCCTCTCTGTTTCTTTCTGCCTATCCATATATTTCTGTTTCTGTCTGTCTGTCTGCCTGCCTGTCTGTCTGTATAGATGTCTATCTGTCCCTCTCTCTTACCCCCCCCCCACCCTCTCTCTCTCTCTCTCTCTCTCTCGGCCTCTCTGTCTCTATGTCTGTCTGTTTGTCTCGCTCTTTCTTCATCCTTAAAAAAAACCCTCTCGCCCCGCCTCCACCCCCCACTTCCCCCTTTCCAACCCCCCCCCCCCCCTTTTAACTACAATATTCGTATCATTGCCCCGTCTGTGTGTGTGTGTGTGTGTGTGTGTGTGTGTGTGTGTGTGTGTGTGTGTGTTCGTGTGTGTGTGTGTGTTCTACGCAGGCGCTCATGCGTTTGGGTGTTTGTGAGCATGTACACATTGACGTGAGCTCAGAACAATAATGGTTCTCGTGCTGGGCTCCTTTTCTTCATCCCCCATGAAACAGGCACCTGGTGGAAGTTTTTCTTTTGCTGCTTCTCCGAACTTGGAATCCCCCCCCCCCCCCCCTGCACGCGCTCTCTCACTCTCTCTCTCTCTCTCTCTCTCTCTCTCTCTTTCTCTCTCTCTCTCTCTCGTTGCATATGTCAAGATCGTGGTCTGTGGTGGCAATCAGAATTACGGTCAACCTATTGTCAATCCGCACCCTTTGCCCCCCTCACCCTTCACTCCCATCCTAATTTTATGTTTCCTATTGATGAAATGTTTTATACTCAACGTTTTATTTTAAAGTTAAAACATTTTAATTAAGGTGCCTTTTCCCTACTGCATACATTCGTGATTCGTGTTCAGGATCTGAGGGTGGAGAATGCGAGCTTTTTACTGTCACAGTCTGTACCCCCTGACGAAGGCAAATAAAGCCGAAAATTTGGGATATTTTAATCTTGTTTGTTTGGATTTTTATCTACTTTGACTGTTTATATATATATATATATATATATATATATATATATCGATCACAGTAAAGAAAGACAAAACAACAAGTTGTACATTCTCCTCTTACGTTTCGGCAATCTTGCCTTCCTCAGAGAAACTTTATTCACTGATCAAAACACAGATCACAATACCCGACCACAGCTACGGGATAAACAAGAAACATTACTCACTTAAATTGGGGGAAAAGAAAAAAAAAAAATTGTGGGGGGTGGGGTGGGGGGGGGGGGGGGAAAGAAATACCAGTGCAGTGACACTTGACAACAGTTCTCTCCCCGACACACACACACACCCCTGCAATCCCACATATAGGCCTGCATGCATATCCCCCTCCTACATGAACTTGCATATATATATATATATATATGCGTCTGTGTGTTTATATATATATATATGTGTGTGTGTGTGTGGCCTCCTGGAGGTCAAGTGCAAGCAATATTGGAAGGGGAAGATAACCCGAATAGAACACTATTCTTCTCCACTAACTAACCGCTCGCGATGTAGCGGACAGGTGCCGCCAATGCTGGAAACCGAGTTGCTCAGCCCGTCAAGCCCCAAAACTTGCATCACATGTGGGCTTCCTAAGAAGGTCATCAGCAGTGTCTCAACAACTCCCAGAAGGTAGCAGTCGCTGAAAGACTGCTACCGGGTTAACTATTGGTCCAAGTCATAGCGTTGAACGATTCACCTAGCCGCTATCTCGCAATAACAGAAACAGAGAGCGGAGTGAAAATTTTGCACACTGCGTTTATCGACTCAGGTGCCATGAGCAAACACTGTCATGTAGTGGTGTTACCAAGAGAGGGTCCGAATGATCTCAGACGTTACTGGTTATGTTTCTTTCAACCACCGTGACAAGAGGCCAGGATTGTAAATTTGGGAACCTGTACAAGGAAGATAGGGCAGGGTAGGGAAGCAGGGGTGGTGTGTGGTGTCGTAGGTGCGGATGGGCGAATGGAGTGTCGGAGCTTTTTTTTTTTTTTAACTTAAAAAAAAATTTCATTTCAAACATTTACATGAACATAGAACATACATAAGCAGTAAGAATTTTTTGGGGAAAAAAAGAGAATTCAGCAATCACACAAGCAAGAAAAAAGTCCACATTTCTCATTTGAAGAAAAAAGAAAAGAAAAGTAGGTTTTGAAGAAAAAGTGGAGGGAGGGGAGGAGAAAAAGAGAGAAGATGAGAGAGAGCGAGAGAGAGAGAGAGAGAGAGAGAGTGAGGGGGGGGGGAGACAGAGACAGAGAGAGACAGAAGAGAGGGACACGTTGGATGGATTACATTCAATCAATATGTTGACACAAATTACTTTCACAAAGTAAATCACACTGGCCAGAAAACAAAAACATAACCATCAATAATAGAGATAATAATGATGTCAGAACAGACATATGTACAGATTCATCAGCAACATTAGGTAGTCTGTGTGTGCAGAGATCAAAGCATAACATGTTACTAAAAGTTGACAAAGCGTTTAAGTCTGTGAATATGGGTCATTGTCAAGGGCATGAAACCTCTCACAAAAGGCATTAAACGCTTAGAGGCAAAGGGACGTTGTACGTAGTATACAAATAGGTAATAGACCCATTAACCAGTGTGCCGTACCCACCGCACACGGTCGAACTATGTCAAGGAGGACGAAGTGGTCAGGTGACAGATGGCACCTAAGGTAGTAAGGTAGTTCGAACCTTCCCGATAGTGAAAGCGGGGAGGGATGTAACCACTAGGACCTCGGTGCATCAAGTGGGCGCTACATACTCAGTCAGCTGAGGTCGCTTTTGTAAACAGTCGTTGAAGAGCAGGAGTCTTTGGCTCGTTCAGATGGTATTGCCGTGGGGCACTGTGTTGGTTCTATTGTCAGGCTGGTTTAATGCGCGTGGACGTTGTTGTCATAGCCCTCTTTAAGATAATTACTGTGTTAAGTGACCCCCGAAGTCGGCGGGAATTTTCGATGTCCATCTGGTGCCAAGTGTTTGTTTGCTAATCAGTTAGGTAGGGATGTGTGTAAATGCTGATGTGTGGAAGAATGTAGCAAATGGAGAATTCAGGGTACTTGTGAACAGGGGGTTTGAGAAGCAGCATGGACAAAAGCATGGCCCAAAAGGAAATCCTTTGTGTCCCTCCCTATATAAAGTGAGGGGGAACAACGAGAAGAGAAGACCACCATGGAGAGAGAGAGAGAGAGAGAGAGAGAAGGGTGGGCAGGACAGAGAAAGGGTCGAGAGAAACATGGTGTGGGAAATAGAAGAGACAGCAAAGTCTTAGAGTTAAAGACAAGCTGGAAGAGAGGAAAACTAAGTTTGAAGCCCAGAGGTGGGTGAAGACAGACAAACTGAATTTGAACCCAGAGGTGGGTGAAGGAGACGAAGAAGAAGAGTTCTACGTTGAGATCCCAGCGACGACCATGAAGACCCAGTCCTGAAGCCTGGAGCCAGTTAACCGAGGGCGTCACCATCAAGCAGTGCTGAAGAAGACGTGAAGAGACTTTTTCAAGAACTGTGGTGTGGTGTGAAAGCGTGGTTGTGTGTGTGAAAACCTGGCCAGGTAAGAAGTCATTTTTGTTATAATCCGGGATTAGGAAGTATTGATCTTTTATGTTTTGATCACTTCATTTTGTGTAATTGGATTCTTCATGTTTGATTATAAGTAGCATAGAAATTGTATTTCTTGTTCTCAGTCGTGTAAGGAAAGAAACGAATGCGTGACATCCCATTCCCAGAGAGAGGTGAATGTTTGATGGGCGCATGAGTGTGCATATGCGTGTATGAGTGCAAAGATAACCTTGGTGTGTTAAGCCTGACTAATAATACATCAACTTAGTGCACTTAAGCAATACCATCACGATTTCCCCCATCCTGGACAAAGTGGCGAGCCTGCCAGGATTGCATGGCCCAAATTAGTCTCAGGAGGGAAAGAAAGTGAGTACTAGAGTAGTACTGGGGCAAAGCATCCACTAAAGGCAATTATAATTAGCTCTTCTAATTATTTCCTTTATTTCTTTGAGTGTTGAGTATTGACTTGTGTGTAGGGTGGTTGTATTAATCAAAGGTCGTTCAGAGAAACGAAGAACAAGGTTCTAGTCTTAACTCTCACAGAAGCTGTGGTTTAAGATTAAGGCTCTTTTGTGTTAGGAACACTACCACTGGTTGGTGTACTCGTAACGTTTAGTAGATGAACTGTGTACTAACTTTTTCCGGGTCTATAAGAGTAACTGTTTTAGTGGTGCTAAAACATATTGAAAAAGAAATGGCTGAAGAAAGTTTTACCCCCATAGAAAAACTAGTAAGTTTGGGGAAAGAAATGGGATATACAGGAGATGAACTGCGTAAGTTCATAGAGACTCAGCAGAAGACTGAGAGAGATGAAAGGGCTGAAAGGAGGAAGTTTGAAAAGGAACAGCTAGCAGCTGTCAAATGAAATCTAGAGGCAGAAACCGCTGCGTCAAAGGCTAAAGCAGATGCAGAGTGTACAGCGGCCAAGGCAAGGGCAGATGCAGAGAGTGCAGCTGCCAAAGTGAGAGCAGATGCAGAGAGTGCAGCTGCCAAAGTGAGAGCAGATGCTGAGGCCGAGAGACTTAGACTTGAAACTGCTGCGTTGAAGGCTAAAGCAGATGCAGCAGATGCAGAGAGTGCAGCTGCCAAAGCGAGAGCGGAAGCGGAATCAGAGATTTTAGCCAAACAAATTGAGTTGGAAAGAATAAAATCAGAAAATCGTAGTGAAATAGACACCAGTTCTGAGTCAGTTGGCCGCAGACGAAGTTGCGCACCTAGACTTAAACTCCCACTGTTCAGAGAAGAAACTGATTCGATCGATGCCTATATCAGTCAGTTCGAATCGGTTGCTGAGCACGAGGGCTGGCCCGAAGATGACTGGGCAATAAACCTGTCTGCCTTGTTCGTGCGTTACACACAGTTTCCACCTTACCCAAAGGTGATCAGAGGGATTTTGACAAGGTAAAACAAGCAGTACTAAAGGCATATGATTTGACTGAAGAAGGTTTTAGGCGTAAGTTTCGCAAGGCGAGAATCGAACAGGGTGAGACATACACACAATTCGGAGTTAGACTGGATCACTATTTCAACAAGTGGGTAGAACTTAGTGGAGTAGACAGTGATTTTGAAGGCCTCAAGACACTGGTGATGAAGGAACAGATACTTGATGGTTGTGGGACGGGCCTCACAATCCACATTAAGGAAAAAGGTGCAACCACAATAGCTGAGGTACTTGAGACAGCAGAGACTTACGGGGAAGCGAGGCGTGATTTGCCTGAACAAGAGGAAAGCCCGGAAGCATATTCAGAGGATAGCAGGCCAGCACATACCTCACGCAACGGGCCAGTATTGCACGCCCGTAGGCCCACGGCATCACGTGAGCAAACAAGGGTGAAGGCCCACGTGGTTAAGGCTGTAGAGGAGCGTACCTGCTTCCTGTGCAATAAGACAGGGCACTTGGCTAGAGACTGCATATTCAAGTCACAAAAAGCAGCAGCAATGAGGGTCAGGCCAAGTGAGAGGCGGGTAGAAAAAGATGAAAAAGATGACAGTGTTATTTTGTCTGGATTGTGCTGTGTGTTCACAGATTCAGGCGATAACATGGATTTGCACAAACGCAGAGTGGGGGACAATGTGGTTAATGTCATTAGAGACTCTGGGTGCACTGGTGTAATGGTGAAGGAGTCCCATGGTTAAGAAGGGACAATTCACAGGTAAAACACAGAGGTGTAGACAAATAGATGGAACAGTAGCAGAATTCAGTACGGCCCAGGTGTTTATCGATACACCATTTTATAGTGGAGTTGTACAGGCTTTGGCTGTCCCAAAGCCGCCATATGATCTGGTGATTGGTAACATCACAGGAGCACGTGGGTACGAAAACCCAGACCCTGATTTCTGTGTCGAATCAGAGAAAAGGGATCACGAGCGGAAAACGCCCCAGGCAGTCACACTCCAGAAGGCAACAGAGCGTGTCCAGTGGGACTCGCCCAACACAGTTTGGGGCAGAAGAAAAGGGCGACAAGTCGCTCAGAAAACTGGTTGGTTTTGCTCACAGAGGGCAGAAGAACAATGTTAAAGAGGGTACAATCGGGTTCGAGTTAGAGAACGGCATACTGTACCAACTTTTACTCATTCGCAGTCGGGAAAAAACGAAGAAGCAGGTTGTCGTTCCTAGGCAGCGCAGAAAGGCGGTGATATCCGAAAATCATGTGACGTCAGCCTCGGGCCATCTCGGTAGAAAGGCCACACAGAAGATTGTGACCCAAGAGTACTACTGGCCCAGTATCCTAGGCGATATCAGGCGCTTCTGTGCACATTGCAACAAATGTCGAGGGGTAGACAACGTAGGTTAGAGAGTGAAGAAAGAGTGACGGCCGTAGGCCAAATTAAAATGGTCGGGCGAAAAGTCAGGTATTGGGTGCGTGTGTCTTTCGCAGTGTCCTGTATGCGTGACGTGGCTGGTTGCGGGCCACGTGTGTCAGGCGACTATCTTCTGAAACATTACTAGTACTACTATCTTCTGAAAACACTACTATAATTTTCATAAGATAATGCTACTATCTTATGAAAATTATAGTAGTGTTTTCAGAAGACAGTAGTACTAGTAATGTTTCAGAAGTTAGTCGCTTGGCGTTGCGACTATCTAGTGAAATGATCCCTGTGTGAAATTATGTCCTCTTTCTTAGTATTATTACTATCCAGGGTCACTGATCGATGGTCATTTGGCCTATTAGTGTAGAACGAGTTTATGTGAACAAGTTATGACGTTTCTGACCAGTGGTCAGTATCATTGACCAGTGGTCATTTTGGCCCAAATTCACTGTTTGACAGCTAGTGAGTGTAGAACGAGTTCAGGTGAACAATTTATGACGTTGTTGACCAGTGGTCAGTGTCCTTGACCAGTGGTAATTTTTGCCTAATTTCACTGTTTGACTGCCAGTTAGTGAAGAACGAGTTCATGTGAACAATTTATGACGTTTCTGACCAGTGGTCAGTGTCCTTGACCAATGGTCATTTTGGTTTAATTTCACAGTTTGGCTGCTAATTAGTGTAGAACGACTTCACGTGAACAATATTGGACGTTGCTGACCAGTGGTCAGTGTCACTGACCAGTGGTCATTACCCAATATCACTGTTTGACTGTTATTTAGTGTAGTACGAGTTCATGTTAACAATTTATGATGTGGTTGACCAGTTGTCAGTGTCATTGACAAGTGGTCATTTTGGCCCAATTTGACTGTTTGACTGCTAATTAGAGTAATACGAGTGATTCAAGAGCGAGGCTTCGAAGTCGACAGCCGCTTTTTTCTTCATGTGCTACCGTTCAGCTTTTTTTTCTGCGCCGCTTTATTGGATGTGTTTCTGTGGGATAGTTTTAGGTGGTAAAGGTTTGCTCAGTTTCTGTGTATCCTGGCTGGACGGATTTTCGCTATATTTGTGGTATTCTTATTTATTTTCTTTTTCAACATTGAAACTTGTATTTTCAAAATGGCGGACTCTCACGTTGAACCCGTGTTCTTGTTGAAGAGAGACTTACCACTCTCTTTTGAAAATGAACACGAGCGATCTTTTCAAGTGCTCGACATTCGTTTAGCCGCCGAGAGAATCAGTGGTAGAGAAAGTATAGTGGGTGCTCAAGAAATTCGGGACTGTGGAGACTTTACCCATCGACGAGGGCTGCACGCAGCAAGTTGCTAATTGAGGGTTTGTCACTTGGTGCTGTTGTGCTTCGTCTATATGACAAAAATCCTTTCGTACTCAGAGGACAGGACGACAATGAACATTCCGCTACAAAGGTGTGGATTTCTAACATCCCTCTCTCTTGCGACGGGGCGGACATCGAGTCAGCTCTTGTCAGGCTGGGAGCTGTCTTACGCTCTCCCTTGATTCTGGAGAAAATGAGGAATAGAGACGGAAAATTGACGCGATTCTACACTGGAAGGCGATTTATTTTCATAGATATCCCAGACAAACCACTTGATAGATCTGTGAAGGTTGCAGGATTTATGGCTACCCTGTATCACAAGGAACAGCCCAAAAGAGATACTAGGGTAACAAAGTGTAATAGTTGCCTGAAACTGGGTCACTGGGCCAGGGAGTGTCCGGAAACTGTGGTTACCTGCAGAGCCTGTCGCCTACCCGGTCATCGGCAAGGGGATCCCGTCTGTGAGATTCCGAAAGCAGTGAGGAACCGACAGTGATGTCCGTTTGGGACCCTCTGCCACCGGTTACAAGGTTTGGACACACATCTGACACTGACTCACCCCTTTCTGACAACGACACTGACTGTGATGCGACCGACAACGAGAAAGGGACAGGTCAGAAAAAGAGTGAGAAAGAAGGAAAGACTGATGTGGTGGAGGACTGTCAGTCAGACTTTAATTCTGGCCGTCATGGGGAACAGGGAAAAAAGAAGAGTGGTAGACCATCCAAGAGGGAAAAGATGTGGATAAGGGAAAAGATCCGGTTTTGACACGTCAGTCTAAACTGGATTTTGCAACACGTTCTCGATCGCAAACTCCGAAACGACCGCGTTCAACAGAGAGGGATTCCCCCAGTCATTCTGACAAACGTGAAAAAACTGCCAAGCTTTCCACTGCTCGTTCAGTCACAGACAGACAGTGACAAGGGATGAGCATGGGTGATGAATGTTTGAACGGTTTTCGGCGCATCTCGTGGACTTTCCTTTGATTACCTCCCTAAAATGGCTTTATCTTCTCTTAATGTTTTTTCTTTGAATGTGAGAGGGATAAGATCTAATAACAAAAGAATATGTGTTTATAAGTTTCTGAAAAATAGTGGGTATGACGTGATCTGTTTACAAGAAACATATATCACTGAAAATGTGAATGAAATATGGCAAAAAGAATGGGGTGGAAGCTGACTTTTACTGACAAAAGTACACACAGCGGTGGGTTGGTTATATTCATTAAAAAAAAAAAGGCTTGCCTGTGGAGACTGAGCTTGTGTATGCATCTGAAAGAATGTTGGCCTTGAAAGTGATTTAAGGGGACAAGCAGTTGATCGTGGTTAATGTTTATGCCCCTAATATTTTACGAGAAAAACATGTATTTTTTTTTTATAAACTAGAGGATGTTATTAAAAATGTAAATGTCAGTAATATTGTCGTGTGTGGTGATTTTAACGCTGTCTTAGATAATGAGTATGATGTAGTAAGTGGTGAATATCATGATCAGCATATTGTACAGAGATTCAATAGGATGCTTAATGAATGTGTTTTACACGACACATGGAGATTATTTCATAATAAAGAGAAGGAATTTAGCTGGTCAAGAAGAAACCCATTTATTGCTAGAAGAATAGATTACATGTTGACCAACTCATCCATCTTTGAAAAAGTAGTGCAAAGTACGATTCAGAGTGTGTCTTTTCTCTAATCACAGAGGATACTTCATGTCTGTTATGTTTGTAGATACTGAACATGGTCAAGGGTACTGGAAATTTAATAGCTCGTTACTTTCTGATATATACACTGTGTTAATTATTTGAACAACTTTTTAGACGATTTTGAAAAGGACCCTGAAGAAGACGATCAGGTAACTTGGGAAATATTAAAAGTTAAAATCAAAGAATGTACCATCAAGTTTTCAAAAGAGAAAGCATTGTCAACTAGAAATAAAACAGCACACCTTCACGCTGATTTGAACACATTAGATACTGCTCTCAGCATTGACCCAGATTGCAGTGAAACACTGCGGGAAAAGAGAGCACGTGAAACTTCAGTTAGAATTAGAAGAAAGAAACAAAACCCGTGCGGCACAGGTACGTGCCCGTGCACAGTGGATAGAGCAGGGCGAAAAGAACACTACATTTTTTCTTGGTTTAGAGAAAGCTCGTGCTAACTCGAAAATTACGGAAAGTGTAAAAAATGCAGATGGGGTTGAGGTTACGGGACAGAAAAAACATTCTAGCTGCACAGAGGGATTATTTTAAGAATTTACAATAGAAAAACATAAAATAGTGATAATATGTTACAAAGAACGCAAGCGTTCTTGCGTGGTGTGGTTGTATCTTCTTTATGAAATAACGATAGAGAATATTGTGGTAGTAATCTTTTAGAGCAAGAAATTAGAAGTGCTCTGAAAGAAATGAAAAATGGTTCTAGTCCTGGCAGTGATGGACTAACAGCCGAGTTCTGCAAAGTGTTCTGGAGTCGTATCAGTAAGTATGTAATGGCGTCTTTTAACGTTGCATTTGAAACAGGTAACATGTCCTCTTCTCAGCGTAAGGCCGTTATAACACTTATACATAAAGGAAAAAGTTTACCAAGGAATGATCTAAATAACTGGCGACCAGTACCTTTAATGTGGACTATAAACTCCTAGCTAAAAGTGGCACGGCGATTAGGTAGTGTCATAGATAATCTGATATACGATGATCAAGTTGGATATATAAAAGGAAGACGAGTATCTACATTGCTTCGTCTGATTGATGATGTCACAGATCAGCTGCCTCAAGACAATAGACCAGGCTTACTATTAACTATCGATTATTTTCATGCTTTTGATTGTATTTCCAAAGAATTCATGTTAAATTCCTTTGAATTATATGGTTTCGTGGAGCGCTTCATGAATTGGGTATCAGTATTGACAACCAACTCTGTAAGCAGTATGAACTACTGTGGATGGATTTCCGAGCCTTTTAATGCGAAATCGGGAATCAGGCAAGGTTGCCCATTTTCTCCATTAGCCTTTGTTCTAGCCCTTGAACTGTTGGCAATCAAACTACGACAATCTTCTGAGATTAAGGGCATTAAGTTAAAGTGTAGAGGTAAAGCTGACGACATTTGTACATTATTAATAGTCTTGTACGCTGATGACATCACATTGTTTTTAGCTGACGAAGACGATATGCGATTAGCCCTTGAAATATTTGACAGGTTTTCCTTTATCAGGTCTGACAAGAAACAGAAATAAATCTGAAGCAATGTGGCTGGGAAGTAAAATAAACAGTGGACACAATCTTCAGGGTTTTCCATTTAAAAATAAAATATAAATTTTGGGTGTGTATTTCAGCAATAGTACTTGTGCATCTGAACTAAAAGAGAACTGGGCGGGTAGAACTGACAACTGTAGACGTCTGATTGCAATGTGGGAAAAAAGAAATTTGAGTATTTTGGGAAAGGTGTGTATTGTAAAAACTTTTTTGATCTCACAGTGGGTCTACATTATGCAAGTAATAGTGGTACCAGATCACGTAATTGATGAAGTGAATAGATTAGTATATAGATTTTTGTGGATGAAAAAAAGACTGCAACAAAAAAGCATTTGGAAAAGTTAACAGAATTGTACTGTGTACCCAAACAGAAAAGGGAGGGATTAAAATGATAGATTTAAAAGAATTTCAAACTGCATGTTTGCTACAATGGGCTGTTAAACTAAGCTCAAACAACGACACAGATAACGCCACAAATAAAACTAAATGGTGGCTAGTAGCCAGAAACATATTTTCTGCATTTGGAGAAAAGTGTGTATGTTTTTATGCAACAGTAAAAGTACACAATTTAAGGGATTTGAACTTATCAAATCACATTTTTGGAACTTGATTTTACGTGCTTGGTTAAATAACAACAACCATTTAGAGTTGCCTGTGTCTCATGCGATTTGGAACAATAGTGCGATAAAGTATCAAGGAAACGTCTTGTTTCTTAAACACTGGATTCATGAAGACATACTAAGTGTAGGCGATATGTTGACAAACAACTATGCGCTGAAATCTTTCGATGAAATAATCGATATAGTGGGAAATTCATCCTGTCGTATCTTAGAATATAATGTTGTTTGCAATGCTATTAACAGTTTTATACGTGTTCAGCATTATTTGGATCTACAGTTACCTGATAATAGTACTCACCTCAACTCTCTTGTGTTTTGTGGCAAACGTTTGTCAACCGTTAGTATCGAAAACAACTAGCAGATAATAGATATAATCAGCCTTGTGCGGTAGGTTTTTGGAAGAGAGTATTTGACTTTGACATCACACCACAAATATGGAATATCGCTATATGTGCAACAAAAGAAACAAGGCTTCGTCTTTTACACTGGAAAATTTTGCATAATATTTATCCGACCGACATCATGCTGTATAAGAGGAAAGTCATAGATGACAACAAATGTTCATATTGCAGAGATATTGTTGACGTGATAGGTCATTTTTTCGTTGAGTGCCCTTCTGTCTTAGCATATTGGAGAAAGGTTGAGAATTATATTCTTATTAATCTTGACGTTCATGTGAAGTTCGACGTCTTAAAAGTGATAGTTGGTATTACTGACCGGAACATTAGAAAAACAGCACTTAATAAACTTAATCACATAATATTAATTGGAAAAAAAGTGTGTGAGCATTAAAAAAAAAACGAATGCTTCGATGTCCATTTGTACAATATTCGAAGCACATATGTCACTACGTAATAGATTTATATTCAAATGACATTAGTCAATTCAAAATAGCTTAACCAGTTGTGTGGAGATTCATTCAGAGCCTCACCCCCTCCCACACTCTGCGGGCGCACAAGCACGTACTCTAGCTCATTTACACATCCCCGCGCGCGAACGCACACATTGATGCATTTGTTGTCTTGCTTTTGGTCTTTCCTCATGACTTCCTTGTAGACCCCCCTTTTTTTTTCTCTACAGGGATGTCTTTTTAGGGGAAGGGGCTACTGGTGAGACTACTTAGAATTCACTTCTTTTTCCCGTTCCGCCCCCCCCCCCCCCTCCCCTTCCCCAATCTTCCCCATTCTTTTCTCCCTTTCTCGGTGTGTGCACTCCCTGCATCGCCCTTGCCTTTTGTTTTCTCGCCTTTCGGTTCAAGGACGACTCTGTGGGGATGTACGGATCATCTTCTGGAAGGGGAGGGGGGGGGGATAGGTGAAATCTAACCTCATTGGTATCGACTGCACACACACACACACACACACACACACACACACACACACACAAAGACATCTACATTTGTAGCTGTCCTATATTGTATAATGCAGAACACAACTGTGGTGTCATTAAATCTACAACTATATGTGCTCTACGTTGTATTGTATCATATGATACTGTATTATGCTGTGCTGTATTTGATTTTTTTTTGTGTGCTGCATTGTATTGTTCGTACTAATTGTATTGTATTGCATTGTACTAGTTCTATTGTATTATGTCTAATATTTAAAAACCGATTTTTAATCATTAAAACTTAAAATGGATATAAAACTGGATAAAAATAATGTATATAAACTCACCAGCTGTGAAAAGGTTGTTTAGTCACAGTCAAATAGTTGCATTACGCAGAAAGCCGCTTCAAATGCGCTGAAACTTGATTTTACAAAAAGACGTCAAAATCAGTACACCAAGAATGAAACAAAAGCCATCAGGGGAAGTAAAAAAAAAAACCCTAGCACAGCCGTTCGCACGCGTGATGGCCACGACTGGTGATACATTTTTTTGCACCCTCATAGGAATATTTGCAACCATATCAGTCTTATATGTTTTTTGCCTGATTACAAGTAATGTACACAGACATTTCTGTTCTCAATTTTATTTGATATTCACATGTCTCAAACGTTCTTTAAACGGAAGAAACTTAATAGAACACCAAGTGAAACGTGTTATTTTTCACGTGGGTTACTCCGCTGACTATACACCGCTGGCAGCGATGACAGATCTGGCGCAGGCGCGAGTCTGCTCCCCGACCTTCGGCTGCGGGATCCTTTGGGCTGGTGCCATGGTGTTCTAATAGTCTCAAAAAATCAGTTATTGAAAACTTTCATCGATCACTGCTCGTAACACAGGGGGCTGTGATCGTGTTTCCCTCTCCAGACATAATCAGCATGGTTCATAGTATCATTGTGCAAGAGGAAATGTTTCTACTAAAAAACGCAAGATCATAAGTCTTAACTCCTCCACTTATACTAAGAAAGAGGACATGATTTCACACAGGGATCATTTCACTAGATAGTCGCAACGTGAAGCTACTAACTTCTGAAACGTTACTAGTACTACTATCTTCTGAAATCACTACTATAATTTTCATAAGTTAGTAGTATTACTACTACCTTCTGAAAATAATAGTAGTGTTTTCAGAAGATAGTAGTACTAGTAACGTTTCAGAAGATAGTCGCTTGACACACGTGTGTGAAGAGAAAGGGAGAGAATTTCCGTAGAAACAGAATGTTTATCTATATACGGCCACGCTACTTACAGCTGGTGGAAGTTTCAGATTGGTGTTGATATTTGTTTGGTTTTTAGTGTGTATGTATTGATGTTTCTCTAATTCTGTTGCAAGATGCATCTTGCGTGCGTTCTCTGGTGTAAATAGGCCTATGAGAGGCCCAGAGTAGCATTGGTTTAAATGGGAAAATTATGAGAGTTTCAGCTCCTTGAATGTGTTTTAGCCAATGCAGGGCATTGTCTTGAAGTGGGGGGAAATTTGTCAAGGGCGTGAAACCTCTCACGAAAGGCATTAAACGCTTAGAGGCAAAGGGACGTTGTACGTAGTATACAAATAGGTAATAGACCCATTAACCAGTGTGCCGTACCCACCGCACACGGTCGAACTATTTCAAGGAGGACGAAGTGGTCAGGTGACAGATGGCACCTAAGGTAGTAAGGTAGTTCGAACCTTCCCGATAGTGAAAGCGGGGAGGGATGTAACCACTAGGACCTCGGTGCATCAAGTGGGCGCTACATACTCAGTCAGCTGAGGTCGCTTTTGTAAACAGTCGTTGAAGAGCAGGAGTCTTTGGCTCGTTCAGA
>CM065729.1:58037227-58074727 GCA_033310375.1 Conus canariensis
TGTGTCTACCCAGTGTTGTGTTTGATATACGTAATCCCTGATCAGGTTTTCCATACATGAACGAGAAAGCAGCGTTCACCTGTTCAGTTATACGTCAGGCTTTAGTCAGCCAGGCTTGGCCATCTGATAGCTTCATGTGGATTCTCGCTGGTTACCATGCACAACGGCAACGTCATGAATGCCATCTGGGCCGGAACAGCTCAGTTGGTTGACTCGATTCTTTCCTGTAAGTCCTTCGAATGAAGAAAAAAGAAAAAGAAACACCCGAAGGTGCTGGGGAGGACCCAGAGAAGCACTGTCTTCACCTGCCTTTAGAGCAGTCCTGTACCACCCTTGGAGGCCTGCGCTGTGTTGACGATGGGTACAGGCACGCGCAGAACACTCCATTAGGATATCAAGGGACATAACTGCTCCTGAACAGAGGTAAATCAGACTACAGGATGCAGCTCATAACAGCCTTAAAGTAGCATCCCCATGGGTGTACCAGCCCGTATTTCATGACTGCAGAGCCCACCGGCGAAAAACACCACCCTCCAGCTGCCGAGCACACCCCACAGACCCAACCACCCCTGCCCACGGACGGATGAAGACAGTGCCACTCCAGACACAGCCAAGCTTTCGCCATACGGTCTTATGTGCCCACAAGATAGAATCCAAAGCTGTAGAGATTATAAACCGAGGTTCCGGGTGTGAATGCACGCATACCATTTTGCGCACACGTTAATTCCCATCACTATCCCTCCGTAGAGTGGGCCCCGTGGGCCGATGGTAATGGATGATCTGTATACACAGAGCACGCGTCCTGAGCGCTGATAATGATCCGAGTGAAGACCGCTGAGCGCAGAGCAGGATAATATTCCCCTGAACGGGAAAGAAACTGGGCTGGTGTGGGGAAGGTGCGTATATAGAAAGGGTGGATGGCTAAAGATCTCAACTGATTATTTTTCCAACACTAGTATAGATATAAAAACACAAAAGAACACTGTATGACAAAAGTAAAAGAACACACACACACACACCGCACCAGCACGCACGCACGCACGCGCGCGGCGCGCGCGGCACACACACACACACACACACACACACACACACATACACACACATTTCTCTCTCTGCTCCCTGTCCCTCTCTCCTTGAGAGGGAGAGGGAGAGAGAGGGGAAACGAGTAGAAGGAAGTCTTATGCTGAGCTCACTCTTAATTAATGATTGAACTGAAGTGAAAAAAAAGGTTCCACGTGCTCACAATGTCATCCATGTTCAGCTCATGTACAACAAAGCCAAAAATCAGACATTTCGAACACTGATTATGATGATGATGATGATGCTGATGATGATGCTGATGCTATTTGACAGATGATAGGGGGTGAGCTGGGAGGCAAACGGTTGTGCTCGAAAGTGGTGACGTCAGGCTTCCTCCTGCTGCTGTGGCTTGGTTACGCGGTGCTGTCCAGCCTCAAAGCCTACGACATGCTGCCCCTGTAGAGTGACCGCGAGCCCCGGCACGTCTACCCATCAGCGTGGCATGCAAGGGCTTCGTGGACCGACAGCATATTTCAGGCAAACAACACAACCGCGCACTCACTGCCTTTTGTTCGATAAACGGCAGACTTGTGTGACGTGTGTACTACGTACCTCAGATAGGCTATGTGATAAGCTAACGGCTGGGAGACACATTCAGAGGTGATAGGATTTTCCTCAGGATCAAGGCGTTGCTTTCATCGAACGGGTTAGGGCTTACGGCCTGGAACTCGTTCAGAATTCACGTTTGGGGGTGTCATTGAAGGAAACTGATGTCAGTGTGACGTAACCCTTCTATGTCAGTCTCTGGAGTGCGGACAAATTGTTTCAAACTGATCTATTGAAACTCGTTCGAGCGAACGACGTTGTCTGCTCCCTACAAACTTCTTGATTTTGCTTCCCACATTTTTTTTTTCTGTTGGAAAGTCAGTTTTTTTTTCTTTTTTGTTTTTACACACTTGCGGAATCGTACTCCTGTACCATGTCGTTCTTTTCAAAACAGATTTATAACCTGAAATGAAATAGGGACACAGATAAACACGATGGTGAGCAATAGCACCAAAAGTGAAAGAGTAGTTATTGCGTAGCACCTGAAAGTATTTGAATTAGAAATGACTCTGAATTACAGTAGACTTTTTTTAACGAAGGGTGGGAAGGAATGAGGGGCCTAAAACCCACGAGAGAACGGTGCAAAATTACTTAATTACGCAAAGCGCCATCTGTGTAAGCATGATGTGCCAACGGTTGTGTTGCGTGAGTCTCCGGTTAAGTAGTATCGCACCACCTTCACCATTTCCGTGTCGCTGGAAGGCGAACTTACAGTTAATAACAGACGATGAATTTGTACGTTCCATGCTGGATTCAGTAGTTCCCAGACGACAAAAAGGTAAGCATTCGGCTGAGAAGACCTCAACATAGCTGGTATTCAAGCACTGGAGACTGTAGCCTACCAACGGCTTCTTCGCGCGTTAGGTGATTGTAATGAATGTGACTGTCGAGGTTAGATTAAGAGACTCAGTTTTGTTCTCGTTGACGGAAATAAGCTGGTTGCCATGGTCATCTATTGTGTGTGAATTTTTGTTTTTGGAATAACAGACATATTGCAGATTGTTTAGACGTTGACCACACCCTGATGTGCGATGTAGACGTGTACTTCAATTTCAGCGTGACTGCTTTGCACAGCCAGGTACGGATCAGAAGCTGAGGCCGGGGCGGGGGGAGAGAGAGAGAGAGAGGGGGGGGGGGGGGGTGGCAGGCAGGGGGATCCAAGACTTCTATCCCCCCCCCCCAACCCCCCTACCGAGTTTCCCACCCCTCGCCTCTACCCCACGAGCCTCATTCCGAAAAATAACACCCAGCACGTTCGAGAAAGGGGTGGGGGGAGGGGGGGGGGGGGGGGGCGAGAAAGAAAGAAATATGCCATTGTGAAATTATCAGACACAAGGTATGGATGCACTGCTTTCATCCTCACTTCCACTCCCCACATCCTTCTGCCCATCCCTCTACATTTTTTTTTTTTTTTTGGCGAGTGTAACATTTAGTAGATCTCCATACAGAAATTAGAATAAGCCCCCACTCCCTCATCCCCCCACCCGCAGAGTAATCTTTCCATACTGTTTCTATCCTGTTTTGTTGTTGGTTTTGTACTTATTTCCCTATTCTGACTTTTCGGTCCTGCTTTAATACTTCTCTTTGTGTGTGTGTGTGTGTGTGTTAGTATGTGTGTGTGTGTGTGTGTGTGTGTGTGTGTGTGTGTGTGTGTGTGTGTGTGTGTGTGTGTGAACTTGAAGTCCCGTACAGTTTGAGGTTAGGTAATAAATACCTGTCCCCGCCCTCACCATCCATTCCCCACAGTTTTCTCAGCACTGATATGTCTTCTTATCATGACATTGAACACTGTGTTGTTTCTGTTCAACTGCTGTCTACTGTTCATATGTTTGTATTTACATTGTAACTATCATGTACTGACGAAAGATCCATAATAACTAAGAAACGGAGAAGTGGGGAAAGAGAGTTGGGGCACAGATGTGTATAACCAAAAAGAGGAAAAAAGGAAAGAAGAGGGAGGGATGTTCACCAGTGTTTAGTTAAAAAAAAAAAGAACAGAACAAACAGAGTTCTATTAGATAACAGAAAGCGCTTAACTTAAACAATACATTGTCTTTTTTGGGAATTATAATTTCAGGTAGAGAACATTTACTTTTTGTTTTTGATAATGGAAACAAGAGAAACATGTAGAATAATGCGTGCGTGTGCTCTTTGTATATGCGTGCGTGTTGTGTGTGTGTGTGTGTGTGTGTGTGTGTGTGTGTGTGTTTTACATTGTAAATTAAATATCATAAGTTTTCCATTTGATTGAACGGTTTATATCCAGCTCAAGTACGCATACTACACACACACACACACACACACACACACACACACACACACACACTCACGAGTATGGAGTGATTTTATCTATGAAATGTTTGTTTCTCCCCTTCCCACTCCCATCAACTTCTTCCCCCTCATTCCCGCCACATCTGCCCTTACCTCTTCGCTCAGACCCTTGGCTCCTCACCCAGCAACATATCCCCTTCTTGTCTCCCTTTGTATTGACACTTTTCCTTCGATATTCGACTTACGTATATACTGTTCAAAAAAAGTTAAGGACCAACATTTCACTGACATATAAAAAAGAAAATTGGGAAGTGATCAATCTCCAACTGTAACATGAATTTATTGAATATGTGAAAAGTGTGTAAAGACAATGACAAGTCCGAGGAATCAACAAACTGGAATCGAGCGCAGTACAAACACCCCCACCCCCAAATTTGAAAGTCACAGGAAGAGTGTTTGTTGAATGTCATGGTCAATAACGTGTGTGTCCCCTGTTATTGGCAAGGCATTCAAGGCAGCGTTGTCGCATGGAGTTCACCAGTGTGCGCAGAAAGGCCTGGGGGACAGCAGCCCACTCCTGCTGGAGTGACTCAAACAGCTGACCCAGGTTAGCAGGAGGAGGACGACGCTGCTGCAGTCTCCAGCCCAGCTCATCCCAAAGATGTTCGATGGGGTTCTGGTCTGGGCTGTTTGTGGGCCACTGCATTCTGTTGACACCAGCAGCTTGGAGAAACGTGTTTACTGCTCTGGCGCGATGGGGTCGTGCATTATCGTCTTGAAAGACTGCCTGAGGTCCAAGCTGTTGAAGGGCTGGCAGCACCAGGGGTTGCAAAATCTCTGGTAGCGAACACCATTCAAATTCCCTGCCATATTGTAGAGAACCGTTCTGTAGCGTGTGCTTATGCCGCCCCAAATCATAACGGATCCCCCACCATAGTGGTTCCTTTCCAGGACAGCTTCTTCTGCAAAACGCTCCCCACGGCGTCTCCAGACCCTGTTCCGTCTATCGGTGGGATCCAGGCAGAACCGCGACTCGTCTGTAAACATCACGTTAGCCCACTGTTCATGTGTCCATCTCACGTGCTGCGTGCACCATACTCGGCGTGCTGCTATGTGGGCATCAGTCAAACGAGGTCTTATGGCTGGTCGTCGAGCACGGAGGTTAGCGGCGTGTAGGCGGTTTCGTATGGTCTGATCACTGACAACAGTGTTGGTGGCATCTCTAAGGCGACGTCTGATGTTGTTTGCACTTGCTGTTCTTTCTTGTGTGGCCTGCCTTTCAATGTATCGGTCCTCTCGTGGTGTTGTTATTCTAGGTCGACCAGAGCGTGGTCGTTCTTGCACTCTTCCTGTGTCTTGAAAGCGTTGTCCGAGTCTGATAACAACAGAGTGTGATACCCCAAGTCTCCGTGCCACTTCCCGGACTGCAGCTCCTTGGAACCATCCTATTGCTCTTCCTCGATCCAGCTCGTTCAGTCTTCGACGTGGAGGCATGCTGTTGCATTACATTTTTCGCCAGTACAGTGGCCTTTAAAGACATTTGGTTGAGCATACTTTATGACCTACAGCCTGATTTAGCTCGTGCTTCACATGATTTTGATTCTGCACATGCTCCTCGGATCCCAAACACATCAGAAATTCACCCCAATTTGTTCCAAAAATGACAAGTCGCGACACGTGTTTTTCAAGGCGCGTGAGAAATGTGTGCCATAAAATTGCAGTTGCCGCATGCCGCATTCACTATCAATTTATGCGTGTGGTTCAATTTGTTTGGACCACAAAGGCGGTACAACTGAATTTTGTGAATTTTAAAAAGTTTTTGTGCATTCTCAATGTTGGTCCTTAACTTTTTTTGAACAGTATATATAACAAAGTGAAACTGCGTAATCACTCTGTTCCGGTTGTCCGTGTGTGTGTGTGTGTGTGTGTGTGTGTGTTGTGTGTGTGTGTGTGTGCCCGCGCGCGCGCACGTGCGTGCGTGTGTGGTAAATTCAACATCAGCTTTTGCTCTGTAATCACAAACGCTGCAATCACCAGATTTGATGGAACGTTATGTATTGGTGGCTTTCTCAACCGCCCCCTTCATGAGGCTGTCACAGGACGGAAAAGGCGGTAAATCTATATGATTGACGTGTTAAGCAATGTGTTCAATCTGACAAAAATAAACTTTCCCACCACACCCCTTTCATTGCTCATGACATTACAGTCAAGAAAGGAAATAAAGGCTCTTGTTTTATCTGTACCTTCTTATGAACGATCTTGACTTTGATTTTTAACATGGTACTTGGCCTGTTTACTTCTCGCCAGTGTACACCCCATCTCTCTCTCTCTCTCTCTCTCTCTCTCTCTCTCTCTCTCTCTCTCCTTCTTCAGGTGTTGAATATTGCAATTGTCACCAGCATCATCTGTCTCGGTGGCAATACTCATGTTCCATTCACACCAATCCTTCCCATCCTCCTTACCTTACTCTCTGTCTGTCAGTCTATCTGTCTCTCTCTCTCTCTCTTGCTTTGATGTTGTCCATAGTCTTTCAACCTTTGTGGCCATTTTACCCGTCTTAGCTCTAGAGTCTTCACACGTTTTAGTTCTGTGATGGATTAATACCTGCCAGCTGTCTGGCGACCAGGTATTGAAGCTGTACACACTGTCTACAGTGGACATGAGTTGCCCACTCTGCGCTGTCTGTTTCCCCAGGTGGCTTCTTTATTTTCAATGTTTTCTGCGGTACTGTTATATTCATCAGCAGAATTTGTTGTTGTTGTTGTTGTTGTTTGTTGTTGTTGTAATTTTAGGACTGGGGAAATGCCTGATGCCGTCAGCGCGACCTTGCTATGCCTTAATAATATGGATAGATTAGTTATCGTGTTATGAATTGAATGTATGAAATATAGAAATAGTTGTTTATTGCTGGTCTTCTTTTCTTTTCTTTTCTTCTTTTTGTTATTAACAGAACAGGACTTTTTGTCGCTGAGCGATGACACCCCCCCCCCCCCCCACCAGAAAAAAAAAACAAACAAAAAAACTCTGGTAGTCGGCTGGGCAATATTAAACGGAAATGAAAGTGATTTCTTTTTTTAATGGATGATAAATTGCATGGAAATTTCCCATGATGTCTCTTGTTTTACGAGGTTCGGTAACAAAAATTTGTTGTATTCATTTCCATGTTTGTTTAACAGATGGTATAAATGGTCATGAATAAATTATTAATTGAACATATTTGTATAGATATTTATATGTTTCACCCTCGCGAAGGATTTTTGTTTCCTTGAGCGCGCGCGCGCGCGCGCGCGTGTGTGTGTGTGTGTGTGTGTGTGTGTGGAGTCCCGGTATGGTTTTTACGGTCGGCTTGGCTTAAAGCAATTTTTCATGGTAGTTGATGTGTCTTTTTTTGTGTTGTTGAGAAGTAGCACCCGCGAGTGCGAGCGCGCGTGTGTGTGCGAGCGTGTGTCCGCGCATGCGCCCTTGCCACCTCTCCTTCTCTCAACCCCCAGCCTCATTCCTCCCTCACCTCCCATCTGTTCTCCCCCCACCTCACAAACAGACATCTCTCTCTCTCTCTCTCTCTCTCTAACTGAGTGTGTTATGCCAATGGCATTCTTTCCTTTAGGACTGCACTGTAAAAACAGGTTTGTGCAAAGGTGGGGCTCGTTCTCAATGTTCAGTTAGCGTTCAGTATTGATGTGATCGTTCACTTTATTATGCAGTATGGTCATAGTATCAGCATAATAGTATGAGAGAGAGAGAGAGAGAGAGAGAGAGAGAGAGAGAGAGAGAGAGATCAAACTTTGAGTGTCTGCCTCGGTGTGTTTTTTTTTTTTTTTTTAGTGAAATTAGTGTTTTCGTCGTACAGCACTTAGCTTGGAAATGAACTTATTCAATTTAGGTGATTTTTCTTTGTTTGTTTTTTTTTTTGTGTGTGTGTGTCATCGTTTTGCATAGCAGAGGCATGTTTGTCTCTTGTGACATGTATTGGTGTTCATATTTGCTATATAAAGTTTGTTTTTTTCTTGAACTTCCGTGTCCAACAAGCCATTGAAGGATCAAACAGCTAAATATCTTAAGCTAGTTGTGGTGTGTGTGTGTGTGTGTGTGTGTGTGTGTGTGTGTGTGAACAAGTTGAAAACTGAAAAAAAAAAATTCAGTTCTTTTCTTTAAGGTAAACATGTATTTAATTTTTGTGTCTGGTTGTCAGGTTAGCATTAAAGAACCTTCCACGAAGCCGATTGTATGCATGCGTGTTTTATTGGTTTGTTTGTGTGTGTGTGTGTGTGTGTGTGTGTGTGTGTGTGTTGTGTGTGTGTGTGTGCTTACGTGATCGTATGTTTGTCTCTGTGCGTGTGTGTGTGTGTGTGTGTGTGTGTGTGTGTGTGTGGAAGAGAGAGAGAGAGAGAGAGAGAGAGAACTACAACGAAAGATGAGAAAACTGATGATCGAGAGATGTGACGATACCATTTCTGTTTTTATTCTCGACTATTGTTAGCAGGTCTTCAAAGGGGCCAATGGTTGCCTCCAATCCTAAGCGCACTTCTTCGTCGATGACACGGTTTTTGTCAAGGGATGCGTAAGATTTTGTGGCAGCATCTTATTTCAAATGCCTGGAGTTTTTTTTTTCTCGTAAATCTGAAGCTATTGTGCACATTTCACAAGCACTCAGGAAGATTGATATCAGTAGTATGCGCCTCGTTTTCACTTTGGAAGTAAGAGAGATACTGTTGTTGTTCCACATAGTTTTGAGTTTTGAAAGCATCATGGATGCTTGAGCCTTTCTAGAGAGGACTTTTAGTTTAGAGCCTTCATCTGTCACAATTGCTCGTGGGTACTTGAAGCTGTTTACTGTCTTGAGGCTTTTTTCCCCTTGAAAAACTAGCTACAAACAACAAAGACAAGTAAAGAAAATTTAGAAGAGGTGGGAGAGCGGGTCGTGGACAACTGCCTGATCCAATCAACCCACCAAGCCAACATAGTCTGTATCACCGGCCGCCATGGCGAAGTTGGTTAGCGTTGCGGACTTCAAAATATTTTCCCCCTCGTGTACGAGGTTTGTTGTTCGTTGACATAAATCTGTCTCACAAAACGTTTGGCTATGTTCATGACCTGGAAGATGAAACAAGACTTTTTTTTCTTTGCTTCAAAGAGAGACAAATCAGATACCTTGCGCTCCAAGTATTTTTCTGAGTTGCTTCACTTTGACTGAGAACCGGCTGTTCGTGTTGTTAAAAGCACAGTGTCTAAATCGATTAAATAAATCAACGAACGAATGAATGAATGAATAAATGAATCAGTTAATAGAGAGAAGGCTGTGACAATGTGACACACGTCATGCTGATTATAGCTAAGCCACCTACGGAGGCCCCCATCAAGTGTTGGATAATAATAAACAATAACTGGTCAAGACCACGTACCTTGTTTATACTAATTCTATATTGAACGCTAACTCTATGAAGTGGGATATACCAACTGCCTCTTTACTGTAAAGGCAGTCTTGGCACCGACGTCTGTTACTCGTAAACATCTTTAACACGAGCCGGGGATGCTTGTAACCATATTTTGAGCTTTCGTTGTTCTGTCGAGAGAGAGAGAGAGAGTAGAATGCACTGCATTTTTAGTTATGTGTGGAAGGGAATGAGGGGGTTCGTGTGTGCGTTTGTATGAAAGATGTGTGTGTACCCACCCACGCCACCGTCGGAGTAGAGATTTGCACAATATTTTTCTTTTATTCTGTGCAGGGATATTGTCATTATTGTCATCCACAAAATGGACAAAACCGGGTTCGTAGGGTCACAAAATAAAGGGACGTAAGTCAGAAATCTTACACGGAGATGCTCTCCCTTCGTATGTCACCTCACCTCCTCCTCGTGTCCCGATCCTTATTGTTCCTACCTCCTCACCACCATCCCCCCCCCCTCCCCTCAACCCGGCCTTTAGTTTTCTTTTCCCCCTTTCCTTCCCACTCCACGAAGTTTACCTTTTCACTTTCCAGCAAATTCTCTTGAGTCGACGAGGTTGATTTCCAGTAAAGAGATCATCGATGTTGTTCAACGTGAAGTTGGCGGGTTTGAATAGTCAACTGATTTTTAATGAACAATCTGACTTCCAGATTCTTGACCCTGCCTGTCTGTCCGTCCGCTTCTAAGTCTGCCTGTATTTGTCCGTCGATCTGTCTGTCGAACATGTATGTATGTTTTCTCTCTGTCTATCTCTGTCTTTCTCTCTGTATTTGTCTATCTGTCTGTCTGTCTGTGTCTGTCTGTCTGTCTGTCTGTCTGTCTTCTCTCTCTCGCTCTCTCTCTCTCTCTCTCATCAGAAAAAAAAAACAATGTGTATGTGTCTTCAATGAAATATGTGTGGTTAGGCTATCTGTTTCCCGGATCTAAGGATTATACGGTAAAATACCCATCCCCTGCTTTCATTGAATAACAAGCAAGTAGGATAACTCTTGCTCACATGAGAAAATAAATACAGGCCCATAACTCCAAACGAATGCTGCTTACAACAAATCGCCTTGCAGAAATGACAACACAGCGCATACAGAACGAACAAGGCTTGTATCCTTTCATAGCCTGAATTATCATTGAGAGCCCTCAAACCCTTCACGGGAGTTACAGTTCTCTGGGCAGTATTACTGTAATTGATATAAAAAAAATAAGCATGGTGTTTATTGATTTTTATACCCTAGTGTATTGGCTTTCTTTTAGTTTATGTACTCCTTCCGAAGGGGATCCCCCCTCCCCCCCCCCCCCCCCCCCCTTTTCCCTCCACTCCACTTTCTTTTTGCTTTTTTCTTTTCTTTTCCCCACTTCCCCCCATCTGTCTGTCTGTCTCTCTGTCTTTGTCTCTGTCTCTCTCTCTGTCTCTCTCTCTCTCTTAGGCTTTGTTATGTGTACATTGTTCCCACTGAACTGTAAGCGGTGTGGTCTTTCTCGGTGTTCTTTTCTGCGACAGTGGATGACGAGTACTTCATTTGGATCAAGTCAGTCTTCACCACCATCACCATCACCACCATCATCACCACTGCCATCTCACCTGTCTCCAGTGATCTACCCACATCTGTCACAGTCAGCAGCTGCAACATCCTTACACACCTTTTTTTTTTTTTTTTTTTGGGGGGGGGGGGGGGGGCTCTGCTATCCTTTTTTTTTACTCGCATTTGTCTGGCAATAAAGTAAAATGTTCCATGTTGGGGACAAAGATCTTCCACCGTCTGCTGGCCATCAGTATTGCTCGAAGTCGTATCAAAACAAGGGACACAATTCTTCTGTTTTCAAACACCCTGACAAAGGCATGGAACACACACAGAGAACACAGGCCTATCTGTTTCGGCACTGTCTCCTTGTGTTTTTATTCAGTTTGGCCCCTAAACGCTGGTAATTTTGTGTGCAAATAAAAACCGGTAAAACAATTGAATAAGAAACGAAAGAAAAGAGCTGGAGGTAGTTTCTCACTAAATTTATACGGGGGTTGAAATCGCGAAAAATCAGTCGCTGGCCTACAGTGTACAAAAGTCAGTTCCTCAGTAACATGAGACGCACACATTACACAGAATATGAGACGCCTCCTGAACCTGTCCCTGTCACTGTGCCTTCTTGTCCATGTCTCTTTCTGGCCAGATGACTGTATATGGTTTCTTGTGGTTTGGGCAACCAAGCAGTCTAATCAGGTAACTGTATATGGATTCTTGTGGTCTGGGCAACCAAGCAGTCTTCTTAGATAATTGTATGTTCATTTTTGTTGTTTACACAACTAAACAGTCTTGAAGATAGCTGTACATTGATCCATGTTGTTTACTGAACCAAGCAGTCTTACCATGCAGCTGAATGTTGATCCTTGTTGTTTACTTAATCAAGCAGTCTTACCATGCAGCTGAATGTTGATCCTTGTTGTCTAGGCAACCACGTGGAGTATCGCCGAGGAGGCCATTGAAATAAACGACGCTCACTCCTTGATACACCATTTGGGCTTTGCCCTTTATTTCCATTTTGGGTTGCATCAGACATCAAACAAATACGGCATGCAAATCCTCATTGTAATTACCATATCAAGGCATTATGATGGGTGAATCACACACATTTTGATTTCTTCTGTTAAACGATTTGTTGAAAATACTGACATAAAATTCAGTGCTGATCTGACTGGTATTTAAGAAAGAGCAAAAACTAAAAAAAACTAATTGATAAAGAACATAAAGGAGCGATGTTACGTTATCAAAATATAAGCCTAAGTGTATTGAAATCAAATTATTGTGTGGAATGGACATATGGAAACAAAAAAAAAAAAAAGAAAAGAAAACGTGTAAAACTGAAATGGTTTTTACCGATTACAATCATTCCTAGAATTATAGGTTTACAGATTCTACAACACAGTAATGTAAGGATGCAAGAAATTGTATTCCACGTTTTATATGGATAGCACTTATCCTCAGAAGTTAATCTATGGAAAAGTTATTCACTGAAAAATTCACAAAAATCTAACAGTAAGATCATACTTGCTGTTGTAATTTTAGGTCAGACTGTAAAATCATACTTGTTGTTGTAATTTTAGGTGTTCTCGTTTACTTTATGACAGACAGTATTTTCACATTGATCATAATACTGGCAAAAATGCACATCTATAGATGTAACTCTAATAAATGTACAAAACGTAGATTTACATGCCTGCCAGAAACAGCAAAGCCGCAGGTACAAGACTCTGTGTGTGTGTGTGTGTGTGTGTGTGTGTGTGTGTGTGAGAGAGAGAGAGAGAGAGAGAGAGAGAGAGAGTGCGTGCGTGCGTGCGTGCATGCGTGCGTGGTGTGTGTGTGTGTGTGTGTGTGTGTGTGTGTGTGTGTGTTGTTCTCTTCTTTTTGTATTGAGATGTTCATGCGTGACACGTAGAACATTCTGAAAAGAAAGTCACTGTCAGGTAACAGCGTGAGGATTGGAGAATGGTGAAGCAGGCAGTGGAACGCCCTGACTGCGGCATTGTCTGTCCCTGTAGCACGACGCCCCGTGGGATGAGGAGGATGGGAAGGGCTGCAGAGGAACCAGCTGTGCTCTGTGGAAAGTCACTCAGGACCAGCTGGACGTGGAGAACTCTCTGTCATGCACCTTCATACCCGGAGTGTACACAGTGAGCTGGACCGAGCTGAAGCAGAACCTCGTCTGTTTGATGTTATAACTCTCTCTAAAAGGTGGCTATCACCGTCACATTCACACGACTCTTTACTTCTAAAGAACTTTCACCTTCGCCTATTCACTGGGTTTTCCAGGGGGCTTCAAGGAAGGCAATCGGGGTAGGGCGAAGACATCTCAGTTTGTGGCTTGTGAATGGATCCAGGCTGCTGCTACAATGCGTGGTCCCAAGGAATGAAACCTGAGTTAAAGAAAATTGGATATTAAGCATTAACCGCATGGCATGTGTAGGTTGAACCGAAATAATTGGAAGATGCACTGATTAAGTCTCACACTTGTCGGTGTCCGTCCTTGTGGTGTGTGTGTGTGTGTGTGTGTGTGTGTGTGTGTGTGTGTGTGTGTGTGTGTCCGTCGTTGTGGTGTGTGTGTGTGTGTGTGTGTGTGTGTGTGTGTGTGTGTGTGTGTGTGTGTGTGCACGCGCGCGCGTGCAGGTGACCAGTGATTCTATTGGTTGAACCAAAATAACTCTGATTCTCTTTGTTTGAGAATGGTTAGAGGACGCTCGAAAAACCAGTAAAAGCATTATTCCCTTGGTCGTCCCGTCTTGCTGAGGGCTCTGGAAAATACAGAGACGTAAAGCCAAAAAGACTTTACGTGAGCGGAGGTTTGCTGTAGCTTCGGAGCCGACGACGGCAGACAATTGTCCCCTACGTAGGGACGGAGGACACCAAGACGTGTCAGCCTGTTGAGGCCAAGACAGTGAACTGCCAACCGATGGCGGGGCGACTGCAGCACCTGAAGGCCTGTGGGGGAGACCGACAGGACCCCTTTCCGTGGAGAGAGCGAATGGCAGCGGAGTCCGGGGCACGATCCGAGAGTGCGACTACAGCTGCATTGCCAGTATCCCCCAACTGGGATCTGGCCAATCGGGCGGACGCGAACAGTGTGGCAGCTTCAACGATCGTAGTGGCACTGACTTTTGAGAGAACCGACTGGTCAGCCAAGGGAAACAGCTGGAAAGGTGTGAATGTTTATTTACTTCTTTCTTGTGTTTATTGGTGTGTGAGCAGAATATTGGAATGCTATCTTTCACGGTTAATTAAGAGTAACTGGTAACTGAGGAAAAGGGTGTCCAATTATGTGCTATCTGCATTATAATTACATTTTTGTATGATGCAGATAATTGTGTGTGAGTGTGTGTAGTACAGGTGGGGGCTCAGAGTCAACTTACATAGAATTTTTTTTTTTTCAAGAAATGTTATTAATTGCCCGTCACCTTTGTGCGTGCCCAGAGTGCATGTGCCTGTGCGAGAGCGCAATTTGTTTGTGGAGATATGCATGCTTCTGTCCATACCCCCCTGCATCTCTGCATAAAATAATCACATTAAGATGTTAAGGGGGAACGTCGGAGACCCGTCACAGTGATGAAATATGGAAAATACTACCAGTACTGCTAATAATGATTACGATAATGACATTTGCGTGCGTATTCTTTGAAGACAAGACAACCTGAGTTATATTTGTATTACCATTGTGACTTGAAGTGCTATGGAAGCCAGTCAGCTGTGGTCCTGGTTGAGGCACCTGGACCTGAAAGGCCTGGAGCGGCGTTCCTCTCATCACCACGGATTGTGCAGGTACCCGCTGTTCAATGGCGGGGAGCAGATACGACATCGTCTGCACATGAACACAATGACATGAGAAACAGGAAACGCGTGGTCGAACTCACACAAATACAACCCAACTCAACCCAACCCAACCCAACCCAACTCAACCCAACCCAACCCAAACCTACCCAACTCACTCAACACAACACAACGCAACACAGCTCCAGTGAAGATGTTCTCCCCGCGGTGGCCAAATCTGGACAGTGTGGTTCCATAAAGGTTTTGTTCAAAGGGGCTTTGCAAGGATTTGGAAGTGGGATGGCACAGACAGCAGAAGAACCACAAACATCCATCAATATTTCAACGGAACAGGAGACCAACAGCATCAACTACGATCCACCAGCGCCGTTAACGACAATGCACCCATTTCCCTTCCTCCTTCTACATCGACGACAAAAACTACGATCTGGGACACCTTGTCCTTAAGGGCCTCTGGCTAATAGAACGTTAAACTCACCTTCTGTCCTGACTACGAGTAATGAGTGACAACAATGATTACCACCCGTGGAACAGAATGCAAGATAATGTTGTCAACACAGAGTTTAGTTGGCCCCATGTCTTGATAGACAAGTTTGTCAACACAGAGTTTAGTTGACCCCATACGTTGCTAGATAATGTTGTCAACACAGAGTTTAGTTGACCTAATACGCTATGTTGCCCACACATGGTTTAATAAGGCCCATACGTTACTGGATGGTGTAACCACCGAGTTTAACAGGCACCATAGTTCGCCAGGTAATGTTTCTAACAAATAAAGAGCCCCATGTTTTGCTGGTGAAGGGAGTCACATTCACACACGCCCTGTTCTTCTTCATTCACATTGAACTGCCTCTCTGTTTAACCACAATTTAGACTGTCTGTCCCAGATCATTATTTTAAGGACGGAGAAATTATGTGCCCCACAACTTAATTGTTCAGTATTAGGCTAAATTATGTGCCTGGATTAATTCATCCTTCTACCGACACCCTCCTTCACCCGCACCCTCTGCCCGCTCCCCCCTGCCCCCCAAGAGAAGAGAGAGAGAGAAAGAGAGAGAGGGGTGTTATGATGTACATCTAACCTATGGGACAAGGTGTACATTAGCTCACCACACCAAGCTCTAGCCATTACCTGTATTTCACAGGCCTGCTCCCAAGGATACACGTCCAACGGGCCAGGACCCAGGTAAACAGAGTCCATAGTCTGTACATGAGCACATTCATATAAGAACAACATCACAGGGACATACACGCACGCCCAGAGAGAGAGAGAGAGAAGCTGGAAAGAAGAGAGGGAGAGAGACAGGGAGTTGTTTGACCTAAAGCATATCATGAATGCACAAAACGAAAAAAAAAACAAAAAAACCCATCCATAATAACGACAGAATTGTGAAGAACATTATGAAAAGAACTCTGTCTCTTTATAATACATATAGCCTTTAACAAAAACAAGGAAAGTGCGCACACGATTTCAGGAGAGAGAGAGAGAGAGAGAGAGAGAGAGAGAGAGAGAGAGAGAGAGAGAGAGAGAGATTGTAAGGGCAGGAAAACTAACAAATCTAGAAACGTCAGAGGGTGAGAGAAGAATAAAAGAAGATTTCTGCCACCACCACAAGTAGTGTACAAACAAAAGATAAAGAAATATCTGAATATACAGAACATAACAAAATATTACCTCTTCTGAGGTCATGGACTTTAACTTCCTCTTCTCCTGGTACCGTTTGTTCTGGTACCAGATACGTATTTTCGCTTCCTGTAATCCTGTCTTTTTCGACAGGTGCCCCCTGGTTTTCACGTCAAGATAGTTATTCTTGTTGTAGTGTTCCTCCAGGACTGTCCGCTGCCAGTTCTGCAAGTCTTTTCTGGTCCTTTTCCGTTTAGGACATTGGTCTTTGCCTGCTTGGCACAGAGAGACAGAGACAGAGTCAAAGTCAAAGTCAAAAAAGTTTAATTGTCAGGCCTTTGGCCCATAACAATGAGAGTGAGCGAGCCAGATACACATTGGATTAATTACAAAATATTAAGACATTGGTTTCTCAAACTCAGCGCCTTGTACACAAAGAGAGAAATATTCATAATTACATTTTCATTTTCATTGGCAAGAATCAAAGAAAGTTTGAATAATGATGGGTATCTGCAGTACTTATCAGGTATTAATTCATCCCTCAAATCGTTATATTTCGGGCATATGAAAAGAAAATGAACTTCAGTTTCAAGAGCATTTAAACAAAATGGACAATTGTTGTTACGGTTGTTTAGAGATGATTTATATTGCAAGTAGCTGTGTTTTAAGGGAGACATACCAATTCGAAATCTTGCAAGACATTTTCGCAAATACACATTTTTAAGCTTAAACAAATATACTTTTGGAGAAAATGTAGAACCAAAAGTCGAGTATACATCAAAAAAATTATGGGTCTCCAGTGCAGCATGCCAGTCTTGTTTAAATGAGTCAATAAGTCTAAGTTTAAATTCTGAGAGAAATAATTTTGCGCTTCCCACACCTTGTGCTTCCCAAACTATGCCATAGCCAAATTTATATAAAACATCTCTAACACGACAAGCCCATGTGACATAATTCTGATTTTGCAATGATAATAACATATTGTAAGCTTTTTTTTTTGGATATCTAGACTCTTCCATAGCAACAAGTCGTAGCCAGTAACGTATGCATCGTAAATACGTGTTTACATAAAGAGAATGCCTACCTGTTTCTCCATATATCAGTTGCCTTGGTGACTTTGGGCTAACCCCCATAAACCGTTTTAGGGCACATAGATGGATTCTTTCGATGGGCTCTTGGTCAATTGATAGTCCCCAAATTTCTGATCCATATGTCAATATTGGCTGTATTTGGCAATCGAACATCTTGAAAAAAACCTGTGGTGAATGTTCACCTACAGTCCAGAGAACTTTGATTATAGCTAAGATGCCTTTTCTAGCGCGATTTGCAAGGTCATTAAATGTGTGAGAAAAGGTAAGCCTTGTTGAAAGATATATACCCAGGTATTTATACATATTGACAATAACTAGTTCTTCTCCATCAAAAGACCATTTCTTAGATAAAGACAAGTATCCACCATTTCGGAAAACAACCACATTTGATTTTTCTAAATTAACAGATAAATGGGAGTCTTTTTGCTGTCGTACTTAAGATGTTCAGCTGGTTTTGGAGACCAATTACACTATCAGAAAATAATACATCATCTGCAAAAAGTAAGATGAGCAATTCAACAAAATCAGGTGACAATTGGATTCCATGTTTTCCATTATTGGTGATATCTTTTCTTAGTTCATTTATAAACAGTGAAAACAAAACTGGTGAACACACTTCCCCTTGTTTCAAACCCCGTGGACACAAAAAGGCCTCAGTCAGGTCACCTCCAGTACGCACTTTTGCCGTCACAGTATTATACATACTTTTTAATGCTTCTAACAATTTACCATTTAAACCATTCGTATGCAGTATCTTCCATAGTTTATCCCTACACACAGAGTCAAAGGCTTTGCGAAAATCAATGAAGGCTACATATAGTTTTCTATGTCGTAGTAATTGCTTCTGAATCATGGCTGAAAGTGTAAATATATGGTCAAATGTACTATGATCTTTTCTGAAACCAGCTTGTTCTTCCCCAATTATATTATTGTCATCTATCCACTTCGTGATACGTTTATTCAGAATAAAGCTGTAGAGCTTGCTACAGATATTTAATAATGATATTCCTCTATAGTTGTCAGTGTTATTTATGTCTCCCTTTTTATGCAAAGGCTGTATAATTGAAAAACACCACTCATCCGGAAACAAACTATGATCAAAAATAAAGTTAAAGAAGGTTGTAAGAAAAGGTAACGTTTGCTCTATACTATTCTTAAAGAATTCTCCAATTAACCTATCTGGCCCCGAGGCCTTATTGATTGATTTTCAATGCTTTAACTGCATCCCTCACCTCTTCTGTTGAAATTGGCTCGTTTAAAGCTTCAGAATCTCTATCAATAACAGTATCTGAACTATGAAATTCACCATTTTGAATATCCGGTGCATCATTGGAGAGAGAATTAAACACATCTTTGAAATGGTTATACCATTCTTCTAGACTAATTGTAGTTGTATTCCACATTTTGGACGTACTGAACGGATTGTATTCCAAAATTTCTTTGGGTTGTTCAGGTTATTTTGCAAATCATTGACTATTTTCTCTCTATGCGATTTTTTCTTTAGTCTAGTAAGTTCTTTATATTCTCTTCTTTTACGTGCATATAATTCTCTGTCTCTGTCAAGATCTGCTTTCTTTTGAGTATACGTAAGATCGTCTGTATAAATATGTACACTGCATATTTTTCTCAAATTTTGTCTAACAATTTTCCTTTCATGTCTACATTCCTGATCAAACCAAACATGGTGTTTTTTGTCTCGAACAACAGATGTTTTCTTCATACATTCGCCAGCAAAATACAAGCATTCATTAAACTTACTAAGCGCTTCATTTATACTTCTTTGAATCAAAGATATGGCTTGGTGTAGTAAGTTCTTAGCATAGTCACATTGTACTTTATTTGTAAACTCGATTTTCTTTAGTTCGTCCCATTTATATCTTGTGAGTGTACAAGGTCTGGGTGCTTCTTTTTCTGAGATAGCATCAGACATAGATTCAATATACAAATCAACAGCCAAATGTTTTGATTCAATCATAGGTAAAATGTTCATGACTTTGCATTTGTGTAACAGACTTTTAGAAACAATAAAATAGTCTACAACACTGCATCCCATTTGTGAAATATATGTAAAACCGCATGGGAAATTTGCTGATTGCAGACCATTCAATATTAACAGATTGAATTCCTGACAAATGTTAATAAGAAACTTTCCATAAGCATTAACCACAGAGTCATTAGAACATCTTTTGTTATCGTCATCTTTCTCATGTCCTTCATCTTCACTTCTCATTTCATATATCACTTCAACATGATCATTATTTTGAGCATTTGAACAGCCTGTTCTAGAATTTAGGTCACCACAAATAATTAAAGGAATGTCTCCATAATCTCTGACTAAGTCTAGCAACAAATCTTCAAGTAACATAATACCATTATAAATTTCAGTTTCCTCATAGTAAGGTGAATTCTCTGGAGGAATATTCATTCCAACCAACAAGCAGTCTGTAGACGTACTAAACAGCTTGTGTGAAAGTTTTAATACAATTACATTATCAGATTCTACTTCAACACGTTGTACACATTCAGTGAGTTCTTTACGAACAAAACATATGACCCCACCTGACAGACGACCATGAACATTATCAGACACCTTCACACCCGGTGACACAAACGACAAATGAGATTTTACACATGAACTAGAAAATGTCTGAAGAAAAGTTTCAACAAGAAAACAAAATCATACTGACATACAAATGATGATAAATCAAGTTCATTCATGATAGAATGCAAACCTTCAACATTGTAAGTAACAAATGACAAAAACGATTCTGTACATTTTTCATTGACTCTATTAGAGTTAAGAACGCATTCATGACCGTTTTCTTCATGTAATGTAATATCCACTTGATCTGGGCCATGGCCTAACCGCTATTTATTCTGACAGGTTTTCTCCCTATTGATTCGTTCAGAATCCTTGTTCTGAGCACATCTGGCATGACCCAAGTTCCAGTCATAGGGCAGAGTACTCTGCTGTGAAGCAGAGCGATTGCGGGTTAGTATGGGTGAACTCTGTGCACAAGTGTTACCAGTTCTGTTCGCCCTCCCCCTTCCCCTCCCTCCATTTCCGTCCCTCTCCCCACCACAAGGTACGGAGTGCTGTTGACTAGGAAGTGGAGATCCTCTTCCAAAACCTCTCGTTCCTGAGGAGAGTGCTTGCTGACTAAGTGGTGTGCCATGGTCACCTGGTGTGTCGGGAAAGGACTGCTCAGTCTGTCGGTCTTCTTGAGGGCTGGTAGACATTTCAACTGGACCCTCATCCACAGTCTGGTCACATAAGTCATGAGAGCACTGTCCTGGGCTTCTGGTACTCTTTCTGCCATCTGCGCATAGGAAGTGACAGAGGGGGATGCGTGGGATTCTTGATGTATTCCATGATCATGACTGGGGCGTGTACGGAAATCTTGGACCACCAACTTCCCTTTGGTGTAAAGTGCATATTTTCCTTGTTCTTTGTAGTGGGCCACAGTATCTCTTTGCTGTTTTGTCAGATCTGCCCCAATATGCAAACCGTTCAAACGCATCTGATTTTTCCCTTCCCTATCCCTTATGATCACCATTGCATCTCTCCATCTCTGAAACTTTATAATCATTGGTCGTGGTCTATCCTTTCTGGATGATGTTGGACCTAATCGGTGTGCCCGTTCAAAATCTGTCTCTATCCAGTCTTTTTGTGGAAAATGCCGTCTACAACCTTTGAAACACATCTGGCAAAAGTTTCACCTGCTTCTTCTGCCATTCCATACAGCAGGAGGTTTGACCTTCTGGAGTAACGCTCTTGTCTTTCAATTTCACCCTCAAGCTTTTTCACTCTAGAATCAATATCCTTTTGTTCTTCTTCAATTCTTTTCACACTTTCATTATTTTGCCTGATAGCCACTTCTTGAGAAGATACTTTTCTTTTTATATCTGAGCAGTTTGTATTTACTGAATCTTCAAGTGCTTGGAACTTTTCCTCAAGCTCCTTGCTTCGAAAATTGACAGCTTCCAGAGTTTCAATCAGTTTGTTCAGTTTTCTTTCTAGACCTAAAGTGTGCCTATCGAGTTTGTCTTCCAGACTTTTCACAGAGTCCTCAACAGAGGGGCCAGGCTGGGATTCAATGTCGCCACAAAGCAGCAACAGAAATCGCAGGTTGGGTCCGGGGAGAGAGGTCAGGGATGTAGTTTGCAGAAAAGACATTGTGGACAATGTCAGGACATGGGGTGAGAGTTGGATATCTTTCTGTTCAATAGCACAATACATATTTGTTGGGGTAATCAGAGGCAAGACATACTCATGATGATTTGCACGTACCTGTCCGTATCCATCCACACAGAGGGTCATGAACGCACAGAAAGGGGCAGCGAACAGGATGAGAGCTGACAGCATAATGCAGACACAAAACACTGCAATGTCCAGACCGCTACACACGTCACCCACTGACATCTCATTTTCACATTGACTCTTTCTCCTTTGGATCATTTTCTTATGCAGCAAAGCTGGAAAAATGTGTGCAAACTGTCCCACTGCACAGCGATAGGCTTCAATGCTTATTGTCATCATGCAGTTTCACACATTCAAAAGCAGTGAGTTGATAGCACGCAGAGTGTTGAATGCAGAGGACGGAGCGAATCAAAAAACACGTCCGTCTCCAACGACAGCTCAGCTTACACTCCAGAGAGAGAGAGAGAGAGAGAGAGAGAGAGAGACAGGAGACAGAGACGAGAGAGAGAGCAGAGAGAGAGAGAGAGAGGAGAGAGAGAGACAGAGACAGAGAGACAGAGAGATATCATTTTTATTCCAAAGAAAAAAGGAAATGAACCAGCACACAAAAAAAAATCAAACAAACGAATGCAGTTAATGTAAAGAAAAACTTTCTGCCCCCCCCCCCCCCCCCCCCCCCACACATCACCGTCTTCTCCCATTTCCGTTCTGCTTCCGTCCCTTTCCTTAATTCTGGAAAGAATGGGTAGGGATAAAAAAAAAAAATGAGAGAGAGAGAGAGAGAGAGAGAGAGAGAGAGAGAGAGAGAGAGAGAGAGAGAGAGAGAAGTGTGGGGAAACGAAAACAGCAAGTTGTTTGACGGTTCTAATTTACGTCACGCGCCATGTGATCTACTAAAGGACACGACTCGGCAGACATCTTGGAAGTGTAGCGAGCAGTGCAGATGATTATCACAATCAGCGCCAACAATGACTTCAGTCATATGACTGCATAACACGAAAAAAAAAAGCCAAGTCAATAAACAATCCCATGGCACACGAAGCTATGAAGACTGACAATGACGAGCAGCTAGAGTCTGAATCCTTCAATCGTTGCCTGTTGTCACCTGCCTGAAGCAGGCCCTGCCTTCGCCTTTCGTGGGCAACCGGTTATTTCACCCAGTGACTCGTCCTTCCTCAAGTCAGATACGTGGCAGAAAGAGAAGGCCCCGCCTTCACTTGACGTGAGCAGAAGACAGCACGGAGGACTACTTTTACGCGTTCGACATGGTGGGCAGCTACACGCATCTTTCCAATGGACAGTTCCAAGTCAACTCGGTGTTACTCGATCGGTCACCTTTCTCTGACAGTGTAGGGATGGTGAGGTCAGTTTGATCTCCGTATAGGTTTGAAATCAGCAAATTCATCAATCCCAAACGCAGTGTAATGGCACACACACACACACACACACACACACACACACACACACACACACACACACACACACACACACGTGTGAATCCTTCAACTGGTGATGTTTAGAAAGAAATATAATGGGAATGAAAATTCATGGGATTAGAATACGAATATAAAATCTTCACTAGTAGCATATGGGGACCCTCGTAATCAATCTTGAAAACAGAACATTCATATCGCTTGCTCAGAGGCCTTTCGTTCGCTGATTCGGACTCGTCAGTGAGACACGGCCGACTGTCTGTGCCTCCTCTCTCTATTTACACATATTCACCCACATTACTTTATGTATTTCATGCAGAATCACGTCTACGACTTATCTCGTTGGCACTGAAATGCATTACTAAGGAAATCCTCCCCAGAAAAAAAACGACATTTTACATGCAGGTCAAACATCCAGTGACTTGTTAATTCACCGACTGGCAGTATGGTTATAGAGTGGGGTAAGAGCAGGCGGTAACTGAAGCATAAGAGCAAAGGCAGAGTGACAAGGCCACCGAATGAATGGAGCACGCAAGTTACAAAGGGATGAACAGTCACTTATCTCTTCCATCTCAGTGCACAATGGGCTCTTGGAGGGAAACCAGGACCACCCTTTTCGCCGAGATTGAAGAGATAAGTTTATTCGCCTTCTGCTTTCATTGATTTGAATGTTGTATGTCCCGCCGTGAAGAAGACCAATAGGTCCAAACGCGCTGTGTCTGTTCTTTAACTTATTAGTTGCATTCGTTTGGCGGCCCAGTAATTCTGGCTTTGCTCTTACACTGGCATATGCCTGGCACTACCAGAAAGCTTCAGCAGCTTCTGGATGAGGGAGAGGATGGGAGGACTAAATTGCAGGGTGTGTGTGTGTGTGTGTGTGTGTGTGTGTGTGTGTGTGTTGTGCGCGGCGCGCGCGCGCGCGCATGCGCAGTGGACAAATAGAAAGTGCAAGAAGACAAGAAGAAAACCAGTGAGACAGACAGACAGAGTGAAAGAGAGAGAATTAGTGAAAGTAAGCGAGCAGTTGAGAGAAGAAGAAGAAGGAGAAGAAGAAGAAGAAGAAGAAGAAGAAGAAAGAAGAAGAAGCAGGAGGAGGAGGAGGAAATACACACTGTGTTGTTGCACTCACCCTCACTTGCTCCTGGGAGATCGGCTGCAGTCTCCAGCTGCCTCTCCTCCTCCTGCTCCACCTCCTTCTCCTTCTCCACTGCCTTATTCCCCTGGTTCCTCCCCTCCACTATTAACTTGAGGAAACGCTCGAACTCATCGGAGTCTGTTGCTGGACTACCGTTGAGGTCCTTTGTTGCCAGGGAGGTATCGTCCAGGCTCCTGTTCCCACAGGACGTAGTGTTAGTAGTATCACTCACCCACTCAGTCAATCGGTCAACCACCGTTAAACCAGCCGTTCAACCACTCAGCAACCCATCCAACCAACCAAAATGCTGACCGACCAGCAGATCAATCAATCTGCCGGTCAGTCAATTAATCAGTCAGTCAGTCAACCAAGCGGTCAATTAGTCAAAAAGTCAATCAATTGCAATACTTCCAGCATCCTGTGATGATGGTCACGTTCGGACCGAAGCAATGAACTGACCAAAGCTGAAATTTTATTATGTTGATGAAAGCTATAATAATAAAATGATGATACTAATGATAATAGCAATGATAATAATGATAATAATAAAAAACAATAATGATAAGAAGAAGAAGATGATGATGATGATGATGATGATGATGATGATGAGATAATGATAATGATGATGATGTTGATGAAGATGATGATAGTATGGAAACCACACAGCATGCATGCATGTTATGCATTAAGAGAATGACAAAGGGTGATTGGTTTATCAACTGTAGGATGGTCAGTCGAATTAGAGGACGATCAGGTTGATGGCGTCGTACATAGAGATTTTGGCGAGGGCGAATGTCTTTTTTTTTTTTTTTAATGACAGAGGTGTCAGTGTTAAACATAAAGTGAAGACCATGCCTGACCTGCGATAGGCTTGGCAAATCTCCAAGTACGATGAGGTGAAGAGAAATGAAAAGAGAGGAAAAAGACGATTAATGTTCTACAGATAAAGATACTTAAATAAGATGGTTACTGTTGTTGTTTTTTTCAGGAACCTTTACCCCCAGTGACGTGACGTGCGGTTTACTGTTTATTGAGAGCGGCACAGGCACAGTTTGTGATTTTGTTAGCCGACGTGAGGTCGCAGAGACTGAAAAGATTCTGTGGCTTGCAGAGGCCAAAACCAGAAAAGAAAACTGTTATAGGTTTGTGAGTACCAGGGAATTTTGTTTACAAAAACATATATTTATGTGACACTGTTTGACGCCAACTATGAACAGAGAAGGATTTTTCAAGTCTCTGAGGAACTGGTTAATGTTTTTGAAACGAAATATGTACGTCTGTTTATGTGAAACCATAGTACAAAAATTTTGTGTACATAGTGTAAAAATTCAATAATTGATTAAGAAGGGAACTCTCTTCTCTTTGGCTGACTGCTTGTGTGTCCAGGTTGCGTGAGGGAGAGTCTCACAGTCCCCGATTTTCGACCGGGGAAAAAAAAATCCGACATTCCGACTGTGTGACTGATATCAAGTTTGTCCCCAATGTGAAAAAAGAGGGGGATGAATAAAAAGAGCATTAAGAGAATTTGGAAAATAAGATTTTGTTTCTTCCCCTCCAATTCCTGCACTCACATGATTTGTACTCTTTCATTTCTTTTTGACAGGTTTTGTTTATAATTTTATTTGTATCCATTGCATCCAACTGAGCGATTGTGTGTGTGGAAGTTGTCCTGTTTATCGTCTGTTGTTCATCCCGGTCTCCAGTTTACGAGAAGTAGATATTGTTAGGATTCTGTTGGAGTATTTCCTTCTGCCTCCCTCTTATTCTCCTCGTCTGTCTTGTCTCTCCCATTCTTGGTTCTGGTTTGGTTCGTTTCAATGCTTCCTTTTTTCAACAAAAGTCGACTGTTTACCATGTATATCTTAAGCTTTTATGTAGGGTTTCTCGGTAGTTCTCTGTGACGATTTCACTCTTTTAAACGTATTCCAGTTTGGTTTCTTGCATTTACCGTCTTTTCAATGTTCTTTTTAATCTTATCTTATTTTCTTGCTTATCCGCCATGATTTTGAAATATGCTAGCAATTCTAAATTGTTGTTGTTATTGTTTTTGTTGCTGTCGTTGTTCATGACGTTGTTAGTGCTGCTGTTGTTGTGGCTGTTAACCACACTGTAGGGGAAAAACTGTTCAAGATCACTTACGTGTACATTGACGAATTGCATTTCTTTTCTGATTTTATGAATTATCGTTATCATTGAATAATTTATAATTCCACATACTATAGTTTATCTATACACTTCAAAACAGTCGTTAATGTGAGCAGAATAAAAACTCCCTGTAGATTTTTGTGCACAGTAACATGTGAATAGGTCAATGGTGAAGAATAAGATATCAACGAACCCTTATCACCTACAATTGTAAGGAACAGGTTGAACAAGAAAGTATAAATCATGGAAAAAGATCTGCTGAATCCTATCAACACTGCTCGCTGTTCTCAAAGTTTCTCCAGTTTTTTTCTTCTGTTTTTACCCCAACATTTATTGCTACCGCACATTTTCAGTGTTCCATTTTATCAACGGTTGTAGTATACATTACAGATATATTATCAAGTAGCCTGCTCCTTAGTTCTTATGCTAAGGATGCACAGTAAGAAAGAGGTATTAAAAACACTTACTCCATGTTCTGTGTTCAATGTATCCACTGAATTTTCAAATGAAAATGCAAACTGTATCACACACACGCTTCAAGCTTCAAAACAAAACTGTGGTTTGTCTCAGCCCGCTCCAAGCTTCAAAACAAAACTGAGGTTTGTCTCAGGGACGCTGAAAGTTCTACATTGAAATGAAGCCTTGTGAATGGTCAGCAAATGCACAGTAAACAAACACAGTGATAACAGGTGAGAGATGTGACATCTGATAACAATCAGAAAATGACGAGAGATAGAGAGGACCTCGGAGATATCCTGCTATGTATCCACTGTCTTCGACCTTTGGACTGGTGACATGACAGCACTGCTTGTCCTGAAATGACCTCTGCCTGTGTATGTGTTTGTGGAGGGGGAAGGGGACGGGAGGCAAGGAGAGGGGAGCACGTGCAGGAGAGAGAGAGAGAGAGAGAGAGAGAGAGAGAGAGAGAGGGAGAGGGAGAGAGAGAGAGAGAGAGAGAGAGAGAGGGAGAGAGAACGAGAACTGGGACTGGACAGTCAGATAATGACTCCCTTCTAAGGGGACAAAAACTCAATGGACTCTGTCTGTCTGTCTTTCTTTCCCTGTCACCATCTGTCTCTCTCACCGTCTGTCTCTGTCTGTCCCTCTGTCTCTATCTGCCTGCCTGCCTGCCTGCCTGTCTGTCTGTCTGTCTGTCTCGTCTCTGTCTCTGTCTCTCTCTCTCTGTCTCTCTCTCTCTCTCTGTCTCTCTCATAATGCTGTCCTAATGCTTTTGATTTCTTGGAGCACTGTAACTACATGGTGATAAGTGTGTGTCCTCATTACTGTTGAATATATTGATGTATTGCTTTTTATTCAAGTGTCATAGTAATGTTTAGCATGTGATATTTTGGATAGAAAAATGGAATTATAATCTCTCTCTCTCTTCTCTCTCTCTCTCTCTTCTCTCTCTCTCTCTCTCTCTCTCTCTCTCTCTCTTCGTATATACGGCTGCATATCTATGGATTGTCACTTAATTAATGATAATAGTCGTGGGTAGTGTATGAACGGTTCAAGAAGAAAAATGGATGGGGGAGGGGGGATGAAGATTATGATGGCATCTCTCTCTCTTTCTTTCTCTCTTTCTTTCTCTCACTCACTCACTCACTCACTCACTCACACGCACGCGCGCGCGCGCATGCACACCCACATGGACACGCACACATGCACACATCATGATATATAAGCGTTATGATTATAGATGCTAGGAATTCATTGTCGCTTACTGATAACTGATTGTAGTACTGTTCGTTCTCGTCTTGCCTTGTAACCACATCATGTAAATATGAAAGAAAGACAAAAATGTTGACACTATTTATGTATTGTAGTTGTCTAATTATCATCCCTAGCAGTTTGTTGTATGTTAATATCATTTTTACAAAAGGAATGTAACTCTCTCTCTCTCTCTCTCTCTCTCTCTCTCTCTCTCTCTCTCTCTCTCTCTCTCTCTCTCTCCCCCCCCTTCGATAGGAGGATCGCGTATTCTATATCTGTATTTGCTGATTTTTCTTCTTCTTTGTAATCAATTTCTTTATTCTTGTTTGTTGTTTCAATCGCTTTTCTTCCCCTTTAAAGTCATCTACGCCTTAAGTGGTTATGGGTGAACTTTTTAATATTGCGAAGATATGTGTGTTTGTTAAAAGTTTTGTAAGTCTTAGTCGCTAGTCATATTTTGTTATTCCCTTAGCGGGGCAAGGGACGGATGAAAAAAACAAACGTGCGTTTGCTTATCTGTTACTCCTGGAATAAACATTATCATCATCATCATCATCATCATCATCATCGTCATCATCATCATCTCTCTCTCTCTCTCTCCCTCTTCTTTCAACCTCAGACCTTTACATTTTCAGCGAGGAGACGAGATGTTTACAATGAATGATAAAAGGAAGCCTTGCTGTCACTATGGAGGTGTTGCGGTGTTTGTTCCGTGACAGTGATTCCAATATACTGGAGAGTTTAAATAGTGCTGATTTAGAGTTATGTGCCTTAATTCTGTATTGGAACAAAAAATACTGTCCTGTTTATGATCTACTTTACGCATCAAGTTTTAAAGAGTCATAATAGTTTTCCTGTAAAACGATTATTGTCGGCTGGTACTTTCAATTAAAAAAAGAAGAAAATTCGATTTGAAATTTGATTATGACCAATTAAAGTTAAATACTGCATATTTTTGTCTGCCAAATGTTTAACGTGTGGACATTACTATCCTGCCCATATCCTGCACTATTTCTGTCCAGTCTATTCGAACAAGTTTGTGTTTCTTGTCTTCAGCCTGTGTAGTACATCTTTTTTGTTTGTTTGCATTAGACCATCATTCGTTACTATGTATATCCGGTACTATATGACGTGTGTGTACATTGCTGTTCTAACAAGGTTCTGTTCCACCATTCTCAACATGCCCCTCCTGCCATCTTCCTATTTTCTCTCTCTCTCTCTCTCTCTCTCTCTCTCTCTCTCTCTCTCTCTCTCTCTCTCTCTCTCCTTTTCATTCACCATTCGGAATACGTAAATCAAATGTAGTACATAAATTCAACGTAAGTTTACCATAGCTAGTCAACACTTTGTCTTGAGATTTCCTATTTGTGTTGATCCAACTACTTATTTTCAATGACTTAATAACATTTTCACTGCATGAATTATTTATGTTTATATCGGCAGTTCGACTGTTGAAATATCCTGACAACACTGAGTAAACATCATGAAATGCAACTGAACAATCTGAGAAGCATTCTTCCAAAAGACCAATGCCATTGTTTACATCCAAAACAGAACAAAACGGTGACTCTTCAAGCGGAATATATACACACCTATACAATATATCCTTCATGGTGCCTAATATAGCTCTCTCTATAAGAAAAACAGTAATATGATTGTAATCTACGTTAACAGAACGAACAAATGGGGCATACATTCTCTTTATAAGGCACACAACTCCACCAGATAAATGACCATGTCTAGAAAACTTAATGGCAGGTTTACAAAAAATCAGGTAATCAACAAATAAATCTGATTGAAATGTTTCTATAAAGGTTTCAGCAAAACAAATGATATCAAAGGAACGAACATAAGAAAGGAAATCTTTATGTCTTAATTTATGGATTATTATTATGATTCTCTTATGATTACAGTACCATCATTTTTTTTCTCTTCAAAAATCGTTATCATTTTGATCTTTATCTTTTCCTATCCAATCCTTTCCTTTTCTCTTCAGTTCCAATCCATAGGTTTCGTTCATTCAAACCACGCTACAGTTTTGTACCACCATCCAAGAGATAAGTGACTGTGTTCAACCTCAAAACGTAACCGGGGGTCCTGGTGTTTCAGGTGAGACTCTTCAGCTGATAATGACAGTTATATGAGATATAGAAGGAAACCTCGTGACAAACTTGTGTGCATTCACTGACGTCAACCTTGGAATTGTATTGCATGCTCTATGGAATGGTGGATTGTCAGTATACTGCGAGGAACGACGAGTATAAGCATATACTTGTGGTGGTGTGTGTGTGTGTGTGTGTGTGTGGTGTGTGTGTGTGTGTGTGGAGAGGAGAGAGAGAGAGAGAGAGAGAGAGAGAGAGAGAGAGAGAGAGAATTTCACATGTGTGAACTCATTTTTTAACATAAGCAGCATTTGCTTTACTCACTATTGTCCCAATATCATTTAGAGATCAAACATTACCGTAATTGTTTACTATTTATTGTAAACATTCAGTTTTGTAGGAACCCAGAAACACCGTAATTTCTCCTCTTCTGTGCCCACCCTTCCCCCTTTTCCCTCTGTCTCCTCCTCCCCCTTCCTCAGCGTCTCCCTTCTCCCCTTCCGCCCGTACTTTGCACCTGTTCTCTCCACCTAATCTTTTCTTGTCAGCAGCCAGCGGCGCTCTCCTGGAAATTTTTTAAGTTGTCATTTCTGTGTGTCAAGTGTCACTTTGTTTACATTTGATCGTTGTCACATCACCATCTGCGTTGATCTCCTGTTAAACACTATCATCAGGGGAGGCAATTTTATCCGAGGGGAAAACAGGAAAGGTATGTTGAAGTGGTCATAGTAGTAGTAGTAATGGGAATAGTAGTGGTGGTGGTGGTTGTGGTGGTGGTTGTGGTGGTGTTAGTAGTAGAAATAGTAGTAGTAGTAGTGGTGGTGGTGGTAGTAACTGTAGGCATCCTTCAGTCTCGGAAGACTATGGAGTTGCGCTCTAGGTGTCTATTCTGGTACAGCGGCGGGTGTGGCTGGCCAGTCCGACACGGGAATGACAGTCCCTGTGGCAGAGGGCACAGATGAAGTCTGACGCTGGTCTGTCTGCCTGGGCTGCAGCCTTTCTTCTCATTCTCTTTTCCCCGTGCTGCTGAGCGAGTGTCTCTTCGAACTTGGAGAGACCTCTCTGCACAGTCTGTCTCCAGGCTGACCGTTCGAGGGCTGTTGCTTCCCAGTTGTTCTGGTCGATGTTCAAGGCTTTTAGGTCCCTCTTGTACACGTCTTTGAATCGCAGCTGTGGTCTGCCTGTGGGACGTTTTCCCTGCACAAGTTCTTCATAGAGGAGGTCTTTAGGGATCCGTCCGTCATCCATGCGCACGACATGGCCGAGCCAGCGCATACGTCTCTGTTTCAGCAGCGTGTACATGCTGGTGCATCCAGCTCTTTCCAGGACTGTGTTGTTTGGGACCTTGTCCTGCCAGGTGATGTTCAGAATGCGTCGGAGGCTACGCATATGAAAAGCATTGAGCTTTTGCTCTTGTCGGGCACGCAAAGTCCAAGACTCGCTGCCATACAGGAGGGTGCTCACAACGCAGGCTCTGTAGATCTGGATCTTTGTGTGCTCGGTCAGCTTGCTGTTGTTCCATGCTTTCTTTGTCAGTCTGGTCATGGTGGTAGCTGCCTTGCCGATGCGCCTGTTGAGCTCTGCGTGAAGTGAGAGGGTGTCTGAGATAGTTGAGCCCAGATAACCAAAGTCATGGACGACGTCCAGTTCATGGTCATTGATGCTGATAACTGGGGGAGAGTCAACATCCTGTCCCATGACCTGTGTTTTCTTCAAGCTAATGATAAGCCCGAAGTCTTGGCAGGCATTGCTGAAGCAAGTCATGAGCTGCTGTAGGTCCTCGGCTGAGTGGGCGGTTACTGCTGCGTCGTCTGCAAAGAGGAAGTCACGCAGGCACTTCAGCTTGACTTTTGTCTTGGCTCTTAGTCTGGAGAGGTTGGAGAGCTTTCCGTCTGTCCTGGTTCGGAGGTAGATACCTTCAGCTGCAGGACCAAATGCGTGTTTCAGCATCACAGCAAAGAAGATTCCAAACAGGGTGGTAGCCAGGACGCAACCCTGTTTCACTCCGCTCCGTATGTTGAAGGCAGCTGATGTTGAGCCGTCAAAGACGACAGTGCCTTTCATGTCTTCGTGGAAGGATCTGATGATGCTGAGAAGTTTGGGTGGACATCCAATCTTGGGGAGGATCTTGAAGAGGCCATCTCTGCTGACCAGATCGAAAGCCTTTGTGAGATCTATGAAGGCAATGAAGAGTGGCTGCCTTTGCTCCCTACATTTCTCCTGAAGTTGTTTAAGGGAGAAGATCATATCTATAGTGGATCTGTTGGCGCGGAAACCGCACTGCGATTCAGGATAAACTTGCTCTGCAAGTACTTGGAGCCTCTTCAATACTACTCGTGCAAAGACTTTCCCAACGATACTAAGGAGGGATATGCCACGATAATTATTGCAATCGCTTCTGTCACCTTTGTTTTTGTACAGTGTGACGACGTTAGCATCCCTCATGTCTTGTGGTACTTCGCCTTCACTCCAACAGAGGCAGAGGATTTCATACAACTCGGTGATAAGTGTCTCTTTACAGCACTTCAGTACTTCGGCGGGAATACCATCTTTCCCTGGTGCCTTGCCAGAGGCAAGAGCGTCCAGGGCTTCGTTGAGTTCCTCTATGGTTGGTTCTCTGTCAAGCTCTTCCAGTTCTGGTAGGCGCTCTATGGCACTCAGGGCATCTTCTGTGACTACATTTTCTCTTGCATATAGCTCAGTGTAGTGTTCTACCCAGCGCTCCATCTGTTGTTCTCTGTCCTGAATCACCTCCCCTGTAGCTGATCTCAAAGGGGCAGTTTTATTTTGTGCTGGGCCCAATGCCTGCTTGATGCCGTCATACATCGCCTTAATGTTGCCTGTGTCAGCTGCGATCTGAATCTGGGAGCAGAGCTGAAGCCAATAATCGTTAGCGCATTGCCTGGCACACTGCTGGACTTTGCTGCGAGCAGCACGGAGAACCTGGAGGTTCTGCTCACTAGGGTTGGTTTTGTATGCTGTCAGGGCATTTCTCTTGGCCTCGATGACTGGTATCATTTCTTCTAAATGGGCTTCGAACCAGTCAGCTGACTTGCTGGTCTTTTTGCCAAAGGTGGACATGGCGGCGTTGTAGACAGCATCTCTGAAGTGTTCCCATCGGTCTTGGGCATTTGCAGTGGGTGGGCCAGGGAGAGAATCCTCCAACACACGTGCGTGTTTTGCTGGTGTCAATGCGAGGCCGGCCCTCCTTTCTCGTACTGTGCAGTCTCTTCGCGCGGAGCTTCACTTTGCTGCACACCAAAGAGTGGTCAGTGTCACAGTCGGCGCTCTGGTAGCTGCGAGTGATCTTGATGCTGGAAAGGTTGACACGTCTGGTGAGGATCAGATCGAGCTGAAGGTGTTACTGACGCACAACCCATGATGACAGCAGAGCTCTAGCAGGCGCTGGCCATTCTCGTTCATTTTCCCAGTGCCGAACTGACCCAAGCAAGTGGGCTAGGAGTTGTGATCGTAGTAGTAGTTAGTAGTAGTAGTAGTAGTAGTAGTAGTAGTATAAGTAGTAGTATAAGTAGTAGTAGTAGTAGCAGTAGTGATTATTATTATCATTATCATTTTTATCATCATCATTATCGTTGTTGTTGTCGGTGTTGTTGCTGTTAAACACACTACTGGAAAGAAAGTGTTCAAGATCACTGAATACGCTGAGGATTGATTTTTTTTACAATTATTGTTATTTTTGAGTAATTTATAGATCTAATTCCACGTGACATGGTTTAACTATCCCATTCAAAAACAGTCATTAAGGTGTGCTGAATGAAAATGCCCTGTAGTTTTTCGTGCACAGTAACAAGTGAATAGGTCAATGGTGGAGAATAAGAGATCAGCTAACTCTCCTCACCTGCACATTAGGAGTACCAGGGACAAGAAGAAAGTGTTAATCATGGAGACAGAACTGTTGTACCCCATCAGTACTAATCGCTGTACTCGAAGTTCTCCGTTATTTTTTTTTTTTAGCCCGTTTTTCTTAGCAATAATTGTGGCCGCATGTTTTCAGTATATCAAACTAACAACGTTTGTAGCACGTTGCAGAAATATTACAAAATGGTAAAAGTGTTCAATAAAAGAGACGTATTAAAAAAAACACTTACTCCATGTTCGTGTTCTTGTAATCCTTTGAATGTAAAAACAAACTGCAAATCGAATCACACACACACGTCTGCTCCAAGCTTCCAAGCAAAACTGTGGTCTGTCCAAGGGAGGCTGAAAGTTGTACATTGAAATGGAGCGTTGTGATTGGTCAAGAATTGTAAAGTAAACAAAATCAGTGATAACAGGTGAGATGTGTGACATCTGATAACAATCAGCAAATCAGCGATGGAGGAGACTTGCTAAGTGTCCATTGTCTTTTGTCTTCAACCTTTGGACTTGTGTCATGATGGCACTCTGTTTGCACTGCAAGAAATGACCACATAATGTGTAGGTGTCTGTGGGGAGGGTGGAGGGTGGTAAGGAGGATGGATGGGAGTGGGTGCTTAGAGAGAGAGAGAGAGAGAGAGAGAGAGAGAGAGAGAGAGAGAGAGAGAGAGAGGACATACTTTTAGGCGAAAAACCGAATAAGCACAGTGGCTTTTTTTTACAACCGGCACTCACAGTAGCCAATTTTTTTTTCTGTCCCAACCTCTGCACCACCTCAGAGTCAGTGCACCCACGCCGCTCATTCCGACACCCCGTCCACAGCCACAGCCCGGTCGGCCCCGCCGCAGCCCCGGCACTGGCAATCCACAGGGAGCAGTCGATGTCAAGTTGTCAAGAGGCAACCCACCGGAGGAGACACTGCACTGTTGCCGAATCACTTCGGTGGTGTTCAGTGGCGCCTGTTCTGATCTAACATACGCAGGACACCACCTACTAAGCCCCCTACTGACGACAATAATTGCTTAGTCGCGGAGCCGGCGTGAGTGAGCTCTCCCTCCGGAGGGCGCCACCGCGTCCGTCCAACGACAGCCCCCATGGACTCGCCGATACCGGTGACCCCGACGGAACCAAACCAAGGCCACAGACGTGGAGAGGACATCGAAACTGAGGTCACCATGAGAGCAGGGCATGAAGGGCCACAGAATTTGAGACATTTTTTTATGCTGATCGATGAGATTATGGATGACTAAGATGATGCTACGGATTTCCATTTCGGTCTGAGACTACATGACAGGGCTGTACTCTACGCTTCCTTTCATAATACATCCCGGCGTCAACCAGGCCCGAGAGATACAGGCACCTGCAGTGTTGGTCAGGAAATTTGAGCAACACTCTCAGAAACGCATCCATTAAGTGGATGAAACTCGACTGTGTGGTCCCAGTCTTCCCAACTGAGTCCGCAGCAATTCAACTCTGGGTAGGAGCCAGTCGGGGCAGAAAAACCCAAGTAGCAAAATATTGATGAATTACAAGCATCCCTAGTGCTTATTCTTACGCTAAAGACACTGTTGTAGTTGTTATTGTTGTTGTTGTTGTGTTGTTCTTCTTCTTGGTGTTGTTGTTGTTGTTACTTTCACTGTTCATACTTTATAACAACTTCATTCCTTTTGTATTTTCTAAACTGTGGTGCGTTGGTAGATTTCTTAGATTTCGTTTTGCCATCTTTTCCATTTTTGTTCTCATTGAATTTTTTTTATTGTCATCATTATGATTATCATTATTATTCGTAGTATTATCATATTATCAGCCTACAGATTTCTTTGATTTCACCCATTTCCCCATTGTCTACATCATTGTTATTATTCCTTTACTATTGTTGTTGTTGTTGTTATCACTATTACTGTTGTTGTTGTTGTTGTCATCGTTGTCGTCATCGTCGTCACCATCCGTCTCGTAGTCCCCCTTCTCCTTCTCACCACCACCACCATCTCCACCATCATCATCATCACATGTTTTTTATTAACTCTTTTTCTCCTTCGTCTACTTCCTATTCTTCTTCTTCCTTCTCAATGATCATCATGGTAATTACTAATACTACTATTGTTATTATTATTGCTATGATCGTTGTTATGGCTATTATCATCATTATCATAATCATCATTATACATCCATTTTGCGCCCAAATTCAGGTGATAAGTGACTGTCTGTCCTTCATTTTGATAATCTTAAATGTTGTTCGTTTTGCCTGAAGAAGACCAAAGGGGTTGAAACACATAGTGTTTGTTTTGTAATTTGTTTGCTTTTTCGTTTACCGTATAGTAATTTCCCTTTAATTTTTCGTCACATCATCATCATCATCATCATCATTATCATTATTATCATTATCCTTTTCATCAGCATCAACATCATTGTTATTATTATTGTTACTATTATAATAAAATAATAATAATAATAATTATTATTATTAATATTAATACTTTTATTATTCTCTTACGCTTATAGTACCACCATTTTTTTCTTTAAAAAAATCGTTTTCATTTTTGTCTTTCTTTATCCTTTCAATTCAACCCTTTCCATTTTCTCTTCAGTTCCAATACATAGTGTTCATTTTTCAACCACGCTACAGTTTGTACCAAGAGATAAGTGACTGTTCGTCCTTTGCTTCCTTTGTTTTGAATGTTGTTTGTTTGCCTGAAGAAGACCCAGTAGGTCGAAACGCGTTGCATCTGTTGTGTAATTCGTTTTTTTCTTTCGTTTAGCGGCTCAGTAGTTCTATTTTTGTTTTTGGGTTTCAACGTCCGCCTGTATAGCCTACACCCGCTTTGAAACCTGTTGCCTGTGTTGTTCCAACTATCATTTTGCCAGAAATGTCTAAGGCACCCCACCAATTACAGTCACAATGTAATAAATAAATGTTGGAAAACAGTCTGCTCCATGGAGAAATATCAAGTATGGATGTTTCTCCTAATGCTGAGGAAACAAAAGACGAGTGTATTAATGACACTTGTGCCATGATTTGTGTTCGGATACAACGTAGAAAAACGGTCCCCCATCCACTGGTGAGCACAATACCACAGCATTCTCCATTCAAGACCTCAAAACATAACTTAGTATCTGACGTCAAATGGGGTCTTCGTTATGTAATGGAGCCTGGACTTTGGTCAACAGTGGTAAAGTAAACAAACACAGTGATAGGGTCTGTGGTTTCAGGTGAGACGTCTGACAGCTGATAATGATCAGCTGATGAGGAGAGAAAAAAAAAGAGACCTCCGTGAGAAACTTGCTGTGCATTCATGGACTTCGACCTTTGGAATTCCCACTGCATGCCCTGTGGAATGGTGGCATTCCTAGCGTACTGTGAAGATCGACCCTGTATACTACAGGCGTCCACTGTGTGTGTGTGTGTGTGTGTGTGTGTGTGGTGTGTGTGTGTGTGTGTGTGTGTGAGTGCGCGCATGCAAGCTCTTGCACACAACATAAGAATCCTGCTCTTTCCCTTTCTCTGTCATCTTTCTTGTGATACCTTCCAC
>CM065729.1:58079727-58092227 GCA_033310375.1 Conus canariensis
ACTGTAGGCACCCATACACTGCTTTCTGGGCAGAACCGTTTTCTGGATGTTTTGGTTCCCATGCTGCACCTAGCATTGACATGAAGTGTGACTTTTTTTTATAAAGAAGACAGCAGTGTCAGACACAATCGGGTGCGGGGACAGACAGACAGACGATAGTTCACCATGAAGTAAGGGCGTCTGGTGGACAGAACACGTGGATCGTCGACATCGAAGACTTCAACCCGTTTAATGAAGCTGATGATGACCTGAAGTTGGATTTTGAAGGTATCACATAGTGTTGACCCTCACCATGAAGCTGGCAAATTTCTGAGTACACTGGCAGCTTACCTCCTATGGGCTCCTATGAACCGCACAATTTATATCTGTCTGACATCTAAAGGTATTTTTACCTGGTCATCAAAGACATCAGGCTGGTGTCCAAACATATCCACTGGTATTAACGGGTATCTTTCCATGATCATCTTTAAATTCAGTCGCTAGTATTTAATGAAATGCAGGTTGAATTAATTCAGTCATTGAAAAATAATGGCTATGCTACAATTCCAGACGGGTTAGAGGGTTAAACTTTATTGAAAAAAAAAAACTTTATAAGCTTGAAACGTATCTTTCCAGCACAGGTTTTTATCGTCCCGATTGAACAGGCAATTCGGTTCGAGTTTGTTTAGTTTTTGTACGTTCGGGTATTTAAAAAAAAGTTACAATCCCTTTCCATTCATGATTTATTGTCCTTAGTTTTCTTATCCATCCTAAATTCAAGGTTTGCGTAGAACAGTTTAAATCTGGAAATCAATTACCAATCCCTTACCAATTCTTTTCCGTGCAGCCTTTCTACTAATTCTGTCTTGTTTCTTATTCCATACGAACTTTTTACAAAGAAGACGCAATGCCTCCAAGAATTCATCCAATGAATTCGGTTGAAATGTGCATACCAATACACGATTTTGGACGAATTACAGATTTCAAAATTGCTATTCTTCCATGTGGCGTTAGAATTATTCTGACATTATCGTTGTTATCATTATTATCATCATCATTATTACTATTATTATAGAAGTAGTAGTAGTATTACTATTATCATCACTCACTATTATCAACATCATCATCATCATTGTCATCATTATCATCACCGTCATTAGTAGTAGTAGTAGTAGTAGTATCATCGTCATTATTATCATCATCATCGTTGTAATTATTTTAATTAGTAGTAGTATTATCATCATCATCATCATAAAAGTTTTTGCTTTGGTCACTTCGCTTCTGTCGCTCATAGTTTGACCATCATCATAGGATGCTGGTAGTGTTGTGATTGATTGACTGATTGATTGACAGACTGATTAATTGACCAATTGACTAACCAAATGGCTGGTCGGCCAGCTTTGTGGTTGGTTGGGTGGGGCTGATAGGTGGTTGAATGGCTGGTTTATCTGTGGTTGACCTATTGACCGAGTGGATGAGCTAGTACTACTTCGTCTTCTGCGTACGCAGACTGATACTCCTGGGGACACTCCCTGTGTAGACAGGCAAGTATTAATCCCATCTACCCAACAAAGGGAGTGGAGTTTCGTGTGTATGACCGTTTTATATGCCGCCATTAAGGCATCCATACTCCAACTTCGGGGAAGAGTACTACTAACACTACGGCCTGTGGGAACAGGAGCCTGGACGATGCTCTCCTAACAGGGAAGGACGGGAGTCCACTGACGGACTCCCAGGTGACAGAATGGTTCATGAAGTTGATAGAGGAGAGAAGGAATCAGGGGAACAAGACTGGAGAAGGAGCAGGAGCTGGAGCAGCAGGATCTGGAGAAGGAGGAGGAGGAGAAGAAGCTGGAGCAGGAGGATAGGCAGGTGGGGACTGCAGCCGATCTCTCAGGAACAAGTGAGGGTGAGCACAACAACACAGTGTGGATTTCTTCTTCTTCTTCTTCGTCTTCATCATCATCTTCTTCTTCATCATCTTCTTTGTATGTCGCTGTGTCTGTCTGTCTGTAAGTCTCTCTCTCTCTCTCTCTCTCTCTTTGTCACTCTGTGTCTCTATCTTTGTCTGTCTCTGTCTGCCTCTCTCTCTCTCTCTCTTACTTGCTTGCTCGCTTTCACTCATTCTCTTTTTGTCACTCTGTGCCTCTGTCCCCCCGCCCCCCCTCTCTCTCTCTCTAAAGACATTTTCTTCTTGCACTCTCTCTCTGTCCTCTGCAAATGTGTGTGTGTGTGTGTGAACAAGAACACGGAACAGAAAAGAACAAGGTGTGGGTGTGTGTGTGTGTACGTGTGCGTGTGTTGTGTGTGTGTGTGTGTGTGTGTGTGTGTGTGTGTGTCATCACATTGCGTTTGCGATTTACAAATTTGCTAATTTCAAACAAAAATAGAAATCAAACTGACATCACCATCCCTACACTGTCAGAGAAACGTGAGAGATGGAGTTACACTGAGTGGCCTTGGAACTGTCCTTTGAGAAGATGGGTGTACCTGACCACAATGTCGTATACGTAAATGTAGTCCTCCGTGTTGTCTTCTGCTCACGTCAAGTGAAGGCGGGGCCTTCTTTTTCAGCCACAATCTAACATGAAGGGAGAGCGAGTCGCACTGTGCGATATCCAGCTGATAAAGTCAGGTGAAGGGGACGGCCTTTTTCAGCCACGAGCTGACGTGAGGGAGGGCGAGTTACTCAGGTTACGTGAGGAGGCGGAAGGCGGGGCCTGCTTTTTCAGCCACTAGCTAACGTGAGGGGGAACGAGTCTCGTAGTCTCCAAACTCAGCGGATGTGGTGTAGCGTATATGGACTAGTCATCACGCAGTGATACCTTGACGAAACTGAAACTGGGGGCGAATCACTGCGTGTGACAAGTGGCTGCCCATTTAAAGCAAAGGCGGGGCCTGCTAAGGCAAAGGCGGAGCCTGCTTAAGACGAAGGCGGGGCCTGCTTAAGGCGAAGGTGGGGCCTGCTTAAGGCGAAGGCAGGGGTCTGCTTAAGGCGAAGGCGGGGCCTGCTTAAGGCGAAGGTGGGGCCTGGGGCCTGCTTAAGGCAAAGGCGTGGCCAGCTTAAGGCGAAGGTGGGGGCCTGCTTAAGGCGAAGGTGGGACCTGCTTAAGGTGAAGCTGGGGCCTGGGGCCTGCTTAAGGTGAAGCTGGGGCCTGGGGCCTACTTAAGGTGAAGGTGGGCCCTGCTTAAGGCGAAGGTGGGACCTGCTTAAGGTGAAGCTGGGGCCTGGGCCCTGCTTAAGGCGAAGGTGGGGCCTGCTTAAGGTGAAGCTGGGGCCTGGGGCCTGCTTAAGGTGAAAGTGGGCCCTGCTTAAGGCGAAGGTGGGGCCTGCTTAAGGCAAAGGCGGGGCCTGCTTAAGGCGAAGGTGGGGCCTGCTTAAGGCAAAGGCAGGGCCTGCTTAAGGTGAAGGGGGGAGGGGGGGGCTGTTTAAGGCAAAGGCGGGGCCTGCTTAAGGCAAAGGTGGGGCCTGCTTAAGGCAAAGGCGGGGCCTGCTTAAGGCGAAGGCAGGGCCTGCTTAAGGCAAAGGCGGGGCCTGCTTAAGGCAAAGGCGGGGCCTGCTTAAGGCAAAGGTGGGGCCTGCTTAAGGCAAAGGCGGGGCCTGCTTAAGGCAAAGGCGGGGCCTGCTTGAGGCGAAGGCGGGGCCTGCTTGAGGCAAAGGCGGGGCCTGCTTGAGGCAAAGGCGGGGCCTGCTTAAGGCAAAGGCGGGGCCTGCTTGAGGCGAAGGCGGGGCCTGCTTAAGGTGAAGGGGGGAGGGGGGTCTGCTTAAGGCAAAGGCGGGGCCTGCTTGAGGCAAAGGTGGGGCCTGCTTGAGGCGAAGGCGGGGCCTGCTTAAAGCAAAGGCAGGGCCTGCTTAAGGCAAAGGTGGGGCCTGCTTGTTCAGCATGGGGTGGTATTCATGGACAACCCGCTGTTGACCTCCGGTTAGTTTTACCTCCAGCGGGTACGGAACTGGCGGTTAAACTGGACCTGCTGGTTAGAACGCATTGCTATTCATGAGCCGCGGTCTGTTGTCGGTTAGACTGACAGGGGATTCCCTTAATCTCGCTCTCAGCGCATGCGCATGCAACCTATTTCCTGCATTTCCGAAGTAAACAACGATGTCGAAGACAGAGAGTAAGTCCGTGAAAAATGGACAAATCTAAAGAGAGACCATCAGAATGGAGCGGCAGGTCGTATGAAAACAGGCAGTGGGGCAGTGCCCTCTAAACCCACAGACGAGCTGATCGATATGATTGTTGGTGATGACAGTGACCTGATCCAAGGTATCAGAGGTGAGTCAAACATGATGGGAATACTTTAAAAGCCTGCAGTAAAAGCTGTGTGTATCACTGTACTACATGTGTATGTTACTGTGTGTGTGCCATTGTGTGTGAGGGAGAAAGAGTGTGTGTTGTGTGCATGCATGTACTAACATCCAAATGTGTAGATGTGCGTGTGCGTTATCATGCATAGCCCAATGTGGAAGTGCATATATCATGTATGTGGTTTGGTGTTATTCCCAAGCAATATTGTAAGACACTTAGCAAGTGTAATGCATGAGTGTGGAAGTGTATGTCTGTGGGGGTGGGGGGTAGGTGACCGAGTTAATGTATGTTTAAGTGTCATGCTGTGTGAGTCATGTGAATGGAATTATTTTCTTCTTTTTTTTTTGCAATTGGTTGTCTTGAAAGGGATGTGTGTGTGTGTGTGTGTGTGTGTGTGTGTGCGTGTGTGTGTGTGCGTGTGTGTGTGGTCGTGCGTGCGTGCGTGCGTGTGCATGTGTGCATGTGTGTGTGTGTGTGTGTGTGTCTTTAACAAGTGTGATGAATTTGTAGGTATGTACAAAGGAACTGTTCTAGGTAGACTTGGAACAGGATAGCATTTTGAGTTCGCTCATTATTGTACTTTCATTCATTGTAAAGCAATTTCTAATGTTGGAAAGTACTGTTATTTTAATATTATGATAACACTATGACGATGATGATGATACTGAAATAAAAACTTCCCACAGTCCCCGAGCTGTTTTCTACCTGACCAACAGAAAATGAATATGTGTGAGAAATTTGTAGAATATTGTAACTTTCTATAATTGAAAAAATGCTTATTCACTCAAGCAACTAAATAGATGTTTGTAGATGATGAATATTATGTACATTTGTTTGACTTGTAATGTATTTGATCAATATGAAATATACCTTTTTTCAGGTGGTGGTCATGACATTCTGACAGCAGCATCTACCAGCCAGCAGTTGCAGTGAGCTTGGTAATTTAAATTCTAGACTCCTGATATACCCTACCCCAAGTTTCTTTGTCTCGCATGCATGCATGTGTGTGTGTGTGTGGTGTGTGTGTGTGTGTGTGTGTGTAGTATTGCTGATAGTAAATTATAAATTAGCCATTGGCTAATGAGATGTATATTTGATTTCTTTAGTTGTTTTGCATACATTGCATGTAATTATATATCTCTCAAATGAAACAAACTCCAAATGCAGGTTCCTTCTACATTAAGCTCATCTAACCTGAAGATCACACTAAGACATGTAATGTTTACATATAATTATGATTCACAGAAAATTTCTTTCTAGTAAGTGATCGCTGATGTTACAAAATACTCAACAGTGCATTAAGTTGTCATGTTTTGATAAACTGAGCATTTCAAGTGCTGGATCCACGCTTAATGTGTACTGTCTGCATAAGTTGTTAAACGTGTTAGGTAGTCTGTTTTGAGCTCCGATTATAAACCTTGCGCTTATGTGAATCGATTTTGGGGCACTAGAAATGCACAAACATTAGCTTTAGCTTTCCTGTTGTTTGAGAAAAAGAGTGAAAAGCTAATTATGTTTTTCTTTCAGAAAGCTTGCACCACAAAATATACAATATACATGTAGATTCTAGTACAACAATTAGATGATGACAGATTATTGTACAACAATCTGATGGCTATTATGACATTGATTACTGTACAACAATCTGATGGCTGTTATGACATGTAATACAGTATATCCTGTGATGTATTCATTTTGAGTGGATACATTCCCTCTGTGAACATTTTCAAAATGTATGAAATGGTTTAATAGCAAACAAAATGCTCATGTCTTTACAGGACACTGGCCACATAGATAAAATATTTCCTGGGGATGTTATGTGACCACAGGATTAGAAATTGCCATGAACAACTCACTACCTCCCAATGACAGTGAAGGTTTTCTGACATTGATATCATTCTCTTGCAGCTCAAATGAACAGCCAGCCAACATAATAAAGAATGTGATCTGAATGCAACTATGCCTGTGGACTCAGACATCCTAATCCTAGAAGGTAAATCATACCAGCAAAATTAAGAAAATATTCTGAAAATGAAAAGAAAAATTTGTCTGAACAAAGGGAATTATCACACACACACACACACACACACACACACACACACACACACACACACACACACACCAAGACCAAAAACAAAAAAGGTGCAAAAATTGAAGCCACATAACACCTAAAAGATAATGGCAATATTTCAGTTTATTTTAACCTTTCTCAAACCACACTGGCCAGTTGACAGGCAAAGAAAAAGGCAGTCTCAGCCTAACATCTAAAACGGATGCACAACATGTCCAAGGTCAAATGAGAACTTTCACCTTGACACTGAAAATATGATTCTGCAGCATGGAGGTCTTTTTTCAAATTGTGTCAAGTATGATCCATGTGACTAAAATAGCATTTGCTACCTAACAGCAAAAATTAAGCACCGTGTACTTATGCAAGTCTTGTTGTCTTTATGCATATTTTTGTTTGTTTGGTATTTCAGGATGGTGTTGTCATATAAACATATTTGGAAATCAGTCTCAGTGATATATTTTATCTAAATAAAATAATATGGTATTTTAATGAAATATTTCATCCTTGACCCACACTACACAGTGAAATTAGGTCCCTTTAGAAATGTGTGTTCAAAATTCTAATATCATATATGCAGGGCTTTTTTCCCTCAAGTGTGTTTTAGAGACACTGATGAATGTCGGATTGTAGTCTGTTGAGGAAAATCTGGTGTGATCAGACGGAAAGCCACGTTTATAGTGTCGCACTTTAGACCTGAAAGTTGAGCGGTGTCTTTTCCTTTGTGTGTGTGTGTGTGTGTGTGTGTGTGTGTGTGACAAAGAACAACAGCAACTACATTCTGTACACCAGTATTCTTGTAATTGTACTGCTTACTGAATGATTTGGTACATTTTTTGAACAGTTGTACTTCATTGCACATTGCCTGACAGTTGTAAAACTGTATGACTGTTTCACTGGATAGAAAAATAGATTTCAAAATAAGAAGAAAGAGCAAGAAAGAAGGAGCTGATACATTATCAAAATTATACAAACACATTGTGTGTGTCACTGCATTTTTGTTTGTTTTGTTTTGTTTTTAAAGGTTTATGTCATTTGTAATTAAAATCAGTAAGCATTCACATTTCATTTTCATTTCATAATTATGGTTGTCAGCCAAGCTGACCTCTAAGTGCCATATCAGGGCTACCTCCATGTTATGCTAAGGGCCAAGAGTTGTAACAAAACTATGCAGCAACTTTCCAAAACTTGGATGCATCTGGAAAACTGTTGTCAGAAATGTGATATGAAAGAAGAAATCTTTACACCCAAGATACAACCCAAGATTATATTGCATGCGACATTCCTAGTCGTATGTGTTACTAACTGTTAGTCCCAGCTGAAAGAGAAACAGAAGTCACACTGCTACATTTGTGAGCATAAATAAGCAGCATGGTACCGTTGAAGTCACAAAGGATCATTTTCATCTTCATAAAACTGCCATGATGATATCTGTTGCAGAAGCTCCACAAAATGTTCAGGTGTGTCAGGTTTCGAGTTCACGCTGAAAACATGACAGATGAGACCTCCGGTGCAGATGTAGCCCTGAAGTGCGGCATGTTGCCCCTGATGTATGGCATGGTGCCCCTGATGTGCAGCTTGTTGCCCCTGATGTGCAGCCAATTACCCTAGCACAGCCACAACGGAGGGAAGCCAATACCCTGAAAGACAAAGCTAAAAGACTTTAGTCCGTGGAGACCTGCAAAGAGAAGGCGTTATGAAAACTGTGATTCCCAGTTGTGGAATGATTTTCTGCGTAGTGAAACTGAAACAAAAATCATAGTGAAATTGACAAAAATGTTAATGTTTTTGAAAAAATGGTAGTGAAATTGAAAAAAATCATAGAGACATTGAAGCAAGCAAAGGCATTTACTGCTCTAGCCAAGGTGGCAAGATTATGGTTAACAAAAAATCTGGGAACTGAAGAGGCAACCACCTCCACAGAAACTGATTAGTTTTCATTCCCTCCCTTCCTCTCCTTGCCCACAATAACATTGAAGCTGTTTCTAGATTACCTCTCTCTCTTTCTGTTTCTGATATTGACTGAAAAGGTAACACTTTCTCTGTGTGTATGTGTGATTGTACTGAGGGGAAGAGTCCACTTAATTGTGTGCACATGTATTCATATGTGTGTGTGTGTGTGTGTGTGTGTGTGTGTGTGTGTGTGTGAACATTTGTTCTTGGTTTTGTTTCAATTTTTGTATGGTCAAAACACTGCTATAACTGAAGACAATATTAAATGGTGGGCCCAAGAGGGTAGCCACTTTGAAAGTCAACAACATGAAATGAAGCTTGTTAATGCCATGTATTTTTGCTAGGTGTGTTAATAATGTCTTAAGATTCATCAGTTGGTGTAAAACAATGTTGTTTTGCTCATGACTGTTTTTTGTGAGGGTAAGATATAGGCCAATTATTGCAGCGAGTAGTGCATGCATGCAAGTGTCCTTTTTTTCCTTCAGCATTGTTTTCTTTATTTATTTTGCAATGTTGGTGCCAAAATTGTATTTGTTGTTGATGTATATATATACACATGTAGTTGAACACCATTTGTCTAATAAACATTCAACTGAGAACATGTTTGTGTGTATTTCATGTGTTTTCACTGAAACATTCTCTTTGTCTTCTGTTGTTTACTGTTTACTCAAAGCAATGTTCAGATTTTTACATTCATGACAACATGAACTTATCTATTTTACAGATAACTTCATGTTTGCACTCTACATTACATTATTGACCACCTTGTTCATAAAATATATTGCAGAATCCAACATGGACACATACATGATAAATACCAACAATAATACCAATGTGCATAAACTGACATGGCAGGAATCAAACACTTTAGAACTAGAAGTTAAATGAACAAACTGGCAAACAGATACAGTACCTTAGAAGTATGCTGATCAACTGTCCTGTAAATACATGAACATTTTGTTTGCTATTAAACCATTTCATACAGTTTGAAAATGTTCACAGAGGGAATGTATCCACTCAAAATGAATACATCACAGGATATACTGTATTACATGTCATAACAGCCATCAGATTGTTGTACAGTAATCCATGTCATATTAGCCATCAGATTGTTGTACAATAATCTGTCATCATCTAATTGTTGTACTAGAATCTGCATGTATATTGTATATTTTGTGGTGCAAGCTTTCTGAAAGAAGAAACATAATTAGCTTTTCACTCTTTTTCTCAAACAACAGGAAAGCTAAAGTTACAAATGTTTGTACATTCTAGTGCCCCAAAATCAATTCACATAAGCTCAAGGTTTATAATCGGAGCTGAACCATTGTACATTCTAGTGCCCCAAAATCAATTCACATAAGCTCAAGGTTTATAGTCAGAGCTGAAAACAGACTACCCAACACATTTAACAACTTATGCAGACAGTACACATTAAGCGTGGATCCAGCACTTGAAATGTTCAGTTTATCAAAACATGACAACTTAATGCACTGTTGAGTATTTTGTAACATCAGTGATCACTTACTAAAAAGACATTTTCTGTGAATCACAATTACATGTAAACATTACATGTCTTAGTGTGGTCTTCAGGTTAGATGAGCTTAATGTAGAAGAAAGCTGCATTTGGAGTTTGTTTCATTTGAGAGATATATGATTACATGCAATGTATGCAAAACAACTAAAGAAAGTAAATATACATCTCGTTAGCCAATGGCTAATTTATAATTTACTATCAGCAATACTATACACTCACACACACTACACACAGAGCACACACACACACACACACACACACACACACACACACACGCACACACACACACACACACACACACATGCATGCATGCATGTGAGACAAAGAAAAAACTTGGGGTAGGGTATATCAGGAATCTAGAATTTAAATTACCAAGCTCACTGCAACTGCTGGCTGGTAGATGCTGCTGTCGGAATGTGTCATGACCACCACCTGAAAAAAGGTATATTTCATATTGATCAAATACATTACAAGTCAAACAAATGTACATAATATTCATCATCTACAAACATCTATTTAGTTGCTTGAGTGAATAAGTATTTTTTCAATTATAGAAAGTTACAATATTCTACAAATTTCTCACACATATTTATTTTCTGTTGGTCAGGTAGAAAACAGCTCGACTGTGGGAAGTTTTTATTTCAGTATCATCATCATCGTTATAGTGTTACCATAATATTAAAATAACAGTACTTTCCAACATTAGAAATTGCTTTACAATGAATGAAAGTAAAATAATGAGCGAACTCAAAATGCTATCCTGTTCCAAGTCTACCTAGAACAGTTCCTTACGTACATACCTACAAATTCATCACACTTGTTAAACACACACACACACACACACACACACACACACACACACATGCACGCACGCACATCCCTTTCAAGACAACCAACTGCAAAAAAAAAAAGAAAAAAGAAAAAAAGAAAAAAATTCCATTCACATGACTCACTGCATGACACTTAAACACACATTAACTCGGTCACCTACCCCCCACCCCCACAGACATACACTTCCACACTCATGCATTACACTTGCTAAGTGTCTTACAATATTGCTTGGGAATAACACCAAACCGCATACATGATATATGCACTTCCACATTGGGCTATGCATGACAACGCACACGCACATCTACACATTTGGATGTTTGCACATGCATGCACACAACACACACTCTTTCTCCCTCACACACAGTGGCACACACACAGTAAAATACACATGTAATACAGTGATACACACAGCTTTTACTGCAGGCTTTTCAAGTATTCCCATCATGTTTGACTCACCTCTGATACCTTGGATCAGGTCACTGTCACCACCACCAATCATGTCGATCAGCTCGTCTGTGGGTTTAGTGGGCACTGCCCCACTGCCCGTTTTCATACGACCTGCCGCTCCATTCCGATGGTCTTTCTTTAGATTTGTCCACTTTTCACGGACTTACTCTCTGTCTTCGACATCGTTGTTTACTTCGGAAATGCAGGAAATAGGTCGCATACGCATGCGCTGACAGCGAGATCACGGGAATCCCCTGTCAGTCTAAAAATAGTCGGCCGGTAACTAACCGACGACAGACCGCGGCTCATGAATAGCAATGCATTCTAACCAGCGGGTCCAGTTTAACCGCCGGTTCCGTACCCGCCGGAGGTAAAACTAACCGGAGGTCAACAGCGGGCTGTCCATGAATACGGCCCCTGGTGACAACAGGCAACGATTGAAGGCTTCAGGCTCCAGCTGGGCGTCATTGTCAATCTTCCTAGCTTTGTGTGCCATGGGATTATCAATCGACTTTTTTTTTCCCCGTGTTATGTAGTCATATGACTGAAGTCATTGTTGGCGCTGATTGTGATGATCATCTGCACTGGTCTCTATACTTCCAAGATGTCTGCCGTTTCGTGCTGCTCAGCAGATTACATGACGCGTGACGTAAACCTAGAACCGACAGTCAACTTGTTCTTTTCGTTGTCCCTTCCCATCTCTTCTCTCTCTCTCTCTCTCTCTCTCTCTCTCTCTCTCACCTCTACCCAGTCTTTCCGAGAGAATTAAGGAAAGGGACGGAAGCAGGACCAAGAATGGGGTAGAGGGGAGGAGTGAGAATTTTTCATTTTTTTCCGGTCCTGTTGCTTGAATTTTCTGTGCTGGTTCATTTCCTCATTCTTTGAAATAAAGATTCTCTCTTATCTCTCTAAAACAGGCACAAAGGAGAAGAGAAACGATTTAAATCTTTGGCAACGTGAAAACCTCGAGAACCAATACGAGCACATACGCTGACATGAAAACCCGCGCGCAGCTGTCCAAATTGACAGGCCTGGAGAACAGGAAAGTGCGGATCTGGTTTCTAAACAAAAGATACCTGGAGAAGAAGTCATTCCAGGCAATGACGCCTGAAGAGGTAATAGTTTGTTCTGTCTTTATGTGTTGAGATCTTTCTTTATCTTTTATTTGTACACTACTTTTTGTTTCTAGCAGAAATCATTGTTCTGTCTGCCGTTTCCAGATTCGTTTAGTTTGCCGCTCTACTGATATCGTGTGCACATTTCTCTTGCTTACGTTAAAGGCTGGATGGGTTTTTTTTAAAAAGACAAGGTTGTTTTTCATTGCGTTGTTCACAAGTCTAATGTGGCTCTTTCCATTTATTCATTTTCTGTATTCATG
>CM065729.1:58097227-58099727 GCA_033310375.1 Conus canariensis
AAACATCCATACTTGATATTTCTCCATGGAGCAGACTGTTTTCCAACATTTATTTATTACATTGTGACTTAATTGGTGGGGTGCCTTAGACATTTCTGCCGCTAAACGAAAGAAAAAAAAACGAATTACACAACAGATGCAACGGGTTTCGACCTACTGGGTCTTCTTCAGGCAAACAAACAACATTCAAAACAAAGGAAGCAAAGGACGAACAGTCACTTATCTCTTGGTACAAACTGTAGCGTGGTTGAAAAATGAACACTATGGATTGGAACTGAAGAGAAAATGGAAAGGGTTGAATTGAAAGGATAAAGAAAGACAAAAATGAAAACGATTTTTTTAAAGAAAAAAATGATGGTACTATAAGCGTAAGAGAATAATAAAAGTATTGATATTAATAATAATAATAATAATTATTATTATAATAGTAACAATAATAATAACAATGATGTTGATGCTGATGAAAAGAATGATGATAATAATAATGATGATGATGATGAGGAGGAGGAGGAGGAGGAGGAGGATGAGGATGATGATGATGTGACGAAAAATTAAAGGGAAATTACTATACGGTAAACGAAAAAGCAAACAAATTACAAAACAAACACTACGTGTTTCAACCCCTTTGGTCTTCTTCAGGCAAAACGAACAAAATTTAAGATTATCAAAATGAAGGACAGACAGTCACTTATCACCTGAATTTGGGCGCAAAATGAATGTATAATGATGATTATGATAATGATGATAATAGCCATAACAACAATCATGGCAATAATAATAACAATAGTAGTATTAGTAATTACCATGATGATCATTGAGAAGGAAGAAGAAGAATAGGAAGTGGACGAAGGAGAAAAATAGTTAATAAAAAACATGTGATGATGATGATGGTGGTGGTGGTGGTGGTGAGAAGGAGAAGGGGGACTACGAGACGGACGGTGACGACGATGACGACAACGATGACAACAACAACAACAACAGTAATAGTGATAACAACAACAACAACAACAATAGTAAAGGAATAATAACAATGATGTAGACAATGGGGAAATGGGTGAAATCAAAGAAATCTGTAGACTGAATATTTATGATAATACTACGAATAATAATGATAATCATAATGATGACAATAAAAAAAATTCAATGAGAACAAAAATGGAAAAGATGGCAAAACGAAATCTAAGAAATCTACCAACGCACCACAGTTTAGAAAATACAAAAGGAATAAAGTTGTTATAAAGTATGAACAGTGAAAGTAACAACAACAACAACACCAAGAAGAAGAACAACAACACAACAACAACAACAATAACAACTACAACAGTGTCTTTAACGTAAGAATAAGCACTAGGGATGCTTGTAATTCATCAATATTTTGCTACTTGGGTTTTTCTGCCCCGACTGGCTCCTACCCAGAGTTGAATTGCTGCGGACTCAGTTGGGAAGACTGGGACCACACAGTCGAGTTTCATCCACTTAATGGATGCGTTTCTGAGAGTGTTGCTCAAATTTCCTGACCAACACTGCAGGTGCCTGTATCTCTCGGGCCTGGTTGACGCCGGGATGTATTATGAAAGGAAGCGTAGAGTACAGCCCTGTCATGTAGTCTCAGACCGAAATGGAAATCCGTAGCATCATCTTAATCATCCATAATCTCATCGATCAGCATAAAAAAAATGTCTCAAATTCTGTGGCCCTTCATGCCCTGCTCTCATGGTGACCTCAGTTTCGATGTCCTCTCCACGTCTGTGGCCTTGGTTTGGTTCCGTCGGGGTCACCGGTATCGGCGAGTCCATGCGGGCTGTCGTTGGACGGACGCGGTGGCGCCCTCCGGAGGGAGAGCTCACTCACTCCGGCTCAGCGACTAAGCAATTATTGTCGTCAGTAGGGGGCTTAGTAGGTGGTGTCCTGCGTATGTTAGATCAGAACAGGCGCCACTGAACACCACCGAAGTGACTCGGCAGTAGTGCAGTGTCTCCTCCGGTGGGTTGCCTCTTGACAACTTGACATTGACTGCTCCCTGTGGATTGCCAGTGCCGGGGCTGCGGCGGGGCCGACCGGGCTGTGGCTGTGGACGGGGGTGTCGGAATGAGCGGCGTGGGTGCACTGACTCTGAGGTGGTGCAGAGGTTGGGACAGAAAAAAAAAATTGGCTACTGTGAGTGCCGGTTGTAAAAAAAAAAGCCACTGTGCTTATTCGGTTTTTCGCCTAAAAATATGTCCTCTCTCTCTCTCTCTCTCTCTCTCTCTCTCTCTCTCTCTCTCTCTCTCTCTCTCTCTCTAAGCACCCACTCCCATCCATCCTCCTTACCACCCTCCCCCCTCCCCACAGACACCTACACATTATGTGGTCATTTCTTGCAGTGCAAACAGAGTGCCATCATGACACAAGTCCAAAGGTTGAAGACAAAAGACAATGGACACTTAGCAAATCTCCTCCATCGCTGATTTTCTGATTGTTATCAGATGTCACACATCTCACCTGTTATCACTGATTTTGT
>CM065729.1:58104727-58111937 GCA_033310375.1 Conus canariensis
CCATCAAAACACCATCACCACACTTCACAGACTAAGGTGTAGTCCTCTCCGTTTGAGATTTGGGCCTGACTGAATAACTCAGTAAATTCCCACCCCAATGCTTTCCTTTGGCGCCACCTAGGGACGCCATCCTCTCAGATCCCTACGCCTCATGAATATTTATAAGGGTCTTACCTGTTTAACAGCAGCTATTAACTACAAACTTCGTGTCACCTACATGTCCCTCTAACCTAAGCATACAACATCTTCTCAAACATTGCGTGATCCTAGGTCTCACAAGTTTGAAATAAAAAATAGTAATCAGAATTATTTCCCTTAAAATCTCCCCGGCTGAGCAACATCCTAAATAGTAAGCCCCTCCCACGACTACTGATCTTCCTCTTACATAATTGGGCTGGCACCTCCATAAACTTTCCCCGGTCTCTTCCCCGGTCTAGCCGAGAGTATTCCCTCTTTGGAATTTCCGGCCCATCGCCGGTCAGTGCCCACAAAGGAATTCCGCCTTAGATCGCCACACAACTGGGCGAACTCATCGGGGGTCATCAGACTACCTGCCTCGGTTAATATAAATATCAACCATGGCACTCCACAGTGGAAGCACACAAGAATCTCTGGTACACCATAGGTGGTGTACAGTAATAAAAAAGAGAGCAGAGAACAGTAAAAGGCGGGGTCTGGCTCATCTGGCTCCGCCCAGCTCCAACCGGCTCCAGCCGGTTTTGCTGCTGCTCCACCGGATTACCCAGACCCCGCCTTTTACTGTTCTCTCTTTACAAACATACATAATGTGTAGGATTATCTGTTTTTAACACTAATTTAGAAAACTTTTGAGACTTAAGTTTTTGCTTAATCCTTCGTTTTTCTTGATCGTTTTTAATAACATCATTTTCACGCATACATTCATCAAATGTGAAATCAATTTCTGCAAAACTCTTCACATCTGGCCGCATTACCGATCACCTCTGGGTCTCACTTGAGACCCTATGGCGCCCTAGGGCCCCACGTCAGACCCAGAGGGTCACGTATAACACGGCCAGATGTGAAGAGTTTTGAGGATATGCCTCTCATACTTGTTTGCCTGCTTTCTATTTGTCTAATTTGGGCAATCCCCTCACCCCCATTTTAGTGGTCCTTCCCATAGCCGCACCAGGGCGACCATTTTAGGTTTACGGGCGTTCATAGCCGCGCCAGTGACCATATTTTGGGTTTACGGGCGTTCATAGCCGCGCCAGTGACCCAATACGAAAGTGGGAAGGATCACTTGAGGGCAGGGAAGAGGGCAAATTTAGACTTTTCAATGCCATGACAACCAAGTATTTAAAACTACCGCAGGCATATCCTCAATGTTGTTATCTTCAAGATTTATATATACTGTACACAAACAAACGCTTTACAATTACATGGTGTCTACTTGCCTAGAGTAAAGTTGTTTTTTATTTTGTTAAAACAACACCAAAAGCTAAATAACAAAGTGTATCTTACATTACTTTTTAGCCACTACTTTTTAATAAATATTTGTTTTAAATGCTTTTAGATTTAAATATAAAATGCAGATTTTAATACATAAAATTGGAAAAAGATTATTTGGGGTGGGGAATTTAGCTGCCTAAATTTATACAATGCCGCGTGATGGCTAACGCCTGCACTAAACGACGCCGGTGGGGAATTTAGCCGCCTAAATTTATACAATGCCGCGTGACGGCTAAACGCCTGCAGTAAACGACGCCCTTACTCCGTTATGTGTAACTCGACACGAACCAGCAAACAGTGCGACGCTTCGACTCGGCAATTATGCAGTTGGGTAAGCCGTGACCTAGAATTAGTAGAGTACTACATAAAGGCAGCAAACCCTTCAGAAGTGAAGAGGAGTTGTCTCCCCAGAAAAGAATGTAACAATTAATTGTGTTTTATCCTTTATGAAAAAAATCGTCATCAAGTTCTTAACAAGTTCTTATTCAAGTTTTTATTCAAGTTCTATTCAAGTTCTTATTTAAGTTCTTATTTAAGTTCTTAACAAGTTTTTATTCAAGTCATCGTCAAGTTCTTAACAAGTTCTTATTCAAGTTTTTATTCAAGTTCTATTCAAGTTTTTATTCAAGTCGTCATTAAGTTCTTATCAAGTCGTCATCAAGTTCTTATTTAAGTTTTCATCAAGTCGTCATGAAGTCGTCATCAAGTCGTTATCAAGTTCTTATTCAAGTCACTTATAATTATTTATTAAGTTCTTGAAATATTACTGCATATCAAATGGATCAAAATGAGATTTTGTTGTTGGCAGTTCTGGTATTCTTTTTTGTTCAGATTTTGTATTTAGTGGCTGTGATTTTTTGGGCTGCTTTGGTTTTTGCTGTCTTTCTTTATATGTTTTATAAACGTAATAACCACCCCCACCAACAGCAATGATGCCAAAAATGCTAACTCTTTTAATCCAAATAATCCATGAATACTTTGGTGTTGCGGGACTTGAAACAACTTGTTCTTGTTGTGGCTCTGGCACTGAAACAACTGGTGTTTTTTCATTATGAGTTATATGTTGTAACTCTAATTTTCTTTTTTTGTTCCACTCTGCTAATTTTTTCCCTGCTTCAACGCGCCCAGGATTCTTTTCACGGGTCACTTTCTCCACCTGATTCAACGTTTTCTGATTCTGCTCGGTCATTTTTAAGGGAAATAAAATCTATATGATTAAACGTAATTAACCCCATAATTACTGGCGACAATAATGTTCCAAATCTGTAATATAGATCACATCCTAGAGACTCTAATGACTTTGTTAAAACTGGATCCTGCGTTAAATCATACATAAAATCTTGTTCAGAATCAATGGGCGCAAATCTACTAACTAGTTTAGTGTACAAACTAAGAACAGTTTGTCCGACACTTTTGACCATTCTTGACCCCAGTTGCGCTTCATACCTGTTGTGATACTTTACAATGTCTTGCGGCGACATCTGTTGAATCTGTTCTATGCTGAATTCATTTCCGAGGTACTGTTTTGTTTTTCCACACGCCGCCAAAGAATACAGCCTTTCTTTTTGGCGCATAATAGCTTGGTCATCAACTTGATTATTTGTAATCATAAGTTCAGGAAGTAAATCATCGCAGTTCATGTTTTATTAATAATAAATATTATTTTATTTTTAAAAAATGAGCACCGAAAAAACTGTTGCCAACCTCGTATACTATTCTGCTGTTATTGGAGGTCTAAGTGTAGGATACACAATGCTTGGTAAAAGCTTGTTAAGAATAAAACCAGCAGATCTTGGCAAGCTAGATTTTGAAGACTCAGCAAAGTTGATTGCTGTCATTACAGCTTCATTTGCTACGAAAGATTTTCTAGTTAAGCAAGGAATAATTCCAGAAAATATAAATATGTAAAACTGGAAAAAAATACATTTATAAAAATGGCTGAGGAAAACATACTCTGACCCACAGAGCAAAGCACCACTCGACATTCAAGGTCTGGTGTGGCCAACCAACCCTGAGGAACAGTTCAATGGCAAGCCTCCAACGTTGGCGGAAATCAAGAAGGTGGTCGACAAAGCCAGAGCCAAATCATCACCAGGGCCAAACGGAATACCTTACCAGCTTTACAAGAAATGTCCCAAGGTGCTGGAGTGGCTCCACAGGCTGCTGCGATCGGCTTGGAGAAACCAGAAGATCAGCGGCCAGTGGATGACGGCAGATGGTGTGTACATCCCCAAAGAGCAAAACTCAAGTGACATTAGCCAGTTCAGGCCAATATCACTACTGAACGTCGAAGGGAAAATCTTCTTCTGTCATGGCAGCAAGGCTGACCAAGTACCTGATGGAAAACAAGTACTTGGATGTGTCAGTCCAGAAAGGTGGCATCCCAGGCGTGGCGGGCTGTGTAGAACACGCCACAATGATCTGGGACGCAATCCAAAAAGCAAAAACAGAAAAGAGAGACCTGGACGTAGTGTGGCTTGATCTGGCAAACGCATATGGATCTGTGCCCCATGAGATGATACAGTTGGCTCTTGAGATGTACCATGTGCCAAAGAACATCCGCGACATGCTCAAGAAGTACTTCAATGGCTTCTCAATGCGGTTCTCTACCAAGGAGTACACAACAGACTGGATCAACTTGGAAGTGGGTATTGCAATGGGCTGTGCAATTTCCCCAATACTGTTCGTGTTGGCAATGGAACTCATCTTGAAAGCAGCAACAAACAACGCGAGACAAACAGACCTTGGCGATGGATACAAGATGCCTCCTCTCAAGGCCTTCATGGATGACACTACAGTGATTTCATCCAGAGAAGACGAGACACGTCATGTGCTGGAGAGGCTGGACAACATAGTTGCCTCATCCAGAATGAAGTTCAAGCCAAAGAAATCACGGAGTCTCTCACTGAGGAAAGGAAAAGTGGCCGGATCTGTGGTCTTCAGTGTTGCCAACCAGGCCATTCCAACAGTTACAGAAGAACCAGTCAAGAGCCTTGGAAGATGGTATGATGATACGCTGAAAGACACACAAAGAGCAAAAGAAACCAAGCAGATGGCGGAGGAAGGCTTGGAGACCATTGACCAGTGTGGGCTCCCTGGCAAATACAAGGTCTGGTGTCTGCAGTTCATGCTGATACCAAAGCTGCTATGGCCTCTGATGATATACGACATCTGCACCAGCATAGTGGAGGCAATGGAAGCCAAAATCAACAAGTTCACAAGGAAATGGCTTGGTGTCCCACCCTGTCTTGACTAACATAGCGCTGTACTGTCGCCAAGCAAAGCTGAAACTACCCCTGAAATCCATCCTGGAGGAATACAAAGCAGGGAAGATCAGACTTCAAAGCATGCTGGAGGACTCAGGAGACAAGGTGGTAGAAGCAATTAAGCCCCAGCTGAAGACAGGCAGAAAATGGAAAGTTCAAGAGGCGATGGATTCTGCAAAAGAAAGTCTCAAGATCAGAGAAATAACAGGACACACACAGACCAACAGACAGGGACTGGGGGTGACCAAAACTGAATGGTGGTCAAAGGCCAAAGGAAAAGCCAAAAGAGACATGATGATTCAGGAGATGAGAAAAGAAGAAGACCAAAAAAGACTCCAAAAAGCAGTCCAGCAGAGCCAGCAAGGGCAATGGACAACGTGGGAGAATGCACTCCAAAGAAGTCTCACTTGGAATGACATTTGGCACATGGCCCCTCTCAGGATCAGCTTCATTCTCAGATCTGCATATGACCTTCTGCCCTCAAATGCAAACCTGGTGAAGTGGGGGAAAACAGACGATCCTGCATGCCCCCTCTGCCATGAAAAACAAACAGTGGAGCATGTCCTAAGCTCATGTAAAGTAGCCCTGGCTCAAGGAAGGTACACATGGAGGCACAACCAAGTGCTCAAAGAAATTGTACAAGTAGTCTGGGCTAGTACCAACACCACAAAAGGGAAAATCAGGACTCCAAAAGCACCCGCAACATTCTTCACGGCAGGAGGCAGCAAATCATGGCCAAGAACAACAGTGCCACTCGAAACATGCAGGCAGAGTCTGCTGGACGGGGCAGATGACTGGGAGTGCACTGCAGACCTCCCAGAATGGAAGAGTCACCCAGAGATCATCAGCAAGAGTGGCATGAGACCAGACATAGTAGTCCACTCTAAGTCAACCAAGCAGCTGATCATGATCGAGCTCACGGTGCCATATGAGAACAGAATGGAGGCAGCTCAAATCTACAAGACTGAAAAGTATGCTGATCTGGCAAACAGCCTGAGGAGAGAAGGCTATCAGGTCAAAGTCCTCACTGCAGAAATTGGAGCTAGGGGGTTTGTAGGAACGTCTGCATACAGCCTCATGAAACAGCTCTCAGTTGCAGGGAAGGAAAAAACCAGAGCCCTGAAAGCAATGGCAGAAGCGGCAGAGAGGTGTTCAAGCTGGATCTGGTCAAGGAGGAACAAAAGTGAACTTCATAAGGCTTAATTTCCCTACAAATATCAGGTGTCCCTGTGGCTCAGTGGTTAAAGCGCGAGTCATTAAGTGGAAAATGAGCATGTCCAGAGGGTCATGGGTTCGAATCCCAGCCATGGCTCGTCCCAAGATGGGAAAAAAGGGGCAGCAGAGGGACATCCGGAGTCATGAACCGGGTGGCCCAACCCCCCTAGAGTGTCAGGAGATAAGGGCCGAAACACTTGCTTGAAGGGGGCTTCTCTTCTGAGGACTCTCTGCTGCCACGCTCTCCACGAGTTTCTTTCTACTTCACTCGTAATGATGATAGGCGGCGCAGTGGTCAACGCGCTTGCTTTCAGCGGAAGTAATTACGCGTTTAGTAAACTACAAAATAACGATGAGAGAAAAAGACATAACAGAGCTATGGAGCAACTAGCCGCTGCACAAGATGCTTATGAAAAGCAAAGAATGGAGCAGTTAGATTTTATTAACGACAGACTTAAACAACAGGGACATGCAGCTTACACATTTAAAGATGTTGACCAGGCAATAAAAGAATATTTTCTAGTAACAGGCCAACAAGTTGAAACATTGCCCCCACCAAAATTCAGCGACTTTTATCAACCATCAGAAAAACAAAAGATGCAAGAAATATTGTTTATTGTCTTTAGCATGACCGCTGTGTATTTTGTTGCACAAAGTATTGGCTGAATAAAAATGTACAAAATCTATTATTCTCCAAAAGGATATTGGAAGGGAATAACGGCAATTAAAAAGCTTAGCCAAGCAGCGGGAGTCAGTGAACAAACAGCAAAAGAATGGTTATCTAAACAAGCGATTTGGCAAATTTATTTACCTGCGCCTAAACGAATACAGAGACCACACTTTGTGAATATAACTCCAAACGACACCCATCAAATGGATCTTCTATATTTACCCCATGATACGATTAGACGAAAAAGATTTAAGTACGCGCTTACAGTCATTGATATAGCTTCAAGATACAAAGATGCGGAACCATTAACACAAAAGAGTGCTTCTGCTGTTGCTGTTGCCATACAGCTGATATACCAACGAGGACCCTTAACTTATCCTCGCATGATTCAAGTCGATGACGGAAAAGAATTTAAAGGTCAAGTGAATCAATTATTGTTAAAACATAGAGTTAGCATTAAAAGAGGCATTCTGGGAGTTCACAGATCACAGGGTTTGGTTGAAAACTTTAACAAACAGTTATCTGAAAGACTTTCTCCTACCAGTATCACAGAGAGCTGATTGACAATTCTCGCAACACAGAATGGGTA
>CM065729.1:58112037-58114537 GCA_033310375.1 Conus canariensis
TAGTTTCAAGATTTATTATCTTCTTCACAGAATTCAAAAGTGATGTGGAAGGCTATTAATCTTTTAACCAATAATAAATTGAAGGCTTCTTCTCAAAATCCAGTAAAAGACATATCACCAGAGGATCTTAACTCTCATTTTGCAAATGTTGCTAATAACCGAATAATAAGTGATAAAACTAATGAGAACGATTTACAAGAATTACAACAATATTGTCGTTCAAACAATGTCACTGAATTCGGTTTTCTCCATACCGTATATTTCAATAAATGAAGTTTTTAATTGGTTGCTGAATTTAAAACATCGGGAACCAGAGACTTGGACGAAATCGATGGAAAGATATTAAGAATCTCTTCAACAGTTATCGCTGATACACTCACCTATGCTTATAATCTGTGCATTGAAAAAGAATATTTCCCAGTAAAATTTAAACAGGCCAAAGTGATACCTTTGCTCAAGAATGGATGTCCTGCCAATCCCTCTAACTATAGACCTATCTCAATTCTTTCCCTTTTGTCAAAACCAATTGAAAGACATGTTCAAATACATTTATATTCTCATCTGAAGTATTATGATCTAATTCATGAAAATCAATCAGGTTTTCGACAAAATCACTCTTGCCATTCATCTCTCATACAGCTTATAGATAAATGTCTATCTAATATAAACAATAATGAATTTACTGGAATTCTTTTTGTTGATTTTGCTAAAGCTTTTGACGTTATTAGCCATTCGCATCTTATAAAAAAAGCTTACATATTACAAACTATCAAGTAAGGCTATAGAGTTTATCAGATCTTTTCTTACTGATCGCCAACAACTTGTTGAACTTAGTTCCAACAGGTCTGAATTACTTCCTTTGAAATTCGGTGATCCTCAAGGATCTGTTTTAGGACCCCTCTTATTTTCTATCTACATAAATGATTTGCCTTTATATATAATGTGCGGTTGCGAAATGTTTGCTGACGATACTTCACTGCAGTCAAATAGTACTAATCCTACAATTCTAGTAAGTAACCTTGAGAGTAATATCAATAGACTACTTCTACGGACAGAAATGAACCACGTGGCCCTCAATACAGATAAAACTAAATGCATGTTTGTGACCACACGTCAAAAACGACAGAAAACGAGTTTCCCGTTTGCATCATTATATGGTCAAAGACCAAAAGATCGAGGTGGTAACATCTCATAAGATATTAGGGGTTATTATTGACAATGACTTATCATGGTATGATCACATTACTGATCTTGGAAAACGTATATCCAAAAGAATTTATCAACTTACAAAAATAAAACATTTTCTTAATCTTCAAACCAGGAAAGTATTCTTTCTCGCACACATTTTATCTCTTATTAACTATGCGTCCACCTTATGGGATAATTCTAGTGAAACTAATTTGAAACAAATAAGTCGTCTACATAAAAGAGCTATAAAGATAATACATCTGAAATCTACTACTTTGAGAGGGAGTGATTACAGAACATTAAATATTCTACCGTTTAAAGAAAGACTCTTCTTCAACAAATGTTTATGTATGTACAATGTAGTGAATAGAATAGCTCCAAAGAAAATAATCCAAAACTTTCTAATTACTGAAAATAGACACTCACACAAGCTTTCTTTCCCCAGACCCCGCAACAATCTCTACAAATCAAGTTTTACATATTCTGGAGGTACGATATAGAACAATTTACCATCTTCTTTAAAAATCATGTCATTCGAAAGGAACATTTAAAAGAGCTCTTAAAAGAAATTTGATGGAAAAATTATCGAATGATTAATGCTTATTCAGTTGCAGAATCAATCTCTCTCTCTCTCTCTCTCTCTCTCTCTCTCTCTCTCTCTCTCTCTCTCTCTCTCTCGAATATGCTGTGATCCTTTGAATGTGTTAATTGCTTTAATATTTTTCTTCATAATGTGTTGTTAAATGATTTTGTTTGCTCGTTTCTTCAATGATTTTTTTTCCCTTTTTTTCTGAGGGCAGGATGAAAAAAAAGCTGTAAAGCTTATTCTTTAACCCTCAATAAAGATAATTTTGACTTGACTTGACACACACACACACACACACACACACACACACACACACACACACACACACACACACACACACACACGAAGTCTTATACCTGTGGCTTTATTGTTTCTGGAAGGCATGTAGATCTACGTTTTGTACATTTATTAGTGTTACATCTGTAGATGTGCATTTTTGCCAGTATTATGATCAATGTGAAAATAGTGTCTGTCATCAAGTAAACGAAAACACCTAAAATTACAACAACAAGTATGATTTTACTGTCAGACCTAAAATTACAACAGCAAGTATGATCTTACTGTTCGATTTTTGTGAATTTTTCAATGAATAACTTTTCCATAGAGAAACTTTTGGGGATAAGTGCATCCCATATAAAACGTGGAATACAATTCCTTGCATCCTGACATTACTGTGTTGTCGAATCTGTAAACCTATAATTCTAAGACTGATCCTTTTTTTTTATT
>CM065729.1:58119537-58162037 GCA_033310375.1 Conus canariensis
TTCCCTTCCACCCGTAAGTTGAAGCCCTCCTGAAGGGGTTCACCCTCGAGGCTCCATAAGCATGACCGATCCTCCAGAGCCGTTTGCAGACTGACCCTCTCGAGACCGAGATGCTGATATCTAACAACTGTTATTGAGAGGGAGAGAGAGAAAAGAGAGAGAGAGAGAGGAGAGAGAGAGAGAGAGAGAGGTGGGGGGGAGGCAGACAGACAGACAGACAGACAGACAGAGAAAGAGAATGAGAGAGAGTTATAATCGTTGCAGGAACTGTTCTACAGAAAAAAATCAGAAGGCCTGTTCTGAGTAGATGTTAAGGCTTACTTCATGAAAATTGCACGTCCCTTGATGTTAGGTGTATGTTACATTACGTTTCAGAAATTTACCAAACATTGACTGAATGAATAAGTTAATTAATTCATTAATTTGTTGGTTGATTGATTGACTGATCGATCGATCGGTCGATTGATTAAAACATGGTTAATTAATCATTAATCAATTAATTGATTGATTGGGTGATTTTTTGATTGACTGAGTAATGGAAAAATTCCAATTTTTTTTTTTTCGAAAGTGGCACTGAAAGACAGAAATAAACAAACTATTTTCTCATATGTCGTAAGCTAAGTTCTTAAAGAAAGGTGGCATGTGTATCACATCCGTGTTCATTCTGTACATTACGATTCATCTTAAGTGAAATTTTGGTTTTCTGTTAAAAGGAGGAGAAATCAAATGCAGAAAAGATAAGCTTACAGATGTATATATGAAAAGAGGACCACAAACTTAAAGAATCAAAGAAAGGAAGGTTTAAAAAAATTAACAAACATTGCCTTTCCTTGCTACATAATTTGGATATCAATTCAGAACACAAAGAGAATATGTATACTATCCTGTTCGAAAAAGGAATCTTAATTTGCAGTCAATGAAAGAAAGCTTGGTTGAAAAAAAAAAAAAACTTAACAAACATTCCATTTCCTTGCTTCGTGTTTTGGATATCAAATCAGAACACAAAGAAATATGTATAATTTCCTATTCAAAAAAGGAATCTCAATTTGTAGTCAGCCGTGACATACAGCACGCATGGTTGAGTGGGGTTATCAACGAGTAAGTTTTCTTTAGATATATTTTTCATGTTTCACAATTCATCCCTTTCTTGAGGATCTGTAATTTAAAATGGCATGTACAGATAATGTTGTAAAACTCCCAATAACAATAAACTAGGTGTATGCGTTCGGAGTGTACCGTATGTTGCACGTGCAGGCCTGACGCTAACAACTTACTGGACAAATTCAACCTTTTTCAGCGCATCACTGGTGCAGCAGCTTTGAGACAGTAAAAGATAGCTACGAGGTAAAAGCGGTTTAATTTCTCGTTTTTAGCAACAGAATTTTCTAAAGAATTGTTGAACATTCACAGCACGACAATGCAAGAAGTCCCCAGAGAAGGTATATATATTTGCCAAGTCATTACTATAATGACTGAAGAATTGTTAGCCTGCACTTGTTTTCCCCCACTACTTAATTGTTCAGCATTATATTGTTTGGTCAATCAGTGGGAGATTGCATCTCTTAGGAGATCCAAGTAAAGGTTGTTCTGTACAATTCTTAGCCACTCACAATGCTTGGGTTATTGAACAGCAGAGCTGACCCACTCACACTGTTCCATATCTTTTGATCTCCCTTGCATCCTTGAATGGATCCTCAAGCATAGGCTCAAAGATTGTCCCCTATACTTTATACTGTTTGAATGATGCTTTTACTTTTTCAGCGACTTTTTTCTTCTCCGCGCTTTCGTTTGGTTCCATTTACTACCCTTCGCTGACTGCTTTGGGGGTGCTGTTGGATTCTTTTTTGAACCCTTGGTGGTGAGAGCACCACAGAATTATGGACTGTGGTGTGTGTCTATCTGACACCAAGAGCACGAACACAGGTAGCCGTGTCTCCCTGATGAGTCCGATCCGGCGGACGAAAGCCTAGAAGCAGGCAATATAAATAGATGTGCCTTCGAGAGGGGTTACGATGGTTCCCTCAGGCAGCTAGTAAAGGGTTTCTCATATTTATAATATATTTCCCTTTTATTTCATTCTATTTTTTTTTCTCTTTCTTTCTAAAAGTTAAAATCTTTGCTAAGTCATTACTATAACGACTGAAGAATTGTTAGCCTGCACTTGCTTTTCCCAGTACTTAATTGTATATTATATATATAATAACAGCATCTTGGGCCATATTGTGTCTTCCGAAACTTGACAAGATAAAGAATAACATAATATCAATTGCATGATTACTGTGCGATTATCAGCCGCCATGGTGTACCGTTAGCGTCGTGGTTTCCCAGGTTGAAGGTTCGAAACCCGTCAAAGTCATTTATATTGTGAGATTTGTCGGCCCATGCCCGGCTCCTGAACAGAGTTGAATTTCCCATAGGCTCAGTTGGGACGACTGAGACAACTCATTCGAATTTTCATCCACTTAATAATTAGTCTCTGAGACTGTGGTATTCAAATTGCCTGACCAACACTGAAGGTGTGTGTATTTCTCGGGCCTGGTTAACGCCAGGATATATTATCGGAGTAAGCGTAAAATACAGACACGCGATGCAGTTTCAGACCAGAACGGACTGACCTCCAAAGCCGATCATCTTCAGTATCCTTATCATCAGCGTGAAGAAAAAAAGCTTCAAAGTCTGTGGTCCTTCATGCCCTGATTTCGTGGTGACCTCAGCTTTCATTTCCTCTCCACGTCAAAGCCCTTGGTGGATTCACGTCAAAATCTACAGTATCGGCAAGTCCATGAGGACTGTCGCTGGACAGACGTGATGGCGCCCACCGGAAGAGGACGCTCACTCACGCTGGCTCCGCGAATATACATTGACTCATCGTCACCAGGGGCAAGCTTAGTAGGTGGTATCCTGTTTATGCTGGATCAGGACCTTCTGTAGTGTCTTCAGCTTGATGAAGGTGGACACTCGACGAAAGAAGATGAGGACAGGCACCACTGAACACCCTCGAAGTGACCTGGCAGCAGTGCAGTGTCACCTTTGGTGGGTTGCCTCCTGATGACTTGATATTGACTGCCCCTGTTGATCGCCGGTGACGGGGCTGCGACGGGACAAGTCGCTTGACTGTGGCTGTGGACGGGGGCCGGAATGAGCGGTGCAGCGGTAATGCCACTGGAGTGGCATAGAAGACGTCAAGCGAAATAAACAAATGCATGAATGAATAAACAGATAAATAAATAATTGTTGGTGATGATGATGATAATAATAATAATAATGATAATAATAATGATAAATTAATTAAATAAATTACAATCAGTTGGTAAATAAAAACATAAAGATAAACAGATCAACAAAATACTACGCAATTATGTTAAATTTGATTCAACGCCGACGAAGAGAGAGAGAGAGAGAGAGAGAGAGAGAGAGAGAGACTACGAATACGAATACGAGTACGAATAGTTTAATGCGTCAGATTTTCGGCCCATTGACACAACTGAAAGGGAGGTGGGAGTAAGGGGTCGGAAGGGGACATTGACATTGAAATAAACATGAACAATGTTTGATATAAACAATACTGGACATGCGACATAGAAGTCAGATTGCGGTAAGTCACTGTGGTAATCAGAGGCACACGCGGAAATGTTTATGCTGTCCATCATGATCTATGTATAGTTAGGACCTGCAATGTTTGTAGAGTGGTCAGTCTGGACTTCCTTTTTCACCAGCTGTGGAATCGTCATCCCGTTAGAAACCGCGCCGCACTTTTTCCATTTCTACAGATGTTTCTTGCAAACAGTTTAATAGTTCTTTGGCGGGTATCATACGACAGTCCGGAAATTTGCTGAGTAGAAATATCCACAGGGTGGTTGATGCACTCGCTGTTTCCTTTCCCAGTGTGCTGCGCTGACGTTGACACATGGTCCGCTGCATTGTCTGCGCCGTAAACTGGATAGAGGGCCGATCAAAATACCCCCCTGTCTTCTTCTGCATTCACGTTGATGTCAAGATCGTGACTGCCAGCCTCGTTGTCCAGTGTCAGGTCAGTCTGATGCACCGCCACTGGCCCTGGGTCAGTGACACACAGCGCATTCTGCTGAAGCTGGTCGGAAGGTCGTGTCTCATGTGTGTCTGTAGCTACACATTCAGGGCTGTCAGCGGGGCCATTGTCTTCATCTTCATCTTCATCCGTATAGTGACCTCAGTCAACAGGCTGATTATTCTGACACTTGTAACGGAGGGGTAAGCGCAGGGGAAAAAAAAGAAGCTTGTGACTACTGGTGGAGTTTACGAGCTCCTGACGTGAACACGCCAAGAGACACGGCTCCAACTACAGCCTCTGTCAGTGAATCGTTCCACTCAGGGATGGTTCGCAGGAGGAACGAAAAACTCCGGCAGCCCCTTTGACACTGAGGTCTAGCAAGCTGCCCGGAGTGTGCTCTTCTGTCCCTGTCCTTAGGTGCTCTCAACTTTGGCTGCTGGGATTTACGAATTTTGCCAAAATCCACCTGGACCATGTTGTTAATGATTTTGTACATCATGGTGAGCCTTGCGATCTTACGTCGGCTTTGTAGGGATGTCCATCCGAGGTGGTGTAACATGTTGGATACGCTAGCGGTTCTTTTGTAACAATTTAAAACGAAACGTGCTGATCTTCGTTGCACAGCCTCAATTTTTGTGATCTGTCCTTTGCACGGGTCCCACACAGTACTTGCGTATTCGAGAACAGACCGCACCATTGCCTTATAGGCTATGTCTTTGAGTCTGATGTTACTGACTCTGAGGTTTCTTCGCGAAAACCCTAACGTTTTGTTGGCTTTGTTCGTGATATTATGAATATGGAGGTCCCAATCTAGATCTTGCGCGATCGTGACCCCCAAATACTTCGCCAAGGTGACATTGGCGAGAGTCTGGTTGTGCAGCTGGTACGATGGTGTCAGCAGCTTCTTCTTTCTCTTGGGACTGATAACCGGGAGGGTGGTACATTTCCCGGGGGGGGGGGGGGGATGACATATTCCAACTTCTCTCCAATTTTTCTAGTTGTTGGAGGTCTGTTTGTAGTTGGGTCTGGTCTTGTCCTGCTGTTATTGGCCTGTAGACGGCAGTGTTAAGGAATGCGTCAGTGACAAGACATAGTTTCTGTGCTGTAAAATAAATTGGGGGCGTTGGAAGAAAAACGCCAGAGGAGAGTGTACGAACACTCGCCCTCTGCTGTTCTCGCGAACCTCTGTATGCCTCAGTCCTCCCCCTACCCTGGGCAACTTGTGACGGGCATTGTCTTCATTACACAACAGTCACTTTTGTGTCACAAGGGACTGGCGGGCTGTGGTCAGTCGAAGAACAACAACGAGTTGGTCTTCTCCTCCTTCAGTTTTAAAGGAAGATAAGCGCATTTCTTGAAGAAAGGTATTCAGAACCCCAGGTCTACGTTAACTGAAAGATTATGTACGATTATTATGTTTATTATGTCATCAGTGTAGGGCCTAACCATATTTCATTATTTGTGCTGATTTGAACAGCAGACATACATTTATTGTGCAATAATGTGCGATCAGAAAACTCTTTTTTTCTTAATTATCAATCTGAAGGTTGTCCTTGTAACGTGCAGAGATATCAATCGCACAGTAAATCTACAAAACATTGCCATTGGTCAGGAGTGGATTGGAAGAAGAGGCAGGGGAGGAGGAGGGCGAGGAGGTCCAGAGCTTCTTAAAACTCCCCTCCATTTGCCTTTTTTTTTAAATTAAGAATGAAATTACAATGTGTTCAGCGTTTGGGGGACTTCGCCAGAGAGGTCAGGTACACATGTGATTTAATTATCAATTTCCATCACTATTTAGTTTATATATTGTATAATTTTCTCGTCACGATTAGTTGGTAGTGTAAACATCAGTCAGACTGCTGTCCCCTGGATCGAGCGTGTCTCCAAAATGCAGGTCGTTATTCAAAATGTCGATATGCTCGTAATTACTCAGGGTTTGTTTTTGTTTTTTGTTGTTTTTTTTTACCTGAAAGTTGTAAGTCTCTTTTTTCTTTTCTTAAATTTTCGTCTTATATTAGTTTAGGCCTACAACATATCTTTTGTGTGTGAAATTCGGGCCCACAAGAGCACCTCAACAGCGTTCGGCTAATGCGCAGGTCAGACATCCGCCGAGTCGTATCCACGAGCCCCTCGTCTTAAAATCCTTTCATCGTAGTCATTGATTCGTTTATCTATCAGCTGTAAATCCTGAGCACTGTGGTCTCGAAACTTGGCAGATGCGGTGTAAGTGTATGCGGACTAGTCCGCACGCAGTGACACCACCTTGATGGCCTCAGAACTTACCAGATGTGGTAGCGTAAATGGACTAGTCCGCACACAGCGACACCACCATGATGAGACTGACACCGAAACTTGTTTCAAACAGGCCAAACAGATAAAGACGCGAAAGAGAAGAGGAAGCCAACTTGCTTCAAAGACTGGCAGCGAGAAATCCTGAAGGGGTACTACCAGACAGGAAAACAAGAAGGCACCTAGCCCAACTCACGGGCCTGGAGGACGAACAAGTGCGTGTCTGGTTCCGAGACAAACGAAGGCGGGACAAAGAGAAGACGAAGAAAATTGGCAACACTGCGGGTATCAAAGAAGGGGTGGGAGTGGATGTGGGGGTGGGGGGTGGGAGCAGAGGTAGAAGGGTTCAGATGAGGGTGCGGTGGGACGAGGTGGTATTTATATTTCCTTTGTTGTTGTTGTTGTTGTGTGTGTGTGTGTGTGTGTATGCGCGCGCGCGCGTGCATGCGCACGTGTGTATGTCAGTGAGTGAGAATTAGACACACAGAGAGTGCGTGTGCGTGTTGTTGCTGACCTTGGTTTTTTGTTGTTGTTGTTTGTTTGTTTGCTTTGTGTGTGTGTTTTTTTTTAGGGGGAGGGGGAGAGGGGAGAGGAAGGCGATGTAAGGAGGGAAGGGGGACATGAAGTGGGGGAGGGGGAGGCAGGAAGACAGGAGAGGGATAGGGAAAAGGTTAACATCTATGCCATAGTTTGAACTCCGAATCAGAATCTTATCAGTTTTATTGCCGTTAGAGTCAATCACATACACTTATTTCATGACAAGTAAGACAATAACCTGCAAGCTACGGAAGAATTATAGTTAGAAACAAGTATTAATTTTCCATCTTTGCTCTTTTATTAACCACCAAATACAAACTTGATTATGTCAGTCTCATAAACCCCTCAATAAACTATGCTACTAAGTCATTTAGGTAGGTGTGTGTGTGTGGTGTGTGTGTGCACGCGTGCGCGGGCATGTGTATGAGCGGCGGGGGGTGGGGGGAGGGTACGGGGTGGAGGTTGAGTTCAAATTCCGTCCTACTAGCACTGCCTTCTATCATCAGAGTTAACTGCTTTCTGTGTGGAGATGGGCGAAAGGACGGGTGGAGGTGGTGTGGGAGGGAGGTAGTAGAGGAGTAGCAGTGGAGATGATGATTGCATGTGTGCTTGTGTGTGTGCGCGCGCTCGCGCGCGCTTTCGTATGTGTGCGTGCGCGCGTGCATGCGCGCATGCGTGCATGTATGTGTGGTGGAGTTGGTAAAGCAATGTATGGTATGGTCGCGACTGTACTAAGCGGGCGCGTGTCACAGGCTTCATATCATCGTGTCCTTGTGCAGATAGGGCTCGTCTCACAGTTGCCCTTGGAGGCCGTTTGCCTGAACAGTACGCAGCGACACATGGAACCCCTGACCAGGCCTCTCCAACCCCAATGCCCCATCCAGAAGCACCGTTGCTTCATCAAGAGCCATCCCCATCCTCATCCCACGGGTCAACATGGTACGAGCAAGGATTTCAGCCAAGCTTTGCCTCCTACGTGTACTTTCCATTCGGAACTTCGTGGGGCAGTTTCCTTGGTCAGGACCCTGGAGCACAGTCTTGGGCAGATGTCCTGGCCAGGTACACACCTGTTTCAGGCAAGTTGAGGAGAGGAGAGTGGGCTCTTCTTCTCGATGGAAATTCTGTCCTGCGCTCCCATCAGTTTCCTCCAACTGGAGCAAGTGGTAATGGTGGAACAAGTACAGACAAGGGGGATGGTAAAGTGAACAGAGATTCTAAGTGAGGCTTCCTAAGATTGAGCATGATTGCTCCCAGCTAGTTGGCACTGCAGTTGAGGCCAGAACTTCTCTGGGTCCCTTTGGATGCTTTGGGGGAAAGGCCAAGTGACCACAGACAAAGTCCTCTTGACAGCGGCAAAAACTGCGACTTGGGGTCTACTTCAGAGAGTACGCAAGACCTTGTGGCGAAGTTCGGTTGCGTCTGGTTTCATCTGTCAACGCCACGGCTACGAGAGAGACTGCAGGGTGTGTGAGGCAGTTGCTTGAAGGTGGCGTCTTTTGTCAGGCTATGTAGTCATGAAATACAAGCTGGTACAACTATGGGGGGCGCTTCCAGGTCACGCCTGGCGCACACACAATGGCTGATGGTCACACAATGGCAAGTGCCAGGGAGGAGCTATGTCTCTTGTCGTCTTTATGAAATGCCATGTGCGTGCCTACACCCATATGAACGCAGCGCGGGATTCTAAAGCTGGCGCAGGAATAGTTACGAGAGGATATGAAGGATGACAGGGATTTAATGCATTGCAGAGTGTACAGTCAATTCGTTTTTCGATGAGGAGCCAATGAAGAGAGATGAGTATGGAAGTGACATGAGAGGATTTAAAGCATCTGAAGATTTGTCGAATAGCATTGTTTTGTACTTTTTGAAGTCAGAGGAGAAGATCCTGTGTACAGTCAGCAAAGAGAGAGTTACAGTTAACCAGTGTCCTAAGAACAAATGCAGAAATTAGAGTTTTAATATAGCATCCCCTAAGAGAAAATGGTAAACTGAACCAATGTGGCAAGGCTCCATGTAGCTAGCATGACAGAAAGAGGAACATGAGGGTGAAAAGAAAAAGTCTGGTCAAGTGATACTCCAAGATTACGCACGGTCATAGATGTCTGAATGAGGCGACTCCTTTTTTAATTGGACAGAGTACAACACAGTCTGTGAACAGAAGTCTTTTGGGTGCAATGAAAATCATTTCTATTTTGTCACTGTACAGCTGAATTTTGTTGTTTGAAATTTGCTTTAATATCTGAAATACATAACTGTGTGGGAAGGAACCTGAGAAGTATTCCTAGTTGACAGTCATCGGAAAAAACGGTGCTGAGGAAAGTTATGATGGGTGACAATGTCAGACATAGGCTGTGTACCGAGGATAAAAAGAATAGGGCACAACACTGATCCCTGAGGGACTCATACTGCATGGCAGCAGTGTGAGAAGAAAACCATTTCTATAAACAACTCGTGTACAGTCAGAAAGTTATGACTGAAACTATGAAAGAACTTAAATCAAATATGTCAAAATAAAGACAAAGCAGAAAGGTACGATGATTTATAACATCAAAAGAGACAGATAAGTCCAGACAGACAGTAGAGACCATCATCAAGAGCAGTGAGAAGATCATTGACTACTTTCAGGCGGGCAGTTTCAGTATTGTGACTAGTACGGTTGGTAGACTTCAGAGAGAGAGCAAGTTGTTGTGACGTAGGTGGCCATGGAGTTGGAGAATGACCATAATCTTGATGATCTTAGATACAAAGGAAAAGTTAGAAGCAGGCCTATAAGTTTTCAGGTTTTCTGCATTCAGTGGGAGTGGATGGGGGGGGGGGGGGATTTAGAGGACTGACAAGAATGCTTTTGGATACACAGGGGTAACAACCAGAACTGAGGGATTCGTTTACGATAGCATTAAAGTAATATGTGACAACAAATTATTATTGATCTCAGACAACAGTGAAGATGGGAGTTAAATCCAAAACCTGTCTTTGTAGTGGTATTCTTAATTACTTCTTTTACAACTGAATCAGTCACAGGCTCAAAGCCAGAAAGAGGAATACTAGACAAAGTATCATAGTGAATATCATGCTTTGGTACAGACTGCAAGTCAAGACTATCATGAATGGTTCTACTCTTGCCAGAGAAAAAGTCTGAAAATTTTCTGTAGTAAACTAGTAGCAGAGACAAATGTTGGAAGTGAAAACAATTTTGCTCTGCCCATATGAGTGTTCCTGATCCTATGTTGCTTGGGTGTGGTGCATGCTACTATTTAAGCATTGAAAAATACTGATTATATGTGTCTGAATCTCCGGGTTCTGGCTGAAGCTGGGGTACATTATGAAAATGGAACTCTTATTGATCATCATAGAAAAAAATATCAAGTGGCCTGTTCTCTTGATTACAACAATTTATATTTCCCCTCCACAGCCGTGAAAGTGAAAGAATCTCAAGCAAAAGTATGACTAGTGTCAAGAGAGAGTCAGGTGACAAACTGACAGCAAACACCCCAAATCTGGCAAGTCCAGTTGGCATACTCCTGATCAGATTCCAAACTCCAGGACTACACTCACCATACCTTTTTTTTACATTTTTTGGCTGTCCCATCTTCTGTGCCACCTCAGTGGCAATGCACCCACATCACTTATTCCGACACACTGTCCACAGTCATAGCCTGGTCAGTCCCACCGCAGCCCCGGCATTGGCAATCCACAGGGAGCAGTCAATGTCAAGTCGTCAAGAGGCAACCCATCGGAGGAGAAACTGCACTGCTACTGAGTCACTTACATGGTGTTCAGTGGTGCCTGTTCTGATCAAACATACGCAGGACACCATTTACTAAGCCCGCTACTGGCAACAATAATTGCTAAGTCGCGGAGCCGGCGTGAGTGAGCTCTCCCTCTGGAGAGCGCCACCATGTCCGTCCACATCCATCCAGCCCCCAGTGGACTTACTAATACCGGTGACCCCAACGGAATCAAACCAAGGCCAGGCCATCGAAACTGACATTCACCATACCTACTGCCTGGAAATTTCATGGATCAATAAAACATCACCATGCTCTATGTGGATGAAGAAACCAGAGAACTACATAAGTGTTTCAAATGGTGTAATAGCATCTGAGAAGAGAAAAGCGTGCCACTGTTCTGGCATTTGCTCTACAGTATAGATGTACTTCTAGTCATCATTTGCAAACAGATGGCTCTGCTGTGAACTGATTCCATTTTGAGTTTGTCTGATCAATACACATATCAGTTTACATTCAGAGAACAGAAAAACCATGACAAAAGTAAGAGTAAGAAAAATGCTTCACATAATACAACACTCGTAGAGAGAGAGAGAGAGAGAGAGAGAGAGAGAAGGAGAAAGGAAAGGGAGAGAAAGAGATATGGCATGTACTGGCCACTGGTAGTTGAAAGACTAATATTATGTAGTACTCGGTAACAGCCTTTGCTATCCGCTTGGAATTTCAACCCTAGTGTTATATAAATTTATGTGTATGTATCACATTTTGCCATGAGATATGATGGTTAATTTGTAAATGTACAGAATGTTTAAAATACAGTGAATTATAATGCAATAGTTCACCAGCACTGACACTTGGCTGCACTGCCACCCCATGCATAGTGGACTTCTCGAACACTTAATTGGCCCCAAGCCAACCCCTCCCTCCCATACCCCCCCCTCCCCCCCCCCCCCCCCCACCACCACCCCCCCTCCACCCCCCCTCCCCGCCTGTGCCCCTTGTTTCAATACTTTTTCAAAAACTGTTTGAATGATTTGTATTCATTGTATGTATGTTTGTATTTATTTCCTTTTGTCAAGAGAACTTGAGCATTGGGATTCATATGTGAAACATGTTTATTATTGCTTGCTTGGTTTGTGTGTTGCCATGATGCACTTGAGAAATGTGAAGGTATGTCATTTTGTGACCTTTTTAGTGACCTTTTCAAACCCTGATCCTTTTGTATGTGATGGAATGGAATGGTATTCGGTGAATAGTTATTTTCAAGATAACAGGAAGTTGTTGTTCGGATGGAACATTTGTCATGGATAGATATTACGATGCTTGTCCTGTATGCAGTGATTTATTTTCGTTAAAAACTCTGTTACAAATATGAACAGTCTTATCATCTCTTCCTTGAATTGCCAGGGCCTAGGTTCTTATCAAAAGAGAAGAGATGTCTTTCAACATCTTAGACAAAAACGACACTCTATATATTTCTTACAGGATACGCATTTCACTACAAAGATGGAAAGACAAGTAAGAGCTGAATGGGGTTATGAATGTGTATTTTCGTCAAATAATTCTAGATCAAGAGGAGTAGCCATCTTGTTCAATAATAATTTTGAATTTAAAATTCTGAAAATTGTAAAAGATACCCATGGCAATTATATACTTCTTGCATTAAAAACGATAGACCTAGAAATTCTGTTGGTTAATATATATGGACCTAACAAAGACACTCCTGATTTCTTTGATGAAATTAAGAAACAAATTGATGAGATGGGTATCGCTAATATCATAGTAGGTGGGGACTGGAATTTGGTAATAAACCCTAACTTAGATTATTACAACTACAAGACAGTAAACAATCCAAAAGCACAAGAAACAGTACTTGAGATGATGAATGATCTCGAACTTGTAGATATTTGGAGAGAATTCAATCCGGAAGTCCTGAAATACACATGGAGAAGGCCAACCCCTTTACAGCAGAGTCGACTAGATTTTTTCCTGTTAGCTGATAGCCTCATCAACAAGATAAAAGATGTAGATATTCTTTATGGCTATAGAAGTGACCATTCTCTAATAACTATTCACTTCAACTCCAAAGTGGAAAATAAAAAGAAAACGTTTTGGAAATTTAACTCAGCTTTACTAAAGGACAAAAATTATGTAGAATTAATTAAACAAACAATTGAAAACATAAAACTTCAGTATGCAGTGTCCCCATACTCTCGGGAAAACATAAACAAGATTCCGATGGATGAAATTCAGTTCACAGTAAGTGATCAACTGTTTTTGGATGTTTTAATTATGGAAATAAGAGCAAAAACAGTAACTTTCGGTATAAAGAAAAAAAGAGAACTAAGGGAAAAAGAAAAAAAGTTGGAATCAGAAATACAAACACTTGAAGCAGATTTGCTAATTAACAGTAAACCAAGGGAACTTCAAGAGAGAAAAGATGAACTGATACAGTTAAGAAAGGAGAAAATGGAAGGGATCGCCATTCGATCCAAAGCAAGATGGGCATCGGAGGGGGAAAAGATATCTAAATATTTTTGCAATCTTGAGAAACGACATTTTGTCAGCAAACAAATGTTAAAGTTAGTAACAGACCAAGGAAATATAATAACAGAAACAGACGAAATATTAGATGCAACTAAGACCTATTATGAAAACTTATACAAAGAAAGAAGTACAAAAAACATAGACATTGGCAGATATGCTGGAAATGTACCAAAGCTTGAAGAAGCTGAATCCAAACAACTAGAGGGACTAATAACTAAACAAGAAGCTTCAGAAGCACTGAAAGGAATGCAGAATGACAAAAGCCCTGGTACTGATGGGATGACAGTAAATTTTTTCAAATTTTTCTGGAAGGACATAGGAGACTTTGTAGTTCGATCTTTAAATGAAGGTTTTACAAAAGGAGAGCTGTCCATTACTCAGAGAGAAGGAATTATTACTTGCCTACCAAAAGGAGAAAAGCCAAAAGAATATTTACAAAATTGGAGACCTATATCATTATTAAATGTGTCGTATAAAATAGGATCAACATGTATAGCCAACCGAATAAAGTACACCCTACATAAATTGATAAAAGAAGATCAGACAGGTTTTATTCCAGGAAGGTATATAGGAGACACTTTAAGAACAGTATACGACATCATATATTACTTAGAAAAAAAATAACCTTCCAGGTTTATTAGTGTCAATAGACTTCGAGAAAGCGTTCGATTCAATAAATTGGAAATACCTGAATGTTTTTGGTTTTGGCGATGATATATGTAAATGGATAACCACATTTTATAAAAATATAAAATCGTATATCACGGTAAACGGACATGTATCTGGAAGCTTTGAAGTACAGAGAGGATGTCGTCAAGGAGACCCTATTTCACCCTACCTTTTTGTTTTGTGTTCAGAAATTCTAGCTCACAAAATAAGAGAAGATAAAAGTATAAAAGGTATTACTATCCATGACTCTATTTTTAAAATAAATCAATTCGCAGATGACACGTCATTTACACTGAACGGAGATAGGGAATCATATGAAAATCTGTTCAGAACTCTTGAGGAGTTTGAAGAAATTGCAGGACTAAAACTTCATTATGGAAAAACTGTCAATGTGTGGCTAGGTCAAAAGAAATATTCAGAGAACAAATACTTAAAAGAAAAAAATATGAAATGGAATCCCCCCAAATATAAACTCTTAGGTATATGGTTCATGAATGACTTGTCGAAAATGACTGAAATTAATACAATGGACAAATTAGTAGAAGTGAAAAATCTATTTAAAATTTGGTCCAAACGAATTTGCACACCCCTTGGTAGAATTGCTGTACTTAAGTCTCTCATACTCTCAAAACTTATTTACTTATGGATTCTCCTCCCAAACCCTCCAGAAAAGATAATAACACAGCTACAAAACTTGTGTTTCAAATTCATATGGGATAATAAACCAGATAAGATAAAAAGAAAATATTCAGTTCATCACACTGAAAATGGTGGCCTAGGTGTTCCCGAAATACAAGTGTTTATACAGGCCCTAAAAATGACATGGATGAAAAAGATCCTCACAGGAACATCCAAATGGAAAAAAATACTGTTTACGGATTGCCCTGAGATAGAATCATTGGAACAGTGTGGGCATTTGAGATTACTTAAAAATAATTGTAACAAGTTTTGGAAGGATGTGTTCACAGCTTATGCGAATTTCTGTAAACACGTGTCTGTAAAAGAAGCACAAGAAGTACTAGCAGAACCTTTGTTTGATAACGACAAGTTTAGAATTGATAATAGTACTTTTTTCTTTAGAAAATGGACACACAAAAGCATATTCCTAGTAAGAGATGTGGTTGATGAAAAGGGATGCTTTTTAAGCTATAAAGCTTTCTGCGAAAAGTATACTATCAGTGTAAACTATTTAGAACACATGAGTTGTGTTCAATCAGTTAAAAGCTTCCTTGCTGCAAATGATATCAAAATAAAAGATAGCAAATGCAATGAAAGAACAAACGCACAAAAAATAATAGCAAATGCTAAAAAAGGTTCAAAAACTTTCTATGATGTCTTACTAGAGCCAATCGTTATATATGATATAAATGCTTTTGCAAAGTGGGAGCAAACACTAAATATATATGTGGACTGGGATAGAACACTAAAACAAATAAAACAAATAAAGGAAATAAAGATTAAGGTGGTTCCAAATTAAATTGTGTTATAATATTTTAGTTAACAACAATATTTTGAAGAAAATGAGAATTACAAATTGTGACAAATGCACTTTTTGTAGAAAGGAGAAAGATTCAGCCAGACATTATTTATGGTTCTGTGATGTTTCACAATGTTTTTGGAGGGACCTGGAGAAGATTTTAAGAGAGAAGTGCGAACAATGTCTTCAGTTAAAATTCAACGTAGAACTTGTTTTGTTTGGGAATGATGACCAAACAAAAACAGACGACACTTTTGATCAGATTAATCTATTAGCAAAATACTTTATTTACAAATGCAGGATAAATAAGATCAAACCAAATGTAATACACTTTCTGAAAGATTTGAAACACAATTATATGGTTGAAAAATACATCTTTTCAAAAGAAATGAAGCTTGCAGATTTCTTTAAAAAGTGGTACCCTTATCAGTGTATTCTTGATGATGTACAGTGAAAGATAATGATGTAAGGATGTTTGCTTGTATACAAATATGTCACTCCGAGCGTGCATTATTTTTATTTTTTGTTTTTATTTTATTTTATTTATATTTATTTATTTTTTTTTTTTCTTAATGAGTGCAATTATGGTAATACCAGGTTAGATCAGTTTGTTTCATGATGCATTGTTCAAAGCTCAGTCTCATTCTGTACAATGTAATATGTGTGTGTGTGTGTGTGTGTGCGTGTGTGTGTGTGTGTGTGTGTATGTGTGTGAGTGTATATTTATATATGAATATGAGTACATGTATAGATAGATATATTCATATGTGTCTGTGTGTAAGTGTACTTTACAATTATCTTTTGTTCCACTTTTCACAGTAGTAAGAAATATTCAGGTATCATCAGTTTAATGTACGTATGAAAATCTCTGCGCACTGTCCTCTTTCTGTGCATATGTATCTCTTCTGTTACTTGAATAAAATGTATGAGGGAAAAAAAAAATAAATAAATAATAAAAAAAAAAAAATATAAATACAACATCGTAACCAAAGAAAAACCACAGTCATGAAAGTTTTACTGTTTATTCATACCTTGAATGATTTTCAGTGGTATTGTTTCCACTAAAAATCGACATCCCTAATTCTACACATTATGATTTGCTTTCTCATAGTAGAAGAAAAGAAAACCTTTGATAAAAAGAAAGAAGACACTTTATGACAAGTGAAAGCAATCAACAGAAAGTTTTTCTGTTTTTTTTTTAAATGGAAAAAAAATTATAAAACTGGGAGAGCTACCGGACACAAACGGGGGCAAAGAGGTGACTCCCTTAATTAAGAATGAAAGTAAATATGAAATGAGGCAGGAAACAATAAACAATAAACAACAAACATGTAGGGCAACTCTTGCTCCCACAAGAAAACAAAGACACACCCATAACTTCAAAGGAATGCTGCTTATGACACCAGATTGCCTAGCAGATACGACAGCACAAAGCAAACAGAACAAACAGAGCTATCATGGAAATGAAGTGAAAAACTGATGCTGAAGTACTTAACTTCTTTACTCCTTTACTAAAAAAAAAAAACCAATTTAACAATTGTTGTTCATATATCAGTAAATAAAACTAATAATTGACTAGCGCATTCCATAAACCAAGTAAACAAACAGAAAAGAAGATATTTGACCAACAAACAGTAAGTAATAAATTTAACAAATTTTCATACTTTACTGTTAAGTACCAAACTTTGTTTTTACATCTCAAAGACATCATCTAGAGAGCTTACAAGATGTTTTCCTTTAAGCTTCACTGTTGATGTCAAATTGAATTGTACTAAAAAACTGGGGGAAAAAAAATATATTCACTGAATTTTACTCATGGGCTTCACTTTTAACTACCACAATCAACTTGTACTCAAAAACAAACACAAGAGAGTTTCCCAGACGGTTGGGGTTTTTGGTTTGTTTTTCAGTTATGGTGGAAAAAAATTCAGCCCAAACATATTGACACTAAACTTCACTCATTCTCATATTACTCACACACACACAGACGCTCGCTCTCTCTCTATCGCTCTCTCTCTCTCTCTTTCTCTCTCCACATTAAAACATATTTGTCAATCCTGAGGTGCTATGAACTATCTTTGGTGTCAGAGTCCCATCCTCGTTGCTGCTGTTCCAGTTTTCTCTGTCTCATCATGTAGATTTGCCGTGCTTCCTGCTCAAAATTTCCCAAGGAACGTTTATCCAGGAAAGGTTTAGCAAAGGCGTAGTAGACAGTGAGCGCCGATGTTGCTCCCGCAACCACCAAGGCAATCCGTTTAAAGAAACTGCTCGTGCCAGCCATTGCAGTCAGAATGCTCGGGAGTCCTTGGACACTTCTAGTTTTCACCTGTATTCAACAAATAAATAAATACATAAATAATCTGAAAAAAGAACAGAGTGTGTGCATCATCTTTCCTCAGCTACTGGATTGGTCTCTGTCCTGTCAGTTATGAATTCAATCAGTGATTTACAACAGCAGCCATTATCCTGCTTTTCAAATTGTGACAAGAATGATCATTAGGAACTCAAAAAAATGGTGAAAATGAAGAGTCGTATCTAATTAATGAGCATACAAACACAGATCAACTAGACACACCTTTTTCGTGCATTTACCTGTTGGTAATAAACATGAATTTGAGAATTCTACTAAACACAGAGAACAGCGTTGTTTGTCAATAACATTTTTTTTTCTTTTTTAAATTAGAAGCAACTGGACATTTCACTTTGAATAAACTTAAAACGTTCTGCATGACTAAGTCAAAAATTGAGTAATCTGAAAGATTATCAATCATATAGTTTTTCTTTTCTAATTTCTATTGTACTTGAGTTGACAGCCACCTTGCACAGTCGTTGGCATTGCAGATTCCAGGCTGGAAGTTCACAGGTTCAATTCCCATCAGACCCTTTTATACATGGGCTTTTTCAACCTCAACAGCTCCTACCCAAGGTTCAGTTTGCCATGGGCTCAGGTGGAAAGACTGGGGTAACACAGTTGAGTTTCATCCACTTAATGGATCCATCTTTGACAGTGTTGCTCAATTTCCTGACCAACGCTACAAGTGTTTGTACCTCTCAGGCCTGGTTGATGCGGTGATATATTTTGAAAGTAAGAGTAGAATACAGTCGTGTCATGCAGTCACAGACTGACAGTTAACTCAACAGCATCATTTTCATCCTCATCAATTAGCACAAATTAGTCTCACTATCCGTGGTCCTTCATGCTCTGCTTTCATGGTGACCTCAGTTTTAATTTATCTCCACATCGATGCCCTTGGTGAGTGTGTGTGTCACTCACCAGTACAAGTGTATGGAGACTGTCATTAAACACACATGGTGGCACCCTCCAGATGGGTCACTCACTCATGCTGGCTTCACGACTAAGCAACTACTGTTAACAGTTGGAGGTTTAGTGGGTGGTGTCCTGCATATGCTACTTACACTACATACACAGAACAGGCACCAGTGAACACCTCTGAAGTGAACTGGCAGCGGTGTCTCCACTGGTAAGCTGCCTCATGATAACACTGACTGCTCCCTGTGGATTGCTGGTGCCAGTGCTGCAGCAGGACAAATTAGGGTGTGGCTGTGACAGAGACCCTGTAATCCCTAAGCATGGCTAACACCAGGATAAAAGTACAAAATAAAACCATTTCAAGTAGTCGCAGACCAGAACAGAATTACCACTTTCATCATCATCATCACTCATTTGGGAAAAAAAATTCTGTCATGGTGACTTTAGATTTGACTTCCATTCTGCATTCATGACTGAGGGGACTTTATATCAAGTCTTCAGCCTTGGGAAGCTCATAGCTACCGTTTGTGGAGACTGATGGCAGCCTTTCACTAGTTTGAAAAAAAAGAAGTTACTCTTTCTCTTGGTGATCACTTAATTATGCTAGCTCCATGAAAAAGACGTTGTCTTGGCAGTTGATGGATTGATAGATGGTGTCCTGTGTATGCTGAATGAGAACAGGCCTGACAGAACTTTACCAAAGTGACTCAGCAGCAGGACTATGTTTCCACTTAATAGGGTTATGTCTCATCTGATGGTTGCCTCATAAAGATCTTGAATTAATCGTATCCTCCACCTTTAGCTAAAAATACCCTACTATCATTGTCTATATCAAATTCCTGCAAACTATGATAAAGTTGGAAGTTGCTGAGTGACATTTCATGGTTAATGACATCTGCTTTACTGTCCAACACTTCTAACAGATAGTGCAGACACTTCCACATCTTTTCATTCAGTGGTGACATGTACTGTAACTGATAGCTTCTTCAGTTCTGGCAATGACCATTGGTGCAGGAACTCTCCTAGAGCAAAGCCTGATGAGATTGTGCATTTGGAGACAAAAGTGAAAGGAATAATGTTAAGGCAATGAAGTCAAGGTAACACCGAATTCAACAAGTCTTGGCAACAAAAATTGCACTGGTAGTCAATCTTCAAAACAATCATTACAGGACTGCAGGATATTTGGGACCCTCATGTGATAGGACATGCCTCGTGGCCTCTCAGTTGCTCCTTCATACATGCACTCTCCCTTGCGACCTACTTTGTGCTCACATGAGTCCTTGGTCATAATTTTCCAAATCATTTTTCAAATTATTTAAACAGTACTTGCTTAGGGTCATTGTCCACAAGTCTCTTCAAACTGTTAATAATAACATCTTTTGTGATATCTTTTATTTCTGGCTCCAGTGTGCTCCAAAATTTTACAACGCATAGACTAAAACTGAGCTTTTTAACTCTCTCGTCACGAACAGACGCTATAGCATTTTCCAAAGACGCAACGCTTCAGTACTAACGAACGCTATCAAGGTTTCGGCCTTCACCAATTTTTCATGCCTTGGCAGTGTGATCAGTACACGGCAACAAGATATAGATAGTATCGTCAGCGTTCCTTCCTTCACCTGCACAGCGGTTTCGCGGCACACCACCACCCACTTCGGCTCAGTGGCTGATTGACCAGACCAACCCAAATGACTTACTAATCTGCATAGAAACATGGCGTCTCAAACAAGTTTTTCTGCGAATGTGTCGGAGCAAAGTCGAGCCCGTCGGCAACGTTTTAGCATTCCTGAAGTTATTGAAATGCTACAAACAGAAGGTTCAGACATTGAAGAAGAGGATGACGAAGCTGATGAAAGTGATTCCAGTGAAGAATTTCGAGGAGAAGAGGAAATTGACACTGACTCGTCTGTGGAGCTCAGTGATGATGAAGGTGAGGGTGGGCCACTTCGCCATGCGAGCAGAGCGTTTGCGTGCCGTGAAAGACTGGGGATTTGAGTGAGCAAGAGTTCATTGGCTTTCCTTTACGCGACTGGCGTGAAGATTCAAGTTTTTTCTGACAGTACCTCCTTTTTCTGGTACTTCTGGCCTTCGTGTGTCAGCAGAATGCCACGCCCCCATTTTTGCATTATTCCAAGTTAAATTGTGCATGGCAGGCATGTGATTTATCTATCTTATTTAGTTTCCTGGAGTGTATCTACCTTTTTTCAACTCATTTAGTGTATTTACTGACTTTTTCTGCTGAATGTGAAGCCATGGACCCATTGACTCGGTGCAAGAGTGTTGTGATGCACCTGAAAAAAAATGGACATTTTTTCAGCCTCAAGCATAAGAAATCGTATGAAAGTGGGAAGTTTATTCTTTTGTATTCTACTAACACAGTTTATGAATAACACTTCCTGAAACTTTCGTTGAGTTATCTCTTGTTTTGTATTTTTGGTGATTTTTTTTTTACTAACCATAACAAATGGCCCATCCACAGGGAAAAACAAGGGACAGAACTGTCTGTCCTAAGTGAGTTAATGTTAGCAGAACAACCTTTTTTTCCTGTCCCATCTTCCATGCCACCTTAGAGGCACTGCATCCACACAACTCATTCCCACCCTCTCATCCGCAGCCACAATCTGGCCCAACCCGCCAGGGCCCTGTCACCACCAATCCACAGAAAGCAGTCAATGTCAAGTCATCAGGAGGCTACCCACCAGAGGAGACACTGCACTGCTGCCAAGACACTTTAGTGGTGTTCAATGGAGGCTGTTCTGATCCAACAGACACAAATCTGTAAAAAAAAAAAATTCAAAAGATATCTTCGTATTACCAAGAAGTCAGTTTGCTTCAGATATATGTAAGACTGGATTTATGCCTGAAACAAACTTTAGGAAACAATCAAAATAAACAGCCAAATCCTTCACTTGCTGACATTCATTTCTGTCCAAAGAATTTAATAATCTAGAGAATGGCTTCTGATTCTTACATCCATGGTCTGAGATTCCACTAGACCTGCATATGCCAGTTTTTTTCCCGTAAACTTTTGCCTTGTGCTGTTAAAAAATAAAAGCGCTGGTGCCATGCCTTGTCTGGCAGACAAGAGCCTTTTGAATGGCTTTGCCTTTACGGCAAGTACAATCTCATATGTTATCCTAATCTACCTCTGTAAGTTATTTTTCAAACCAGATGTGTACATAAAACACCACCAAACTCTTTCTCTTGCACCTCACCCTTCCACACCACTAACCTACTATGTGATAGCTGAGACCTGAGAGGCTTGACTGGACATGCATCAAAAAAGATCAGTTGTATTGGCTACCATCTAGAACAGACTGTCTGTTGTGCTGAATAAGGACCATGAGTTTCAGTCAAGTGAAGTGTTGGCCTAAATCAGTTTTTTTTTTTTTATTGAAAGCCATCTTAACTGGAACACAAACTTCTCCAAACAACTCAGATGAAAGGCACAAACAAATCCTTACTTTGTGAAGTTTGTATGCTGATATTTACACAATTTGTAGAGAGCTTCACTTATCTAACTCGGGTCATGGGAGAAGTCATTTCAGACACCCATATTTTAAACATTATCCGAAACTGTGAAAGATCTTTGATACAAACAGAGAAAGGGACTGAACTCAGAATGCTTCCATTTGGTATGCCAATGTCCACCTCTGCAATGCCAGGTAATTCATTCCTTCTCTTCTCTAACCTCTGTTGTTGGCCAAGACACTGTGATGGCCATCCGAAATCTGAATCCTATCCACTCCTTGCAATGAAATGCAAGTCACTGTTTATATACAATTAATTGTTTTTGTTAGTCATCAGGGTTTTTCTTTTGTTTCCCACTTTTGTTTCTTTTCGCTACACACACACATATATATATATATATATATACACACACACACACACACACACATATATATATATATATATATATGTGTGTGTGTGTGTGTGTAACGAAAAGAAACAAATTGGGAAACAAAAGAAAAACGCTGATGATAGACGAGACTTGAAGGTTATTGTTGCTGTTATTGTTCTTGAACTGTACACTGCATATAATAGGTAATAACAATTATGATGTACGACCAAACCATAGTAAACACACACACACACACACACACACACACCAGTCACAAGAGCAAATGTGATTACATACTAAGTTTTATAACTGCTCAGTTTTGACTTTGGTTGTCTGATGGCGAAGACGGTGAAGATTCCTGTAAACCTGGTTGCGAGGAAGCGGCCACTTCAGGGTGTTCTTGAATGTACCTCTGGATTAACGGTCGCCAGATGTAGGTGCCTGCTGCAACGCCCACGATGGAAACGATGATGATCTGGTTCAGCGGCAGACGACGGCGAAGTAACTTTCTCATCTTCGGTCGCCATACATTCTCGTTTCGTTGCTTATGCCTCTTCGACCTTCGCAAAGATTGTATGAATGACCTCCCTTCAGGAGAGTTTCCGCTTGAGGGAAGCTACTCTTAAAAATTATGAGCTTGAATCTTCGAATCCTGATACAGATAGCCAACAAGAAACTTCCCAAAAGCACAAAGTTAATCTGTGACACAAACGACTTTTTCACTTATTGATAAAACAAAGCAGCGAACATTATTGTTGTTAACAAGGTCCCGAAATTTCTTGACTTTTTTTTTGCAGTATGCAAGCAGAGGTCTTCTTCCGTAAAGTCTCCACAATCAACAGGCTGATTAACATGAGACTATAAAACGGAGGATCTGCTTTAAAAAAAACAAAAAAACAAAGAATAAATAACTATTTTGCTTCCTATTTCTTTGGCACGAGATTACTCACATTCATACCACAAAGTGACACCCCCCCCCCCCCACCCCTATCTTATCTACTCACTACCCCCCCCCCCCCCCCCCCCCCACACACACAAAGGTAAAAGCTATGTGCGGAGCTGCCAGCTGGCCACCACGGTAGCTTTTCCTCCATTACTATGGACTAGCTGACCCCAGACTGCAGTAGGCAACTCAGGCCCGCAACATCCTTCCACTCATCCTGTCTGCCCGATGTAATAGATTTTGAGCCCCCCCCCCCCCCTTTTTTTTTTTTTTCTTTTATTTATTTAATTTAAATCTTTGCCACGTCAGTAAAGTAATGACGGAAGAATTGTTAGCCTGCACTTGTTTTTCCCCACTACTAAATTGTTCAGCAAGATTTTTAGTTCGGGGCAGAATTCATGTGGAAATTATGTTTTCGGTGGTGGTTCGTAATTGAAACCGGCTCAAATATCAAAACTGGTCTAATTAAAATGGCGAAACCGATCAGTCATATCACACTTGGACATCACATCGGGACAAACCCACCCAGAGGGCTTCATTCCTAGGTCAGTGGGACTGACGTTGGTTTTAAGCTTCCCCAATCAGGTCAGAAGTTCTCATCTGGAACTGGTGACTATATAAGAGAGTGCTGCTTGCCGCATGTGGAGAGTAAACCCAGCTACAAAAAAAAAAAAAAAAAAAAAAGGGGGGGGGGAGGGGAGGTGGATAAAAAAAACAAAAAAAAACCCGATCTGGTGAGGGATGGGTCCGCCACGTATGACTTGAGTCCAAGAGCGATCTCATCAGATCGTTCGCAGCCCAGGTTAACAATGACTCCCCATTCTCTGCCAGGGTGGACGCGAAAAGTGCGCATGGGAAAAATGACAATATACATGGAAGGAATATAATTACGTTTGCCATCAGGATTGCAAGAATACTCGGACAGGCTGCAAAATTGAAAGAACTGACCCATAAAACTGACAGATACACCTGACACGTTCACAGCCTCAAGGAAGACGAACATGCGAATGGAGTGGGATTTTTAGTTGAGAAGAATATCAAGAGTGCTATGTAGGAATGTTTTCACCGACACATACTGTGTGGATTTGTCTGCTGGTTGGCATGACTGAGCAACAGAGTTCAGATTCTATGTCAGATATTCCTCGGTTTCAGACCAATTTAAGCCGGTTTCAGTCTTGTTTCAAAATAAAAGCTGGTTTCGGTATACAAAGTACTCATTCACAGGACAACCATCCATAACAACAACAACAACGAAAAAAAAAAAGAAGAAAAAAAAGTAGAAGAGGAGAGAGCTGTGTAAGGGCAGGAAGTGTGCTATGGTGTGCAACTGCTAAGTAGCCCCAGTTCAACCAGGACCGCACCTTCACCAACCTTCTGCAGTCACACACACACACACACACACACACACACATAGAAAATAGACTGGATTTGGATGGCATCAAGTTTTCCCGAGTCTGTGGCTCTCAGCCAGGCTAGGGTGGTGGGATTTTAAAGGCCTGAAGCCAGGAAGCTGGCATTGAAGATTTCATCTGGAACTTGGTTTATAGACGTATTGCAATGGAGGAGTGGAAGTATGCGCAGGAGAATAAGATGAGAAATTCCATGATGATGTGCCCATCGTTTTTTACCTATTGGTTGGGATGAAAGGGCTGTCCTTGATGCAGCCAGAACCAGGCCGCTAACAGTTCTATACATTGTGGTTGCCAAGGTCATAGTGGACCAAGGCTTGAGGAGGTCAAGGCCAGTCTGGAGGTCACTCGTCGAATGACAAAGCCTGTCCCTTGGTGACAGCTTGATGGGTCTTCTTTTAGAGGATCATTTATTGGATGTGCCTACAGCCCCATGTGCCCGAGGCTCTGTGCCCATTGGGGTTAGACAGAGATGGAAATGTTTGTGCAGATGTAAGAGTTTGTATGCATGTGTGCGTGGGTGTGTGAGCGATCATAAAATGTAGCGAGTGTGTGTGTGTGTGTGTGTGGGGTGGGGGGGGTCGTCCTAATTGGGGGGAGGGGGAAGGGGGGGGGGGGTCCAACATGTGTGAATGTGAATGATGGGGGCAAAATATGTGCATGCAGATGCTTATGTCTGTATGCGTATGTGTGCACTGGCAAAACCTGGCCAGCAAGCGGAGAAGACATTTTTCATCAATATTTGATTACAATGTGCGCCTCACACACATGGAGAGAGCCACAAAGTTATGTTTGTCTGCAAAGGAAAAAGTCCTTTTTGTTGTACATATCACCTTATTAGATTTGTTTATAGCTCCCTGAATGCAAGTATCAAAGGAGAGCCTTTCAGTGATTTAAAGATCACACCCATATCCCCGTCATCACTTTCACTAATAAGTACACTCCCTCCTTTCAATACAAATTATGGATTATTTTTGCGCTTGCATTTCTTGTATGTTATGCCAGACTTAATTGTCTGTCTTCTTCCTTGGCCAGCTTAACGGTAGACCACCGGATTCATAGTCTGACATTATGCTTTTGATTTCTGTTGGTACCCAGCTTTGAAGAAAAACAAGACGTTATGACTGCCAATCTTCACATGTTCTGGAGAGTAGTGTGGATCTAAAGTTAGAAAAATCCCACTCTTTAGAAGGCTTATCAGATCATAAGATATGGACATTAACCATGAGTGTTAACTGGTCTTTCCTTTGGGTGCTACAGCATTATTACCCAAGCATGTATGGGTTATCTGACATATATCCAATGAAAATATATTAGAATTGTAGTATTTCAGCATTTTGTCAGAATGAACATTTTCAGTATTTAAACAAAATTCAATTTTTTTTTTTGGAAACTCAAGTCACTTTCCGCAGTGAAACAATTAAATGTAATGATCACACTCACAATCAAGTGTCATATCATAGGGCAAGAGGATTTCCTGAAGATTTTTTGAATCACCATAGTCAACTGTGGCCAGCATACTCCATCTTAAGAGTCCCTAAATTTTCTAGTCTCGCATCAGGTAATGGTATTTAGATAAGATGTATGCACCTGCTTCATCCAAGCTCAGCCCTAGCAACAGTAGGTATTTTGTTTTAAAAAAAGCTTTTATACTTGGCTTTTATTTTTGTTTTTTTTTCAATCCTGTGAGAAAAATGAATAAAAGAAATCAGTACATAAAAAGGAGCATTTGGTGTTGACAATATGGGTCCTGCAAGATCAAAACATATTTACTGACCATTGATTTTGACCACACACTCTTGACTATTCAGGTGTCACAATCCTTACATTTCACAGAAGCTTTACATCCGTTCCTTTGCCGATTAAGCGGGCCTTCAAAGACCAGTACTCTTTACAGATACAGCCTCTATGAAATGTATGGGTTGTGAGAGATCTGCATTGTCAGTGGAGTGTACTTAGAAGTGACAAGTGATTAAAGGTTACTCTATTTGGAGATGGTTTAACGGTAGCCTTAATCCAGCTGCATTATCCCTCATGACCTGGTATTTCCACAGTTTTCAAAGTAAAGTCATTAATTTGTAAATCTCATCAGTGGTAGCCAGTCATGGCCCTACACATCTTTAGTCACGCGATCTCTGTTCTGATGAGTTTTTGTCAATCGTGTGATAAGATACACACCTCACTGGCACCATATCAATCCAACCTACAGACCATTTCCAGAAATGAAACATGAAAACGTGGGATACAGTTGAGGTGTAAATATGCAGTGTGGATGATGTATGTGGATTAGTGATGTGCCTGCGGATAAGGTAAATACATGGATGGGGTATTGAAGGTATGGTAATTACAGGTTTCAAATACAATATGGTGGGTCCATACTAACTAAAAGATTATTGTCTTTAAGAATCTGGTGGAGGAAAATTGGAATTGTAAAGCTGTTGGGCCAGGTTGACTTGAAAACAAATACACTATAAAAGGAAGTACAGTTACAACACTATCATGTAGTGTTCATGTCCAACATCCACGACCAATTCTGAGAAGAAGAAAAAAGAAAAATGTCTGAGAGTCTTTGGCCTTCCTTTCCTCAGTGTGCCCTAAAATTGAACTCAATTCTTGGTTTCTTCCACACAAGTTCAATGTTTGTGGGAGATTGTGTCAAGGGATGTAGTAAATAACTGATGCTCTCCACTTCAAAGAGAATTTTCAGTCTGTATAATGTCCTGCATAAACTTTAACAGCATACGCTTTTCTCACCAGCTTGGTCACTCAGCAACATAGTGCTAAACAGTAATTTTTGGTGGGTAGCATCAAGAATTTACAACGCCATATGTTCAGAAAGTTAATAAGCAGTTGGTGGTGTCCTGCAGCATACATCCATTCAAAACACGCTCTGCCACATTGCATTCTACCAAAGTGACTCGGCAATGCAGGGTCTCCTGCAGTATGTGCCTGATGGTGATCTGACATAAATCATGTCCTGTGGACAGTGCTGAGGAAGGATCAGACTGAGCTATGCGAGACATGTGTTGGAGGAACCTGGAATCAATTCAGCTATATTCATTTCCCAGCTGCGTAGAAAAGTGATGATGGCAGGCAAAAAAGAAAAAAAAAGAAAAAAGTGAGCTGACACGTAACTACTACCAAATCAAGTCTGCATGCAGTGATGCAGCTGTATGTTTGGGAGACAAGGTAGGAGGATAGGGGGGAGGTGCGGGTGGGTGGTGGGAGGGGGTTAATGGAGAAGAGCATACAACAATTGATAGAGAGGAGTAAGAAAAAAATACATTAACAAAAGCTCTTTTTCCCTGCGCTTGACTGGAATTTCCAACATCCATCCAGAGCCGCTCCACGATTGTCACATTTCACCCAGCAAATCACAGGGAGTACTCGGTATCAAGCTGTCATAAGGCAACCCACCAGAGGAGACACTGCCCTGTCGCCGAGTCATTTTGGTGGTGCTCAGTATCAATACCCTCACTGACAAAAATAATTGCTTAAGTTAACCTTTACCGGATGACATTTTTGACTACACAGACCCGATGTGCAGCTCGCCCAAGCCCCACACATTTTGTAGAGGCTTTTCCTACTGCTCATCACTATTCAGATCGCGTGGATCTTATAAGACCAACTCCTGATAAAGGGCCGTTCAGCAGCTTATTCCTCACCCTATGGCGTGGGTCATGTGCGACCCATTAAAATGTACAGGTCCTGGGCGAACCGCGACTAATTATGCTGATAACTGATTGTGCCCATACATGAAATTTCTGTGACCAACGGCTATTAAGATAGTTGACAAACTCCTAAGATTTCGAGAGCATAGCTCTATCTGTTCATAAGCTATGATGTTTTTATCGAGTCACTGGGTCATGAAAGACCCAGGAAGCACAGTAAATGTTAATCATGGAGCCTCTGTGCATGAGCATCCCCCTCCAGAGGATACCACCATGTCCATTAAACAACAGACCCTGTGAACATGTTGATACCAATAATCTCAACACAAACTCACCTAGGATACACATGTGGAGAGGAAATTGAAACTGAGATTACCATGAGAAAAAGGTATGAAGGGCCACAGAATTTCACACCGTTTTCTTTTTTGATGCTCATCGATGAAGATGATGCATTGGCCTTCCAATCTATCTAGAGTTGACATGACTTGAAATTCTGTTTAGTTTTATGTGTTCCAGCATTAATCAGGCCCATGAAATTTGAACAACACTCTCAGCAATGCATCTATTTAAGCAGTGCATGTATTAAGCTGAAACTTAACTGTGTGGTTCCAGTCTTCCCTGTTGAACCCATAGCAAACTCAACTCGGACCAGGAGCGAGTTGGGGCAAAACATGGCTCTTATGAGAAAAAGAGAACTTAACCCTTGACCACCCAGCCTGCCATCAGCAATGCTAACACCGCACAACAGCAGCATTAAGCAGCAGGTTTTCATGTGTGTGCGAGACAGAGAGAGTACATGCGCACATGTGTGCATGTATGCAGATGGTACTCTGTGTTTATCAAGAAGGGGAGTATGTTTTTGGTAGCAGAAGAAAGGTGGGATGACAGAAATGTTCCAACCTTCTCCCTAAACTAAAACAGCGAGTTGATAGGAGTTAGGTTAAATCATCGACTTAAGTAGTGTTGTGTCACTGTGAAGAGGCATCGAGTGGCTGTGAACTGGGTGCTTCGGTGTTCATAACAGATATTTTGTGACTTGACCAAATCCCAATAAAAGAATGAAAGCAACATACCAGTAATCAGTTCCACTACAGTGTTCTCTTGGCCAGTTCAGATTAAGAAACGAGGCGGAAAGGAAAAAAAAAAAAAAAAAAGAGAGAGAGAGAGAGAACAAAGAAAACTGAGACAGGAATGATTGTGCATTCATGCTCTAATTAACGAAAGGTATTTTCTTTACACATGCACCATTCTTTAAAAACAATTGATTGAGTCACTCTGTGTGTGTGTGTGTGTGTGTGTGTGTGTGTGTGTGTGTGTGTGTGTGTGTGTGTGTGTGTGTGTGTGTGCATGCGTGCCTGCGTGTGTAAACCAGTTTTCATCATCTTTGTTGGGCAAGAGGAGGGGTACTCACACCACTTCACATTCCAGACACGAGGTGTTTTTTCATAATTTATTCTCAGATATCACACACTGACACTCATAACTGTAGAATCACACCACACTGGACAGTCTCTGGTCTTGCTTCTGTCCATAATGACTTCCATATGAAATATGAACTGGATGATGTGGATCGTCCTTCCAGATCCCCTGTTGTTGTTGGTGCAGGAGGACTAAAGTTGCACGAAATCAGCTTGAATTCTACTTGCTCACTTTCACCTGAAATGTTCAAAGCATACACTTAATCATCAAAGCTTAACTGCACTTTCTCATTAGTATTTTTAATGCATAACAAACTTTCTGTTCTACCAGGCACTACTGATCACATCTGAAGAGACCAGCAGCAGTGCAGTCTCTTAGAGGGTTGCCCTATGACTACCAACTAATGAATGCTCCCTGTGAATTGCACTGTTGGGGTTGTGACATGGGTGGTCCCACACCCATGAAATATGGCACACAATGTTTGTTCATTGTGAGTACGGGTGTGTCATGTCCATGACATACTGAGGAGAAGAATTCTGTCCTTGAGAAACAAGCATGGGTGATCCCATACCAAAGACATGCTGTGTGCACGGTCTGTTCTATGTAAGTATGGGCGAGATCACTCCCATGATGAACAGTGACATTTATTATTATACTTATCTATCTTCACTTTGAGACCACACTGTAAGTGCTTTATAATCCATGCTCACATTTACACTACAAGCTGCCTACCTGGGTAGAGCCACCTGAACAGCCACCTGCTGGTGCTGTAAGGGAAAAATCTGCCTATACCAAAACGGCCAAGCAGGTATATGAACCCGCAAACCCAATATTAAAGTACAGGGGCTACAGCCCTCTACCAACTGAGCTATTCTGGCCCTTCATTTATGCTGTGTTAATTTGTTTACATGTAAAAAAAAAAAAAAAAAAGTTTTCAATGGATACTATATTTGATGCTTATTTAAATTTCATGGAAGTAGCATCAAAAGAGGTTGAAATACATGGCAAAAATCGTGGGTGTGGATTATTGTACACTCACTGCATTATGAAGACAGCTACATCTGTTTTGACTCAATAGGTAATCATAATCCCTATTCCCACTAAGCACAACATTTCCTGTCATAACATTTTCACTTAATATCACACACAAAAAAACATTTCAATTAATCTTTTTCATTTATCAAACAGTTTTCAGCGTTAAGATTTAAGATCCTTGTATACCGACATTTCTGCATAAAATGACAAAAAGCTAGAAGATCCTTGTATACTGAAATTTATAATAAAAATGACAAATAGTACCTTAATGCTCGCAAAAAAAAAAAAAATGTTAATTATCCACAATTGTCATTCATTTAAGTAGTGAGTACTCTCAACAATTAGATTAATATGCAAATAACGAAATAAGTCTTTTCAACATGATTATGGAGTTAACTTTTTCTTTACAATGGACCTATTTCAATACACATAATTACCTTTGCTTGAGCAATTTATTGTCAAACAAATAGACGTAGAGTGTAAAACATTTGATCTGAAGCTCATGTCAGGATAATGACTGGGATATCGATGGTCTGCATTTCAAGCACACAGTTTTACACCTATGTTTTGCCATTTTCTCTCTCTGATTCAGCTTCTTCTTCGCATACTCGGACAGGAACCCCAGAGGCACTGATGAAGGCTGCTTCCCTGGGGAAGGACACTGCACTGAACAAACCATCTCCAGCTATGGACAAATAGCCGGGTAGACTAAACTCGTCAGCCCAGTAAAGCAACCAGTCTTGGAGTCAGTTCACTCTGATATATATAAAGACAAGAAAACATCGGATGTGCTGGTCCTGACTTGTCTGGGGCATAATGGCAGCACAACACATCTCCATTTATATGACAGACCATCTGATTCAACTGAAATTGTGTGAAGCTGACGGATGGGCCAAAACTGTTTGGGCATGCCAACCAGCATATGTCCCATGAAAATGATGGGTTTACTCTGTCTGAATGTGTGAGCTCCAACACATATTACCTCCCTTACAGATTTTCAAACATCTGTCGCACATCAAGTTTGCTTAGCATTATCTGAATATAATACACCATTATAACTTGTATCCTTCTGAGAATACCGGCAGAGAACACAATTCTGAAAGAAGCAATACGTCTAACAAACTTTCATTCTTTACTTCCATATTAATCTTTTTTGACTGGCAAAAACACAGTGCCCACAAAGTAGCAGTCAGTTCTCATAATTTTGGATACCATTTTCAAAGACATAATCAAATGACGTAACTGCTTGTTCAAGCAGCATTACTATCGGTCCAGCATTTTGCATACACATGCATACACTCAAAAATAAATACAGTAATGATGCTTATGTCATTTTTTTTCTCGGGACAAATCCACATCTTATAAACTACTGAAATTTCCTGGCTACAATTTTATCTTTTTTCTCTCACTCTCGCTCTTATGGATACTACACCACTGGTGGTCTATTCATGATGAACTATAAATTTATCAAAAACTGAAAACCTATGTTTTAAACTGGTCTTCTTTTCTTAATTCTGTATGCAATTTCACATTTGAATCGATGTCACTCTTGTCACCAACCAAGTTGTCATCATTGATGCGTACGTTTTTCACATTAACAGACTTCATCACCAGACAAAAGTAATGATAAATCATCTTTAAAATTTTGTCAAAATTTGTTTTTCCCCTGTCCTATCACATTCATTTTCACTCTTATTCCAGGCATATTCATATCAAAATGTTGCTGAATCGTTACCCGTTCCAGTGACACAGACAGCTCAAGCACGTGAGATGTACAGAACTTGTGCTTTTCACTTTCCTGATTATATACAACTTTGTGTACTGCACCACTCTCTTAATTCATCACTTTTTACTGGAATTTCCTTGCAGATAATCAACCAATGGCAGCTGAATTTTTCTTCCAGATAAAAAAAAAAGAAAAATAGAAAATGCGGTTTAAATACCAATGTGCTCTATAGCCCAGATGTTACAGCCTTTGCTTACATCTGTCTTCACATTTGCAGAATGAACTTTGCTTATTTCAAAAGACTTGGAGTGCGACTTACATTCTAACGTTACCGGCGATTACAGACAGCAAGACATGGCATCTATCACTCTTGTTTTGGTTCTTTAAACTTGCCACCGTAGAAAGGGATGTACGCTACGATGACCTTCCAGTCAGTGAAGTACAGCCCAACAGCTGCCGATGTGGCACCAAACACTGCAGCTGTGGGTGCCCTGTAAAAAAGAAAACAAAAAAAAACTTCATTAAAAAAAAAGGAAAGACACAAAGTGACAAACTAAGGTATATTATGCAAGTCCCCAAAACAGTTCAGAATTGAAAATTTGTATCTATCATTGTACTAATGAAACTGAAACTCACAAACTTGCTTCAAAACACCTAGCAGACCTCACACATCAAAAAGAGAAGAAAAAACAAATCTTGATGTCAGAAAGAAAACAAAAATTTGTCTTTTCTTTTTCAGTCAGCTAATTCATTCTAAAAACAAGATTATAACTCTATGTGAAGTGCCCTAAAACAAGAAACTCCATCGAAACATGATAACACTTTAACCTAATAAACTACAGTTCTTGAAAGTAACATTAAGGGGAATCATGAAATCAGTTCAGTAACTAGCTTTCTAGCTTTTGTTACAACCATATGTGTGTGTGTGTGTGTGTGTGTGTGTGTGTGTGTGTGTGTGTGTGTGTGTGTGTGTGTATGTGTGTGTGGTGTCAAAACTGTGAACAAGGTAAGAAGTTCATCCTGTGGCAAGCATTTTGCAGTGGAACAAACTGGCAAAATATGTATTGTGACAAAATGACTGCCTAAGACGAGAAAGAAATTGCTATACCCAAACAATGTTTTGTTCAACCGTGCATATTCTGTTTATCAACAGACTGTTAGTATCTTTACACAAGAGGCTATGTTGATTTCTTGTTAACATTATAACAATAAAAATCATCATACAAACTAACTTTTGCCTTAATTTGTTGTTAACATTATAACAATAAAAATCATCTTACAAACAAACTTTTGCTTTTCCTTATAATCTTGAGATTTACAAAATACAACTTTACGCCTGAAGTTATGATCTTCAAATATATGCATAAATCAGTGAAAAGCAAACTTTCTCAACCTGTATAATTAACATTTTGAAGGTAAAAAGATAATTGTGGTTACTTCAGCCAACATTTTGAAGGTAAAAAGATAATTGTGGTTACTTCAGCCAACACTATCTTTTTCCTTGTTTTTTTTTTCCGCCAACCCAGAACACTCTCCTCTCTCTCTCTCTCTCTCTTCTCACACACACACACACACACATGCATCAGGAACAACGAATGGCTTGCTGTCTTATCTTCTGTACATGTGTCTTCAAAACTAAAGATAGGAATTTTTCAAGCAGTTATTAGTAGCTTTATTTCCTTTGTGAAGGTGTGAAATTGCAGAAAAGTCCTTGGGTCTTACAGGAACCGGAGGGGGAGGGGGGGGGGTAGGAGGGTCCAGAAGCCCTGAAGGGCCACTTTGATTGGCCCTGTTCACTGGGACAAGGGGCAGCGCCCCTATAGGAGTGTGGAGGCAGTAGGCCCTGAAACTGTAGGCTTTAAATTGGCCTTTCCTGGCACTTACCACATAAATCGACCAATAAAAATCCACAGCAGAAAAAAATAAACATTTAGCCAAGAGCAACGTGATGCCCTATACATTCATGTTTGTCACACGCGTGCACACACACACACACACACACACAACACATGGATGGGAGAGAGAAATGTTTGTAGTACTGAAAAGTTTGCGGCCCAGGTACAGGGGTCGCTTAAGGCCCTGGTGGGGTGCAGGGGCAACTCTCTGCTGGGGGGCCTGGGGAGGGGGCGAAGCCTCCCCAGCGCTGACGAAAACCTGACATTTAAAGATACTGGATAGTTTACTGCGTTCTCCTTTAATACAAACCCTGAATTTTATACTTCTCAGTTCTATGTAGTTAAAACTATTTCAGACAAAAAACAACAGAACAACTACAAAAGTCCAATGAAGTCTAGGTGGAACAGTAAAAATATATATATATGGATCAGAGAACCAGCCCGTGCATCCATCGAAGTGCAAATGAGGAGGGAAAAAAAAAAAAATTGCCAAAATGCCAATACGGAAATCCATATAATACGAAACTGCTACCACCCATGCATACTGTGATACACGCTCTCCCACACACAAACACACACTCACAATTCGGTGCCACCCCACTAATGTATTGAATACATTTTCATTTCTTTTTTACTCTCCAAGTCTGACGGTACCAAACTGTTGCTGAGACCAATGAGAGAAGCACTAACAGTAACACTAGTAACAGCATTTACCATGTAAAATCTAAATCCAGGAAGATATTCTATCATTTGTGATTTTTTTTTTTTTTTTAAAGGGGGAGGGGAAAAAAAAGGAAAAAAAAAAAGGCCACCGACCACTATGGGATAACCACCGAACTGAAAACAAACATGATGGTAACGTATGGTTATCATGATATGAAAAATTACTGCATTAGCTGTCAATACAATTTCATGTCTTCCTAAGGATGATGAAGTGGTTTGTTTGCATCTTTTCCCAAGACTCAATCAACTGATGATCCAGCGTTGAAAGCATGCTTCACTACTTTTTTTTTTTAAGTAGCATTTTATTTGTGAGAATACCAAGATAGCAATGTGATGCTGAGAGTTGCAAACTACTCCAAAATTGAAAACAGAACTGGCAGTCTGCTCAAAGAGACAGTGAGAGAATTGATGACCGATTCTCCTCACCCCTCACTTCCCTTCTGATTCTTTTTCTTTTTTTTTTTTTTTTTTTTTTTTTTAGATTAACAGCTTATAGTGTTTTGGGAGCGTTAAAAAAATCTTACATGATGAATGTTTCATGTCACATGTTTGTTGATTAACACAAATCCACAATTGGAACAGAACAGTCAAACACCATGAACACAAAGAAATTTAGCTTTGCAGAATGTAGAGTGTGCAAGGCTGGGCTGTCAAAGATTTCATTATCATCACTCTCCTCAAAATCAGTCTTTTGTCACACTTGATTCTCTTACATAAGGCAACTCAGGATTAACTCTTTCTAGTTCCATTTGTAAGGGTGTCGTCAAAACCTGTGCCGAAGCCGCTAATGTCTTACCACTAAATCAGCACAACTGCTATTAAGAATAATGAACAAGGCGAAACAAAGTGGGAGAACTGAAATGTGCATCAAACTAACCATTTGCCGATCAGCTATTTGCTGTTTCCACCAGATAGTTCTACCTTTCCTTTTTTTTTCATTTTCTTTTTGAAACAATCGGATTGTACTATGTATTAAGAGAATACCCATCCTGTCATTAATATGGCCAGAGTTGTACAACTTTCATGTCTGTTTGTTAAAATGGCAAAAAATGGTAATTATTGGACATACGACAAGCGCTGACTACTGCACATACAATGCGCCAATACAAACTGAATACAGTGTTTGACTTAAGGTAAAGGTAGAGACATAAAAGTAGACACTGTGCAGAATGGACTATCAGCTATGATAAAGTGCCAGCCATCACTAAAGGTTAAAGCAATAACAGTTTGAATCTGTCAACCGACCTTTTAATTTTTTATATTTGTGTGTGTGTGTGTGTGTGTGTGTGTGTGTACGCGCGCGCATGCATGTGTATGTGCGCGCGCATGCATGTGTATGTGTGTGTGGCCATGTTACCATAACCACAACTGTTTAAAGGAAGGGGGTGGGGCAAAAACTAATCATACTGGAGACATACAGAAAAGCAACTTCCTCAAAGCAGAATACCCATCGGCATACATATATATGCAAGCGTGGGAAAGTTGCTTTTGCATACTTCAAGCAGAAGAGAACATGGTGATAAAAGTGGATAATGTTGAAATTTGAACTGTGCTTCTTTCTTTCTGTCAACACATTTTCTTATCTCGTCTAACTTAGACTCTACGCTTCTCTGATTAATATTTTTACCACTGATTTAGCCGCAGTGTTATGAGATTTAGGAACAGACAAACTGATAGTTTGGGGGATATTTCGTATTTTTAGAAAACACAATCCAAGGGAAATGGGAAAATTGTTCAACAGCTGTCCCACTGAGCCAGGAAAATGTACACGTTAATTCAAGACTGTAGACCGAGCGTAATAATATTAATGGATATATGATGTACACCTGGTAGATATGTGAATGACTGATTTTCGTAATTTTGGTTTCCTGAAGAATTAGTTCTCAATGGCACCATAGCATCATGCTCCTAGTCCTAATCTTGAGCCATCTTTTACAATGAATGAAATAATGCCACTCATACACATAATTTTTCCGTTTTCTAACCACAGGACTGTTTAGAAACTCAAAATTTTACTTCTTCTAGAAGTTCATAAATCTAAAAAAAAAAAAAAAAAAGGTCATTGTCTGCCCAGTGCTTTGATTACAGTTGTCAGTGGTTGTAAACATGCATTACAGAATCCTGAATGAATTTTTTTTTTTTTTAGACCAGGAATGAGCATTCCAAGTGTACCTTTTTGCACTGGACCAAGTGACTTGTCACACAGGACAAAGTGACCTAAAGATAAAGAGATCACAGGCTTGAGGTACATGTCTTCCATTGTTCCAAAATCTTTTTTTTACCCTAGAAATAAATGAATCCCTTGTGGTTCACTCAAACATAAAAGACTGACAAAAGTACATGGAAGGGAGAGATGTGCTGGTGGTTAAATGTGGATAGCACAAATTTCAATGTGCGTCTTCCTGTGGTGGAGATTTACACCGATGATCTAGTAGTTCGCTAAGTTTGCAACGTTGGCATACTGTGATACGCAACGAAGCGCAGTTCTCGTATTATGGTATACGTGTTGAGTTGTGATGAGTTGGAGTTCACTTCTTTCCATATTTGCATTAAATCTTAACACCTTCAACGTGCATAATGACTATCAGTGATAATACTATCACAGTATCAGTCAGTCGGTGCACTGGATTTGACTTTGGGTCTCCTTGACGAAGAGCAAGAAGCCTGATCAAAATCTTCGATTTCTGCGTCACTCTTTTAGTTCTGTGGTCTATAAAACAAAAAGCATATATGAACATGTCAGACTGATAGATTACAAATCTACACTAACCAGTTCTTGGCGAGTTCCATGTATCTAGGTCCCCAAAATCGTGAAAATACACCACCGCCAGCCATGATGAAAGGAAGTCACCCTACCTTCGAAAGTTGTGAAATTTACCTCCTCCAAACGAGAGTCCGCAGGATATGCTTTTGGTCTAAAGGGACTAAACGCGCAGAATAATTAATTTTGCGTCAGTACAAGCAATGCCCGCTTCGTTCGTAAGTATTTAAATAAAGTTAAAAGTGACGAATATGACGATTGATAGTTATTATAGCCGTATGCTTATTGGGCCCAAAATATATCGCCGGCAAAACACACAACAGTAGAGTCTTTAGGTTGTTCGCATGTTCTAATCGATAATCTAGAAAAGTCGTCCATACCTTTTTAACTCGACTTCGCCCAGTCCATAATACCCCTCCCACCCCCTTCCACCTTCACTGCATCTCACCCCCAAATTCCCCTTCTATCTTTTTCTTTTTTCATTTGAAAGCCGCAGTGCAATTCCAGCTGAAAATGAACACAATACAACACAACACAACACAACACGACACACACACACACACACACACAGTAATATTGTTCAGATAGTTTTTTTTTTTTTTAAGATTCAAAATCAGTCTTACTTGCCCTTGATTCATCAAATATATCGACACGACCCGACCTTGTGTTTGAAATTAAATATCTTTTATACTGGCTGGCGTCTAAAGGCACTATTATAGAATTTTGCGGATTCCTTCGCATACTGGTATACTTGGGAATGAATTGGCTGATAGGGCTGCAAAAAATGGTGCTAAAAAAGCAGGGTCATCTTCCGAGCTGAAAATAAAACCATCAGTCGTAGAATGTTATCGTATCCTTGAATCAACTGCACGGAAGAGAGCTCAAATAAATGTTGATATTTCATCCAAACAGTGGGAAGCTTTTCCAATAGACCTTGTTCTAAGAAAAATGTCTGATCATCCAGTTTATTATTCCAGACAAATATATTCCCTTATGATTCGATTAAAGCTAAACGCTTTAAAAACAAAGTTTAGTAAAAATACTAATTGTATTTGTGGTAAAGAAATAACATTGAGCCATATTTTATTTAATTGTCGCAAGTTAACTTCTTTCTTACCAACATCATTAAGGTCTAATAATTTTTCTGAAAAAAACTTGCAAGATATAATTTTGGACCACTTTTTGCTGATCGAAATTGCTGAACACTTATTTCATAGTCCGATTGGGGTTTTTCTTTAAATTGTTTTGTGTTAGTTCATAGTGCGTTATGTAATTATGGCCTGCATTTTACTCCTTCACTCTTAAGTTTAGATAGTGAAGGATTTTTGTTTTATTGTTATATTATGTTAGAGATCTATATCTTCTGTTAATATTATCCATTAATTGTTGTATTAAGATATCTGGGGTTTTTTGTTTTGTTTTGTTTTTTTTTTCTTTTGTTTTTTTGTTTAGATACATATACAGATATATACACGTATACACTCACATACAAAGGCCTACATACACGCTTATATAACATATAGGCTTATTCACTCAATCATTCATTCCTTCAGTCATTCTCTTCATTCATTCACGTCTAATATCACTCAAAGTGAACAGACGTTAAACAGAAGAACGAACGAACGAACACACACACACACACACACACACACACACACACACACACACACACACAAAGATCAAAGATGTTAATCTTGTGACCCTTTTTGGGGCATGGAGGACTTAAAACAAATCAAACAAATGTAAATGAAACATATCAAACATCAAAAAATTTTCCCGATAAATAACACACACACACACACACACACACACACACACACACACACACACACTATATATATATATATATATATATATATATATATATATATATATTACAATTACAAACTACAATACAGCCCAGACAATAACACGAACAGAAATAAGAAAAACAGAAAAAGGAAGATCATATGGTACAACCCACCATATGATGGACAAGTAAAAACAAATGTAGGAAAAGAATTCTTTACAATCTTGACAACATCATTTCCAAAAGAACACAAACTGTCCAAAATATTCAACAAAAACACCATTAAACTATCATACTCATGTATGCCCAACCTCAAAAACATAATTGACTCATCTAACAAAATGAAAAGCAACACAAAAGAGAAGGGTGCTGAAAGGACATCTTGCAATTGCACCAAAAAAGAACAGTGCCCCCTAAGCAACAAATGTCTTCACAGCAACATTGTATACCAAGCTACGGTAACATCAGAAAATGAAAAAGAAACATACATAGGGATTACTGAAAACACTTTCAAAACCAGATACGCAAACCATAAACAATCATTCAAAAATGAAAAATACAAAAATCAAACAGAACTGAGTAAATACATCTGGAAACTCAAAGATAAAAAAATAGACTACAGCATATCATGGAAAATCATAAAAAGAGCAACACCATACAACAATATTTTTAAAAAAATGCAATCTATGCTCCACAGAAAAATGGTTAATATTATGCAAACCATACTTAGCAACTCTGAACACAAAAGTAGAAATAGTGAATAATTGCAGGCACAAGTGGAAATCTTTGCTGGCACATTCCCCCTGAACAGGCCCTAACAAAAACCACAGGCCTCACGTGCAGCAAACGAGATCGGCACGAACACACTGAGATGAAATCAGGTCTCGCACGCCATAAAAGATCGTTGGCGTGCCACAAAAAATACATCCTGAGGAGAGATATATATCTTATATCTTGAAACAAGCTTGTCGATTGATTTTAGCACTCCATTTTTTTAAATATTTTTTAACATATATATATATATATATATATAGGCTTTAGAGCTATTACAAAAAGAATCGTTCATGCATCCGCGCTATTTCATCGTCCATTATGGTATATAATTGGGAATGAAATATCATTTCCATTTCCAAGTAAGTATTACGAAACTTGATAAAAATGTGTGGTTTTTAATAATGAACAATGATTTATTTTCGTTAAGACTTTTGCGTGACGGAGAAATACAAAAATGCATAACAATCATGAGATGGTGGCTATACAGAGGAAGAACAATGGAAGCTAAGTTACATACACGAATCAGGGTGTATCAAATCCACATAACAGCATAAAGTGTAGGGCTGAATGGATTTGCAATGCTGAAATAAAAATCTGAGAACAATGAAGGTAAGCGACCAAAGTGTTATGAATATGTGCAAAGTGAGCTCTCTACGTATATCGTTACTTTCAGTGAAAGAGAACTATAGGTAGCTTGCAACGAGATTCATTACAGCCTACATACAAGGAGAGAGAGAGAGAGAGGGGGAGAGAGAGAGAGAGAGAGAGAGAGAGAGAGAGAGAGAGAGAGAGAGAGAGAGAGAGAAGACAGACAGACAGACAGACAGACAGACAGAGAGATTTGTATACATTCACACTCATGCACCATGTAATTTATACCTCTTACAGACTACAGTTTACAAAGTCTGGATGAAACTGGCTTGACCAATAGCAATCGTGTAAATTCAGGCATTTATGTATACAATTCCAGATGAAGGGACATTACCACTAAACTTTTCGGAAATAATCAAATTCATAGGTTGAAAGATTTATGTCCCTTGCTTGAGAAAAAAGCGGAAACAAAGTGCACTAAAGCGAGTCCTGTCGATAAAACAGACTTTGATGGAAAGTATTGCTCCTATGACTCGTTTGTTATTGTAGTTTGCTCCATCCTCCTCCTATCCCCCCCCCCTTCCCCCCACCCCTTTTTTTTTAACTTGTTCTTTTGTCCCGCCGGAGGCTGGCATGGGCAATCCAGAGAGAGCAGTGTCAAGCCTTTAAATCTGTACTCTTTTTATGCCGACCGACGACGATGAGGATGACAAATATGATGCCATGGAGATCCATTCTGGTCTGAGACTGAATGACAGGCGACATACTCTTCGCTTACTTTCATGACACATCCCGGTGTCGACCAGGCTCGAGAGATACAGACACCTGCAAACTCGGTCAGGAAATTGATCAGCACTCAGAGACGCATCGATTAATGTACATGAAACCCGATTGCCTCGGCCTTAATTGTCTTCCCAGTTGAGTCCATTGCAAACTCAGTTCTGGGGAGGTGGCAGCTGAGGCAGAAAGATCCCTGAAAGAAATGGTTCTGATGGGAATCAAACCCACGTACATGTGTGTGTGTGTGTGTGTGTGTGTGTGTGTGTGTGTGTGTGTGTGTGAGAGAGAGAGAGAGAGAGAGGGAGAGAGAGAGCGAGTGTGTGTGTGTGTGTGTGTGTGTGTGTGTGTGTGTGTTGTGTGTGTGTGTGCGTTCGTGTGTGTGTGTGTGTGTGTGAGAGAGAGAGAGAGAGAGAGAGAGAGAGAGCGAGTGTGTGTGTGTGTGTGTGTGTGTGTGTGTGTGTGTGTGTGTTGTGTGTGTGTGTGTGTGCGCGCGCGCGCGCGCGCGCGTGTGTGTGTGTGTGTGTGTGTGCGTGCGTGTGTGTGTGTGTGTGTGTGTGTGTGTGTGTGTGTGTGTGTGTGTGTGTGTGAGTGATGT
>CM065729.1:58167037-58197037 GCA_033310375.1 Conus canariensis
TTTGTTTGTTGGTCTTTCTACATCAGAGTCTGCCTGTTTCACAGCACTAGTCCTCTCTCTCTCTCTCTCTCTCTCTCTCTCTCTCCTCTTCTCTCTCTCTCTCTCTCTCTGGGAGTCTGAGCTGAGCGGTCATCGAGTGCAGACGTGTTTTCAATCCTTTTGTTTGTTGGTCTTTCTACATCAGAGTCTGCCTGTTTCACAGCACTAGTCCTCTCTCTCTCTCTCTCTCTCTCTCTCTCTCTCTGGGAGTCTGAGCTGAGCGGTCATCGAGTGCAGACGTGTTTTCAATCCTTTTGTTTGTTGGTCTTTCTACATCAGAGTCTGCCTGTTTCACAGCACTAGTCCTCTCTCTCTCTCTCTCTCTCTCTCTCTCTCTCTGGGAGTCTGAGCTGAGCGGTCATCGAGTGCAGACGTGTTTTCAATCCTTTTGTTTGTTGGTCTTTCTACATCAGAGTCTGCCTGTTTCACAGCACTAGTCCTCTCTCTCTCTCTCTCTCTCTCTCTCTCTCTCTCTGGGAGTCTGAGCTGAGCGGTCATCGAGTGCAGACGTGTTTTCAATCCTTTTGTTTGTTGGTCTTTCTACATCAGAGTCTGCCTGTTTCACAGCACTAGTCCTCTCTCTCTCTCTCTCTCTCTCTCTCTCTCTCTCTCTCTCTCTCTCTTGGGAGTCTGAGCTGAGCGGTCATCGAGTGCAGACGTGTTTTCAATCCTTTTGTTTGTTGGTCTTTCTACATCAGAGTCTGCCTGTTTCACAGCACTAGTCCTCTCTCTCTCTCTCTCTCTCTCTCTCTCTCTCTCTCTGGGAGTCTGAGCTGAGCGGTCATCGAGTGCAGACGTGTTTTCAATCCTTTTGTTTGTTGGTCTTTCTACATCAGAGTCTGCCTGTTTCACAGCACTAGTCCTCTCTCTCTCTCTCTCTCTCTCTCTCTCTTCTCTCTCTCTGGGAGTCTGAGCTGAGCGGTCATCGAGTGCAGACGTGTTTTCAATCCTTTTGTTTGTTGGTCTTTCTACATCAGAGTCTGCCTGTTTCACAGCACTAGTCCTCTCTCTCTCTCTCTCTCTCTCTCTCTCTCTCTTGGGAGTCTGAGCTGAGCGGTCATCGAGTGCAGACGTGTTTACAATTCGCTCCGTTTCCAGTTTCCTACATTCTATGTGTTTACTGTTCACTACGAGGCTTGTTGAGTGTTAATGATTGGACATGGCAGTTGACTTACAGAGCTATCGTTGTGCTATAGGTCAGTTTGCTGCAACTTTTATAAAAAATTATGATTAAAAAAAATGATGAAATCATTGTGCAGAGACAGTGGTTATGAGCCGTTTGCAGGTCAGGTGCACAATGGACAAGAGGTGGCAGTGTTTCTTTTGTGGCTATTGCTGTCAACAATAATTCTGTTCAGCGCCCCTTTCTGCCTGCATATGACAGTGTGTGGTGATGTTTTCAGGGCAAAGCGCAGTATGTACGATGACTTTCCTCCTTCTGCCGAGCATATTACTGTGTCTTTCTACTCCCCTCCCTGCCTTGATTTCCACCCATACCCCTCATAAACTGAAAGATTCTCCCATTTCGTTCATACGATTTCCAGTGCTCCCCCTCCTAATCTCAGATTTCTTTTGCTGAGATGTGGGGATATTGAATCTAATCCAGGCCCTGTCAACATTCCTGAATTTGTCAAAGATTTAGAAGTGAAACTTAACAGTCAAAATGCACGATTAGAAGACAAACTAAATACTCTTATTGATATGATGAGTATGGCCCGATCTCACAACGACCAGCTTGAAAAGAAACTCGATGCTATGGATGCAGAACTAAAACAAAACAGTGCAGAAATACATGCACAGCATCATATGCTAAACAACTGCACAATGAGGTTGGAAGAGCAAGTACAGTCAAACAAAGAACATTTACAGGACATCCAAGGAAATCTTCATAACACAAACACCCGCCTCAAACAACTGGAACTTGCTGTAGAAAATCAAGACAGACTTTTAAGACGCTCTAATCTGGTATTTTATGGCATTAAAGAAGAAAAAAGAGAAACCATCCAGGGATGCATGTCCAACCTGGTACAGTGTTTAACAAGAAACTTTCCGCAAACAAACTGGCAAGAGGTAGACATAGACAGTGTTTATCGTCTGGGTTCCATGTCCCGTTTGTCCAACCACCCACGCCCTATGCTTGTCAAGTTCAGCAGATGGAGAGATGCCATGACCATCGTGAGGGACAGGGATGGCAGGGACAGGATGCGGAGTCGGGAGGGACTTCGTGTTGGGGCTGATCTGACCAGGACACAGAGGGACACCGTGCTGAATCTCAAGAAGCAGGGAAAGCATGCATACTATATGAATGGAAGACTTATAGTGAAAGATTCCCATGCCATCCCCCAGCGTTTTTCCGGCAGGATATCCAACCAGCCACCCATTGACTCTCTACCTCCCACTAGTGGTACTGCTGCATCCTACTCTGAACTAGCAGCAGCATCACCATGCCATAGGAGCTCAGCCGGATCCGGCCGACACGGCTCCCTGAGGGAAAATGGTGACAGCACCAGTCAGCACCAGAACACCAGTCACAGTGCCAGCCTCGGCCAGCCGCTGCGTGAAGTCACTCTCAAGCAGCCCCAGCAGGACATCACCCTGAATCAGTCTCCATGTGATGTCATCTCCAGTCAGTCCCCTAACGATGTTGTTGCCGGTCAGCCTCTTCATGGGGTTGTCACTGGTCGGCCCGAGTCTGAATGTTTTAACATTCAGTCCTCAGCAGAAGTCACCCAGAGCCAGTCCTTTCATGACGTCATTCCGAGCCAGATTCTCCACGATGTTATCTCCAGTCATCCTCAGCAAGAACCCAGCTCCAGTAGGCCCCTTCATGACGTCATTCCTGGTCATCTGCATCTTGGTGTCAACCAGATCTTACATCATGTCGACGCCTGTCAGCTTCAGGCTGGTGTTGGCCTTAGTACTGACGCTGACACCTCAACTTCAACTCCAGAGGAGGGTGCCAAACTTGACCCTCCCACTTCATCACCTGCTGTCACCAGTTCCTGGCGCCGTTCCCCTCGAGGTTTTGGGAGAGGTTCTCCCCTACCAGGTACCCCACATCAAGACACGCCATCGAAAAATGTAGGTGTGGGTGGGAAGGGGAGGGGTAAAGGGAAGACTATGGGTTCACGTCAACCCAAACCTAAAACGGTTCATGATAGTCAGCCGTCACCAGTGTTGACCAGAAGCCAGTCTAGCAGTGGACAAACTTCTTCCTGTCCAAAGCAGCAAAAGCTCCCCAGTGACTGGCACTGTAGTCAATCCACAACTGAGGACGCTGATGAATGTGGCAAATGAAGGTCAGGCCAAAGCCCTTTAAACATTAATAAAGTTTATGTTTCTAACGTTGGAACCAGTCAATCGTTCAAAAATAGACCGTTTGACAGATCAAAACATGTTGATGATAAAAAGTTACTTTCTTTTGCGGTCTTTAATATTGAAGGATTTTGGAGTATTACTCAAGTGTTGGATTTGTCTTTTTTTGTAAATAGCTATGATATTGTTCTTTTGGTGGAAACCTTCATCGTAACTGTACCAGAATCCTTTTTCCCTTCCCATAAGATATTTATTTCCCCTGGTGTAAAGGTTTCAGACAGTGTCCATGGTCGTCTGTCCGGTGGTATTATCATTCTCGTGAGAAACGAACTTGTTAAATATGTTGAAAGACTGAATATCGAATACGACAACATGATTGCTCTGAAGCTGTCTCATAAATTATTAGGTACAAACACTGATTGTTTATTGTTAGGAGTTTACTTGCCACCTGAAAATTCTGTATATTATGCTGAAACAAATATATACAATGGAGTTTCTATGCTGGAAGACTGCCTCTTTGAACTAATTAGAGGAAATGGTGATTTGCCACTGATTGTACTTGGCGACCTTAATTCAAGAACTGGCCTGTTAATGCCAGTAGTTCTGACCCTGTGGACGAAATGTGTGATGTGGTATCCCATGTTGACTTCCACAGTTCGCACAGTTCGGATGAAAGTATAACTAGGGAATCAAGAGATGCTACTATGAACCCTTTTGGTCGTTATTTGATCACTGTGTGTGAAATGTTTGGTTTGTCTATTGTAAATGGCTTGCGAGTATTAAAATTTTCAGGCGATTTTACGTATATTTCTCCAACCGGTAGTAGTGTTCTAGATTACTTCATAGTCTCACGTGGGTTACTTTCTCGATGTGCCGACTTTAACATAGTTTATAAAGGTGAATCTAAACATGCAGTGGTGATTTTAGCTCTTACGATTGACAGTAATGAATGTGTTGTAGAAAGAAAAGAAGTTAACAGGACTACTGTTTCGAAGTATAAATGGGAGGATCCGAAACGTGCTACGTTTTCCGCTTTGATGCAAACCGAGTATGTCCAAGGTCTGTTGAACGAGGCAACATTTTTAATTGAGTCTGATATAAACCTTGCCTTGTGCAGACTTCATGAGTGCTTCAGTTATGCTGGGGAATGTATGAAGAAAACTATATCCCTTGGAACCGAGAAAAATAGGGTCTGGTTTGACCTTGAGTGCAAACAAAGCAGAAAATTATTAAGAATAGATTTACACAGGAGTTCAAGGTCCCATAATGATCAGGACAGGGCAGCATATTGTGTAAAGAGAACAACCTATAAGGAGTTAATTAGGCAAAAGAAAAAAAGCCATAAAGAAAATATCATAATGTCTTTACAAGATAATTTGAAGAATCCAAAGAAATTCTGGGATACTATTCGATCTGTCAAACCTAAATCTACCCAACCAATGATTTCCATTGAAGACTGGTATAACCACTTTAATAATGTATTTCATAGTGTTGCAAATGAAAATGCTCTGGGCAATGTTGGTAGCGATCGTTTTGAATGTGTCTCCGACGCTGACTTTGATATTAATATTGACTCTCTAAACGAGAGAATATCTGATAATGAAATAAAAAATGCAATCAAAGCATTAAAGAGACAAAAAGCGACTGGACCGGATGGTATGCTAGGAGAATTTTATAAATACAGTGTTGACATTATTGTACCTTTCTTGATTAAATTTTCAACCACATTTTTGACAATGGCCTGTATCCAGATGAATGGTCCTTGTCAATCTTACGCCCTGTATTTAAGAAAGGGGATACTAATGTGCCTGACAACTACAGGGGAATCTCACTGCTGAATGTATGTAGCAAATTGTATAGCTTTGTGTTAAATAAAAGAATTACTAAATGGATTGATGATAACAAAATAATCGGTGAAGAACAAGCTGGATTTAGAGCAAAGCATAGTACCTCTGATCATGTTTTTACGCTCATGGCACTGATTCAGAAACAGCTTGTAAGACACAGGAAATTGTATGTTGCTTTTATCGATTTCCGTAAAGCATTTGATACAGTTCATAGAGAGAAACTATGGAAAACTTTAAGCAACAATGGTATTAAAGGAAAAATTGCCTGGGCAATAGAAAGCATGTACGCTGTTGTCAAGACTCGTGTTCGGGCAGGTGGTGATCTATCTGAAATTTTCTTCTGCCCACATGGCCTTAAGCAAGGTGAAGTATGCTCACCTGTCCTGTTCTCTTTGTTCATTAATGAACTAACTAAGGATGTCATCAGTAATGGTAGACATGGAATTCAGCTGTATCCTGATACTGTAGAACTGTTTATTTTGCTCTTCGCTGATGATGTAGCATTATTTTCAGATAGCGTGGTAGGTCTGCAGACACAACTGAATATACTTTACAACACGTCTAAGCGCCTAGATCTGATAGTTAACCTGGAGAAATCTAATATAGTTGTTTACAGAAACGGTGGCTATCTTTCCATGAATGAAGAATGGTATTTTGGAGAAGAAAAGTTAAAAATTGTGAGCATGTACAAATATCTAGGAATATATCTAACAACAAAGCTATCTTTTCAACCTACATTACGAGATCTTGCAGATCGCGCTAAAAAAGGGTATTTGTGTTATTATGAAACTTCTATGGTCCATTGGAGAACATTCTCCAAACATATTTTTGAAAATGTTTGATTGCCAGATTCAGCCAATTTTGACGTACGGCTCAGAAATTTGGGGATTGTCACAGGACCAAGAATGCATTGAAAGAGTGCATCTGTCTGCTTTGAAAAGGTTTATGGGTGTTCATCCAAAGCCTCCAAGACATTTAGTTTATGGAGAAATTGGAAGGTTTCCCATTTTTGTCAACACATATTCTAGGTGTGTTAAATTTTGGCTGCGGGTGGTATATATGAATGATGATAGGTATCCAAAAAAAGGCGTATAAAATGCTTTTGTCCCTGCAGAGGCAAAACTATACCACTTGGGCCTGCAAAATTCGTAATGTTTTATATGAATTTGGTTTTGGTGTCGTTTGGGAGGCACAGTGTGTTGGAAGCATTAATTTGTTTATGAGAGAATTCAAACAGAGATTGATAGATTGTTATAAACAGAATTGGCGTGCTTCCTTGCAGTCTCATGAATTTTACAGTGTTTATTCGCAATTCAAGAGCACATTGATTCTCAGTCCTTATATGTATCTTGTTAAGAACGTGCAAAGTCGAAGAACATTTGCAAGATTTCGGATTGGAATGTCTCCTCTGAAGTCACATTTTTTACGATATATAGAGAACTGTGTTAATGATAAATTGTGTCCGTTCTGCAGAAACACACCAGAAACTGAATTACATTTTGTTCTTGTATGTCCACTGTACGATGAAATAAGAAACGAATTTATTCAGCCCAAATATTTCCATAAGCCATGTATGTTTAAATTCTACCTACTTATGTCAAGTGAAAACGAAGGTATTGTTTTACGGTTATCTAATTTTGTTTACAAAGCGTTAAACTTAAGGATGCAGTTTATTCAATCTAAATGATTCTTGTTGTGCTATTGCTCCCATGTTATGGGCCGGAGGCCTGACATTAAAACATTTTTGACTTTGACTTTGACTTGACCTCTCTCTCTCTCTCTCTCTCTCTCTCTCTCTCTCTCTCTCTCTCTCTCTCTCTCTCTCATGATCCCACTGGACGTCCTGGATGTGTAGCTCAAATTACACAGGCGACACGATCTACCGAATAACCTGACCCAGAAACAGTGACAGCGACCTGACAGGATTAGCGGACTGGCACTCAGATTCATGCCATTGACACAGATGAAGTGAAAGACAAGCGGTATAGTTGTCACCAGCCCTCGAGAGAGTCAGCTCTATATGTCGCGTTGCCTTTGTGTCTCTGCGTCTGGATTTCACCGTTCTCTGTGTCACTGCTTCGTTGCGATAACGATTCTGTATATCATGTGTCTATGCGTTAGGGCTACGGTTTGGTTGCGGTTAGGGTTTGGTTAGGGGTAGGGTTAGGGTTAAACATTTAGACACGGTGACATACAGGCAATGTGATACATAGAGCTTGAGTCATACAGACCCGCTGACAATATATAGACACGGTGACACAGACATGCTCCCATTCAGCGTACAGCACTGTCGGACAGCACAACGGGAAACTGTCTCAGCGTCGGATACGCTAAAGAAAACGCCATCTGTGTTAATGAACCGAAAACTTGACGCATTATCTCATTCACAGTATCATCTCTCTCTGTCTCTGTCTCTGTCTCTCTCTCTCTCTCTCTCTCTCTCTCTCTCTCTCTCTCTCTCTCTCATGCTGGCTTGCGCGCGCGCGCGCGCGCGCGTGTGTGTGTGTGTGTGTGTGTGTGTGTGTGTTCCTCCCTCTTTCAGTCACTTTATGTGTCGACATGTGTCTGTCTATGATGCGTGTGTGTCTGCGTTGCACTAGCGTGCACGCACACGCACACATACACAAGTTTATTCTCTCTCTCTCTCTCTCTCTCTCACACACACACACACACACACACACACACACACACACCACACACACACACACACACACAACAAGCGCTCGCACACACACGCGCGCGCGCACCCCTCTGAAGTATGAACTGTCATACACCAGTGGCAAGAACGCAACTTTTACGCAGTAAGAGGGAATCTAAAGAATTAACAGGAAGTAGACCCCAGCGCAGTGCCCCCACACGCACTGGTGAACTGGAACATCAAGCAGAAAATGACAGAGGCCGGAGAGAAATGAACTGTCGATCAGCGCCACAATATTGAAGGAGGGATAAAAAGGAGGCAACAGTAAAGCAGTCTTTGATGCACAGAAGAAGCTAACAAGGTTAAAAAACACAGAACTACTTCTACAGGATAATTCCCTCGTCGCAGAGCAAGCAAAAATGTTCGGAAGGTCGACTGAAACCGCATTGAAAAAGCTCAAGTAGGAGGGCACTAAAAGCAGACGCCAGTACGCTGGATTGTGCAATCGTCACCAGCAACGAATCTGGAGATGCTCCAATTTGCCAGAAGAACTTGCCTTGCCGTAACCTCGCGATGACTCCTGGTCCGAGACCATCTATTTTTCATTGTTACAATCACGGGGTAGATATCGCAGCGGCGAATCGAAGAAGTCACGGAAGGACTGGCTGCAATATTATCCCCCTTGTTGCACACCGCTGACGATAGAGGGCTCTGAGGAGCTCTGACTGCCAAAGCGTTCATCATGGCTCCGACGACCTAGATTTCACGATGACGTTTGCTCATTTCCTGCCAGTTCGGTGGTAAACTTTAACTTATGATTAGTAGAAGACACTTATGATTATTTTCACAATCTCTGTTGACTACCCCGTGCGGCTGGCATGGTCAACGGAGCACGATGTTTCCCCTCCCCCCCCCCCCCTCTCTCTCTCTCTCTTTCTCTCAGAGTGTGTGTATATGCATGCGTGCGTGCGTGTGTATGCATGCGTGCGTGTGTGTGTGTGCGCGCGCGCGTGTGTGCATGCGCGTGTGTGTATGTATGTTTGTGTATATGTGTGTGCGAAGAGAGAGAGAAAGAGGAAGGGGGCACGATAAACTGTTGTCACAAATCATCACATTTTTCTGAGCGGTTTGCGAGGTCAGTGCCTACTGGTGATTAAATGTTGGGTTTCTGCTGAATAGTTCCACTGTTTAATGTAGCTGAAAGCGTTCATTAATGATTAATAACAAGTTGCCCGATAGTGAAGGCAATTACAGTTTGTTAAAGGAGGGGAACGACATGGGGTGGTGTGGAGTGGGAATTGCGCATGCAATGTTCATTGGTTCATTTGGTTGAGGTGTAGTCTTCTATTGTCCACAGAAGTTAACATCCTGACGTACAAAACGTCAAAACTGGCCTTATTTCTCTAAACAATTATCTGTGATTTTCTCTGTCTGTCAGAGTGTTTTGTCGGTTTTTTGTTTGTTTGTTTGTTTTTGTGTCAGTGACGTACATCTCTTTTACATTCAAGCTATCCTGGAAGTTAGAGTTAATGAGGTACATTTTCATATTCAAGCTGTTCTGGAAGGGCAAAACCACACATGCGTGCGCGCACGCACACACGCATGCGCACACACACATTCACACACGAAGGAGACAGAGAGAGAGAGAGACAGAGAGAGAGAGACAGAGAGAGAGAGACGAGAGAGAGAGAGAGAGAGAGAGAGAGAGAGAGAGAGAGAGAGAGAGAGAAATACAAACAAAGGGCTTGGCGAAGCGTAAGTACCACATTATGTTACCTGGGGTGCAAGGCTGGGGACAGGATTTCCGTTGTCTGTTCAAAATACGGTCAAGCGTCAAGTTCATTTGGGTTCTGACGTGGTCAACAAAAAGCTCAGGTAAGCCGCATTATAACTCACAGCTACTGAATCTAACAGCAGAGACCACTTGGACAAAGTGTTGTATACCCTTCCTGTCTTTTCTTTCTCATTGCTCCCGTCTGTCTTCCTGTGGTTTTTGCACTTTGGAAATTCCGTGCTAGTGATTTCCTGTTTCCGCTCACTCTCTTTGAGTGCAGTGGCGGCGGAAGCTGTCCAGGATTAGGGGAGGCATGGATATTTCAAATCATTGAACTCCGACAATCACAATATGGCAATGTTCGATAAAAAAAAAAAAATTCCAGCATGCAATATTCAGTTCACACACACACACACACACACACACACACACACACACACACACACTTGAAATACACTTTGTATAGCTGCAATTAAAACGTTGCAGAAACTGAGACAGAGAGAGAGAGCGAGAGAAAGGGAGAGAAAGAGAGAGAGGGAGGGGGGGGGGACAACTGTCAGACTTTCTGACTGAATAACGTAATAACATACCTTCTCTCCATATTCACTGGACATTAGGCACCGTAAAGTGCAGTTACTAAGTCACGATTGTCAGTCTGTACATTAGCAGGTTACACCAACAGCTGGGAGGTTACACCTTTACACATTTAATTTTCCGAAGTAACTTTGACGTCGTTCGTTTCTGCAAACTAACTCGGAAGAAATTTCAGCAAGATTGAGCTGATCAACCTTGTCTTTGAACACATGCATAATGATACAGTTGTTTAGGCGCTCCTGAGTCATAGTGCTTCGGAGGTATGTTTTGACCTGCTTCAAGGCAGAAATACAGCGTTCAGCTGTTGCAGCTGTAACTGGAATGGTCAAGTACAGCCTGATAAGTTTGTCTACCTCACTCAACATTCTTTTAACAGTGTCAGAAGCTGTCAGTTCTTCTGGCAGTGCCTCAAAGATGGACTTCTTGTTGTCCCCCAGAGCATGTAGAAGGATGGCCAACTGTGTTTTGAGTCTGTCCATGTCAATGTCCGCAGCACGTGTCTTTGATCTCTTGAATTTCTGGATTCTTTCCTGCAGCTCCGTCACCTAAGAGAATTTCAATCTTCCTTGGCAACTTAAGACTTTGTTGGTCAAATCTGCGCTTTATATGCTCTTTGACGTTGTCTATGGCCTCATAGTACTGCTGTCTGTAATAAGCAGAAGGGTCAGAGTAGCTGTGACCTTGGGAGCCCTCATCAAGTCTCCGTGGAGGCTGTCTTTGTCTCGGAATGCGGGGCTCATCACACACGTTTGCAGCCGTGGTTGAGACGTCGGCAAAAAACGTCTGGAAACTTTTATCCTGGTGCATACTTTCAAGCGTTCTCAGACAGAGGTTTGCAGCGTTTGTTGCATCCACACAGGACGTTTGTTTCCTTTGAACAGCAGTCGCCAGCTCTTCAGTCACAGCAAAGACATCCCGTGAAAGTGAGAGCCAACACAGGTGGAGAACTGCTGCATAAGTGCTGGAAGGGCCGGATGCTCTCCTGGCATACTCATCATGTCCTTGTGAGACTAGTTCAAGTGTTTCTTGCAAAGCCTCATAGTTCTCAATGAGAGAGTCAAAAGCTCTTGTTCGAACAGTCCACCTTGTTGGACACAGTGGTTTAATGGACGGGCTGCACGAAGTTGATGTTTCATGTTGGATTGTTTCAAAAAGGATCTGTCGTCTTGGTGATAATTTGATCAACTGAATGACCTCTGTGGCAAAGTCAAGGGCATCTCTTATTACTTTGACCTTTCTGGAAGCCTCTTGTAACACAAGATTGACTGAGTGTGCCAAACAGTGTACGCACACTGCTAACGGGACCTCATCTTTGAACCGTTTTGCAACTCCTGAAACGTGACCCTGAAAATTACTGGCCCCGTCGTAGGCCTGACCCCTACACTTCTGCACTGGCAAGTCCAGCCTGATCAAGCAATCCTTTAGCGCATTAAAAATTGTCTCAGCACAGGTATTGTCGACATGCACCAGTCCCACAGGCTCCTCTATGACTTCAAACTGCTCAGTTGCCCATCTTATGCAAATTACAACCTGCTCCCTGTTTGCAACATCACGGGTTTCGTCAGCTAGTATCGAAAACCAATTCGCTTCTCTGATTTCAAGTGCAACAGATCGCAAGACTTTATGTGCCATAATCCCGAGGATCTCGTTGACAATATCATGTGACAGACATTTTGAACCTGTGTTTGTTTTTTCCTTGCAGCCCTCTCCAAAGCAGAACTTCAGCAGCTGTTGAAGGTTGCCTTCCTGCTCGTCAGGTCCACGGAGAGGCAGACCCTGACGCAGGAGAAACTGAAGGCTCTTTAGTTCGTTCATCAGGCTTTGCAGTGTTTCTTTTGTTCTGTTTCATGCTGACACGTCACTCGAGCATACACTGACGTTGTAGACTGCCTACAGTTTACGTCATACACGGCTGCTCCATGTGAAGATGATTTTTCGTGGTTTGAGAACTTTTCCAATGCTTTCTTCCAGTTGTCAAAACCGCTCCATACAAACGTTGCATCAGGTTTGCAGCCTTGATGATTAGCCCTCATGCAGAAGAAACAACATACCTTGTTGTCTGTTGTGCATAGGTGAAGCCAAGGGTATTGCTGGAACCAAGATCTTTGGAAATAGCGGGGCCTTCCTGAACTTACCCTGGTCAGTTTGGAGAGGACTGTGTCGCTCTGTGGCTGAAAGGGGTTGACTGCGTCCTTGCAGCACACAGTAGACTGACATTTTGGTTTTCTTACAGTAGCAGGTCGGTCAATGTCATCACGAGGAGACTGCGCAGGTCGGTTGACGTCGTCACGAGGAGACTGTATGATTGATGCACCTTCTGTAGGAGATGAGAAAACACTTTCTTCCTCCTTTTCTTCATCATTTTCACTGTCCTGGTTTGATGAAGTGTTAGGCTCACAAAATGTTCCTCGCCTATTTGCCCTATAAGGACAGGTGGAAGGGATGATTCATTGTCTCCCGCCAGGATCTTATTCATCAGGTAGCCTATCCTGGAGCTCTCTTGCCGACTTGTTACGATGTGTATGTCCCTACCAATCATTCTCGCCATAGCTTGCACTACAATAGCATCAGCATATATGCCATTCTTGGCAATGTTGGTCAGGTACTGGTCAGTAATGTGTGACCAAAGTGGGTCAGCTGCAGAGAGGTTCCCGAGAAATGTGTTGACATCTTTCCTGAGCGAGTTTGACAGGAAGTATGACAAGTATGGTGACAAGGTGATGCACCATCAAACATCTCTCTCTCTCTCTGATTTTTTGGAGGTGCTCAATATTAGGGGGGGCAGTATATAAGGCTGCCCCCCCCCCCAATATTTTTCTGGAGGGGGGCATGGCCCCCCCCGCCCCCCTGCTTCCGCCGCCTGTGGAGTGTGGTGTGGTGTGTGTGTGTGTGTGTGTGTGTGTGTGTTTTAACGTCGTCTATTGCGTCTTTTCTCTCTGGGTTTAATGTCCACTCACCTATCTTTGTTCTAGAGAGTCTTTAGATATTTTTCTCTGGTCACAATGTATAGCACGCCAGCTTTCTTGTTGCATTCTGGAGACAATATAGCCTATCAAGAATGCGCGCACCACACACACACACACACACACACACACCGCGCCGCGCGCGCGCGCCCAGCGCGCGCGCGCGCACTATTGAGCATACAGATTTAACAAAGGCTGAAAATACTAATTTATTGTTATCCAATATCAAAATGCATTTGCATGATCACTATTCCAACCATTTTAAGATATACACTGATGGATCATTAATCAATGAACATGTATGTGCAGCATACATTATCCCAGGCCTTAACAAAGAAAAGTCTTATTATCTCGGAAAAAAAATCTATATTCACTGCTGAGTTATTTGCTATAATTATGGCTTTAAAGCTTGTTGCTGATTACCCTCAAAATTTATTCAAAGTTGTTTTATGTGTAGATTCCAAGTCAGTTCTTACTGCAATGAAGAATTTTAAATTAAAAGTTCGACCTGAGATGATCACTGAAATAAATAATTTAGTACATTTCCTCCCAGTCAGAGACAATGAAATAAAATTTCTTTGGGTGCCCTCCCACTGTGGGTTATATCATAATGAAAAGGTTGAAGTTCTAGCAAAGAGAGGAGCAAAACGATCATCAGATTCGTTTTTGTTGTTGTTGTTGTTGTTGTTGCTTTTTTTGTGTTTTTTTAACTTCTCTATGTCAGTGCAAGAGTGCTATACTTTGGCAGAAAAAGTACAATTTTCTCATTTTCATTTGATAGAAAGAGAAACTGGGTGTTTTGGTTTACACGATGAAATGAAAAATATGCATGAAAAATTAAGTAAGTACGATAAAAACATTTATCGTAGACGACAGATAAGTTCCTTGATCTGTAGATGGGAACTGGATTTTTTAAAAACAAAGTATGTCAGAAATATACATTGTATATGTGGTCATAGCATTTCAACTGATCACATTCTTGTGTGTAACTTAATGAAAAAATTCATTCCAAATACGTCTGTACAGCCTATTCAAAATGTTTTCCTGTCAGCAAGTGAAACATATCTTTTCTTTTTGCACTTAGCTAAAAGTCCAATTGGCAAATACTTATAATCGATAACAATCAGTGGTGAGACGAGACAGAAGAGTTATATGTTTGGTTTTTCTTTTTCCTTTTTTTTGTTTGTTTGTTTGTTTGTTTTTATTTTTGATTAAGTGGATATTCTATTTTTGTGTTATAATTGTAGATAAGTTCATTCTTTTGACTCGTTGTGTTAACCTTTTTTCCAAGCCCCGGTTGTTGTTTTTTTCCTTTTTTTTTTTTTTTTTGTCTAATATCACGTAATGTGGAAAGACGTAAAACAAAATAACAACAACACACTAGCTGTCTGTTCTTCCCGTCAGTGAGCCTTATTTAGCTTATGTTATTTGCTTGATGATGATGATGACGATGATGACGACGACGACGACGACGACGATGATGATGATGATGATGATGACAGTAGCAAAATCTGACTTCCAACTCCCTCGTCATCTCACTCCTCTCCCCTCCTCCCCACCTCTGATATCTCAAGAAACATAAACAACAACAAAAAAGTGCTTGTTAGTGTAGCTCTTGGTTTGGCCAAACATTTCTATTTCTTTGTGTGTGTGTTTTTTCCCCAGCTTTTCATATCTATATTACATTTGGCTGATACATTTGGAAATCCAACCTATAGACCTAATCAGGCTTTGAGTCGCAGCCCCATACATCCCTTCCCTTTGCCTCTCCCGTGACCACTCCTCTCTCTCTCTCTCTCTCTCTCTCTGAGTGTGAGTGAGTGTGAGTGTGTGTGTGTGTATGTGTGTGTGTTGTCCCAGTGTGTGTGTGTCCCAGTGTGTATGTGTCCCAGTGTGTGTGTGTCCCAGTATGTGGTGTGTGTTGTGTGTGGTGTGTGTGTGTGTGTGTGTGTGTGTGTGTGTGTGTGTGTGTGTGCGAGAGAGAGAGAGAGAGACAGACAGACAGAGACAGACAGACAGACAGACAGAGCGACAGACAGACAGACAGAGACAGACAGACAGACAGTCAGACAGAGAGATATGAAGGGAAAAAGTGAAAAACAATTTACGTGCAACACAAAATAAATGAATGAATGAATGAATAATTTGAATAAGTAAATAAATAAATAAATAAATGAAGATAAAATTTACAAGAACAATAATAGATTCATCGATCCCCCGACCCACCTACCCACCCACCCACCCCACTCAACCCTCCTTCCACTCCCAACCCCATCCCCTTTGTCCATACTTGAGGAGAGAGAAAAAAAAACAAAAAAACAAAGAAAAAGAACACCCACATAAACGTGGGAGGATCTTTTCTGCCGATTTGCACAGTTCCCTGAAGGCAAGTAAATGAGCTGACTGTCTGAATGACACCCTCCCCCCACCCCTTTGCCCCCCTCCCACCCCCACCTCCAAAAAAAAAGGGGGGGGAGGGCGGGGAGGAGAAGGTGAGCTGGGGGTGGGTGGGTAAGAGAGGGAAGATGGGTAGATAAGTGTACGCAGGGTGGGATGGGGAGTGTGGGAGGAGAAGGGGGTGTCGAAGAGGCAAGAAGGAGGGAGAAGGGTTGGGGGGGGGAGGCAGGAGACAAGGGACTCTTGAGAGAGAGAGAGAGGAGAGAGAGAGAGAGAGAGAGAGCTACGTGACCTGCCCTGCACCCCCGCACCCCCCTCCCCCGCCCCCCCCCCCCGCACCCCCCTCCCCCCCCCCCCCCCCCCCTCCCCCCCGCGCGCCACTGTCCGCCTGAGTGGTCAGCGAGCTGGTGCGGGTCCGTCCGGCAAGGTAGGCGGGGAGGACGGAACTTTGGCGGAGTGGGCAGGTAGGCACGCCAGGTGTTACGTGGGGCACAAATGAGCCGTCCGCTTGTTTGGCCAACTGGGTGAGTAAAGCACGAGAACCCCACGTCCTGTGGGATGGGTGGGTGGATGGGTCGGGTGGCGGGGATGGTGGGGTGGGGGGTGGGGGGGGGTAGGGGTGGCGTCTTTTTTTCTTTTTTTTTCACAACAAAGTGGGGATCTCCGTGTACCTACCTACCCCAGGTGTTTCACCCTACGTGGGTGAAGTCAGGGTGGTTTTTCGCACCTCTCCCAGGTGGACATACCAGACAGCCACAAACATACTTTCCTACCCTTACACTATACTACACCCCACCCCACCCAACCCCCCGTGCGCGTGCGCACGCAAGGGCATGGACACATCATGAAAGTACTGCTGTGTCAATGATCTTAACACATTGAAGGATTTGAGTTGCTACTTCTACTTCAGACACACATGCGCGCGCGCGCGCGCGCGCGCGCGCCACACACACACACACACACACACACACACACAAGGACTGGAGTTGCTGCTTCTGCTTCACACACACACTCTCTCTCACTCTCACTTTCTGTCTCTGTCTCTGTCTGTCTGTCTGTCTGTCTGTCTGTCTTTTCTCTCTCTCTCTCTCTCTCTCTCTCTCTCTCTCTCTCTTTTCTTTAAATATCAGAGATGGTGAGGAGGGGTAGAGGAATGAGATGAAGAGGGAGTTTGAAGTTAGATTTTGCTACTGTCACACAGGTTGAAAGATGACTTTTGTGACCACGTGGAATGAACAGATTTTACGTGACCACTGAGCGAGAAGCCAATGGATCGGTACCATGTACCGTGACGTATCCAAGAAGACAACTGTGAACGCTGTTTGTTAGTTTCTGCATGCTACCAACGGGGCAAACGCCCGGAGGAGGGCAGAAGAAGATCGGTTGTCCGCATGGTTCGCTCTCGCCCTTCAGATATTTCCCCTCCCCTGCCAGAAAATTAATGAGTGAATGACATTGACCGGTTATTTTCCTTTTAGATTCAACAATCGTTTTATTTCGCCTGATACAGAAGGGACAGGACCAATATTTTCGTTTTCTGCTGGTTATAATTTCATGGACACACTGAACTCGTCCGTCTCTTCCTGTTGGTCTGATTGGCTCTTTGTCTACCTCTTGCTCGCGGGTTGGCTGGCTGGCTGTCTACCACACTTGGCAGCTTATAGTATCAAATTGTCAAGTTTGTAGCACACGCATGGTGGTTCCCGCACATGCAAAGGCTACGTGCAGGCAGTGGGGCGACCTCTTTGAACAGCGAACAGCAACAAGCTGGCGTACGTGGTTACCCGGAGGGCACACTAGCCCGCTGAACGATTCTCTCGCCTGGAAAAGGTGAGTGGCCTGCACGAGCGAACAGGTCTCTGACAAAGGGGAACAGAGGGAAAACAAGGCCAAATGTACTGATCCCCTCCCCCTTTCATCTTGGATCGCGCCGAACAGGTGCGAAAGCTCAGCCTGAAACCTTTGATAGGGCTGAATAGGTGCGAAAGGTCAGCGTAAAATCTGTGATAGCGCTGGTTATGGGAGAAAAGACAGCCCAACTCGTACGGTAGTAGATGGATACAGGGAGAGTGGCTGACTGTTGAAGAATTGTCAGCTGGGGCAAAAACTCTTGATCGTGTATTCCAGGGGAGAAGGTCAACTGAATTTAAAAAAAAAAACAAAAAAAAAACCAACTAAAACAAATGCTTGATCGTGCTGATTAGGGAGGAAATTCTGCCTAAAACACATGGTCATAATAAACAGGGGAAGACAGATCAGGATTAAAAGGCTTAAGAGTGCGGCCTGGGTGAGAAATATCAGCGTATAACGTCTGTCCATGATGGACTGAGATGAGGGCAGAAGTCAGCGAATGCCGTTTGATCGGGCTGAACAGGGAACAAAAATGTCACCATAAACCATTTAATCTCGCTCAACAGGAGAAAAAGGTCGGTCTACAAAGGTTTATCGATCAGCAATAACTTATGTTGAGTTATACACTCAAGTTGATTTTCTTAACGATGTTACGATAGATGAATGTTGTATGTCATTGAATTATAGAATTGTCGTTCTACCAGTGTAACATATTTTCCATGAGGACACAACCTACGTTGAAGGGAGAGGAGGAGGTTTGAAGAGGAGAGAAAAATCAGTGTAAAATCTTGCTGCGGAAATTTGATGAGAGGAGAATTAAATATGCATCATGATCTCAGTGTTCATAGGCATGCTTTGTTGTCGTTATGTTTTTTTTTTGTTTGTTTTTTGTTTTGTTTTTTATGGTCATAACAGCACACAGACAGACTCACAGAAGCAATAGCTTCATAATGTGTTGTCTATCAATACTTAATCTGGTGTCTTCACAGAAAAAAACAAAAAACAAAACAAAAACACCGAAATCGCATGGTGCTGGCTCCGAAACAGATTTGATATTCGCAGCAGGCTGTCCAACAGTTAAGATCTCTCTCTCTCTCTCTCTCTCTCTCTCTCTCTCTCTCTCTCTCTCTCTCTCTCTCTTATGATATTTGACTTTCTTCACTTTGTCAAGCTTTTCAAGAGTAAAAGTTACCAGCACTTGTTTTCCAATCATCTTCAGATGTTAAGTTTACGCACACACACACACACGCACGCACGCGCGCGCGCGCGCGCACACACACACACTCACACACACACACACACACACACACACACACACACACACACACACACACACACAAAGAAAGAAAGAAAGAAAAGAGAATGAAATAAACTAACCAGAACACAGCTGGCACCTAGTGCAATCTTCTCATCTGAAATGACAGGCTTAAAAACGGGATTTGGGGCCGGTCAAATGACGGGAAATATGATCTTTTAGTCTGTTATGTTATCGCGTCCCTGTAATTCTTTTATTTTATTTATTTATTTACTTATTCATTTATTTATTTATTCATTTGCCGTTCATCTTTTACCTACTCTCCAATCTGATTATTTCACTTTTACATTTACGCCCTCAATGTGTTCTCAGAATCAGTCTTACTTAAGGCGTAATTTAGAAACAAAAACGTGAAACAGAACAGGCAAGTAGAACATGCACTAGAAAAAGCAAAGCAAAATGAAACGCTGGATCAGTGCCGTGATTTAGGGTTTATCGTCAATGAATACAATTGTGGGCAGCTTGATTTGGGCTTAACGTCACATATGATTGTGTGCAGATTAACATAGGTTTCACTTTAACAAAGTTTGTGTGGTCAGATTAACTTTTGTTTCACGTCAACAAACATTAGTCTGGGCAAATTAACTTTGGTTTCACGTCAACAAACATTAGTGTGGGTAAATTAACTTTGGTTTCACGTCAACAAACATTAGTGTTTTTAAATCAACTTTGGTTTCACGCCGACAAACATTAGTGTGGGCAAATTAACTTTGGTTTCACGCCAACAAACATTAGTGTGGGCAAATTAACTTTGGGTTTCACGCCAACAAACATTAGTGTGGGCAAATTAACTTTGGTTTCACGCCAACAAACATTAGTGTGGGCAAATTAACTTTGGTTTCACGCCAACAAACATTAGTGTGGGCAGATGAGCTCGGGTTTAAATTCAACAAACATTAGTGTAGGCTCATTTACTCGCATTTCACACCAACAAACATGAGTGTGGATAGTTTAACTCGGGTTTGATGTCATTGCCCATCACAAATTATACAACCTCCGGGAACAACCATTCCAAAGAGAGATAGAGATAGAATGGAGAAAGGTGGAGGGGGGGGGGGGGAGGAATGGAAAAAGGGAATGAGGGGGAAGAGAGATGGTGGGGAATGGGTGGATTGTGGTGGTGGTTGGGGGGGGGGGGGGGGGGTAGATGAACAGCGAAAACGGATCTTTGTATGTCAGACGCCCATGGCAATATGCTCTCAAGACAAGCTCGGTGTTCTTCCGTAAGGCTAGCCTGGTGGTCCGACAGCGGAACTCAACCAACTTAAGTATGCAAACATCTCTAAAAGGACACAAACAAACAAACAAACAAGCAAACAAAACAAAGCGCACCGTGTAACACTAATGAGCTCGCCATCCCGTAGGAGGAAGGGAGCGTTTTAGCACCAAGCAACCCTTGCCATGAACTTCCCGTCAAGGGCCCGAGTGCGAAGTGGTTCGGGGATCGTCCTTCGAGCGGTAATCGAGGATGGGGCAAGGGGGGAAGAGGGAGGGGGGGGGGGGGGGTCATGGCAATGGGTGCAGCACGGTCCACTTAATGGAGATCTTCCTTTCTCGTTTTCTTTCTTGCTGTCTTTTTCACCTTCGCTGGTCCCGGTCCTCCATGCATGTCTTCTGAGTGACGTCTCTTTAATGCTTCTTATCTCCGAACTCTTCCACACATCACTACATCCAGACCGGTCACGTACGTCCTGTACCGGCGCGCGCTAATCCCACAAAGTCCACGGAGGGAGGCTAGCCGTCAGAGCCAGGTTTGACGTGGGTCTATCGCCGGAGAGTCGATTATTGTTTGTGCTTAGCAGTCCTATTCCAATTCAATGCGCAGAATGGCGCATGCTAAAGCACCGTGCTGACGACAGTATTTGGCTTTGCACGGGAGGAGGCCAAGACTGAGTCAGCGTTTGACTCAGTGTGGACGCAGTCACCACGACCTCCTGATTTAGCAGCCACGCGCTTCAGTGGAGTGAACAGATTGACCCGAGCTCAACGCAGGCAGGGAACTGGAGGGATGAGGGAGGGGGGGTGAGGGGGGGGGGTGAGGTGGGGAATGGGTGCGTGTCGTTCTGTGACCGCCCCGAGAACAGGGATTGAGAATTAAGGTGAAACAAAATGTTCAGGCTTTTCTTTTTGTTTGTTTGTTCGTTTGTTTTGTTTTTGTTTAGTTGTTCAGACGTGGTTTTTTTTTTTTTTTTTTTTTTTTTTTTGTCTGCTTGTTTGTTTTTCATGCTGGTCTTTGACCATGAGAATGATACTGTGGAAGTTCAAACATGCTTCCAGATTACACGGTCTTCGCGTTGCCTTCTGCCGTTAGCCACGCAGGCCCGTCAGATACTAGAGTTCGAATCTGGGGGAGGACTGTCGAAGACACGTCCCATGAAGTAGATAGAATATGACTGTGCGAGCCTCGTCAGACCGCAGATCACTCATCTCTGAGTGGGAACCAGTCAGGATCGAAACTTCTCTGGGGCATCGCTTATTTGTCATTCCATATGTTTGCTCATATTTATCATTAGGAGTCAACAACACATGCATTTTCATGACTGTATGCGCAATATCAAATTAACCCCTTCTCCCCATCCGACTGCTGTTTTTATTTCCAACTATAGCCAGTGACATTTTTAAACTGAGACTCTCTCTCTCTCTCTCTCTCTCTCTCTCTCTCTCTCTCTCTCTCTCTCTGAGAGCTTACAACGAATGGTTTGAGGTGATTCTTCGGTGATGTTGTTGAAGGCAAATGGAAAACTATTCTCCCCAAATCCGCACATTCCAGATGCGGTGAAGAGGTGAAAAGAGTGAGAAGAAACGCTAAGGAAGAGTTTGACTGCAGGAGATCTTCAGAGAAGAAACCCCCGGCATCTTTTCGATGGATGGACGTCTGAAGGTGTGCCTTTTTTGACGGGTGTCTTACCCACATCGCAAACGGACACATGTTCTAAGCCGAGAAATCTAAGCCTTATGAAGTTCACTTTTGTTCCTCCTCGACCAGATCCACATCCATCTGTCTCTGCAGTTGCCTTTGGGATATCTGTTTTCTTCTTACCAGAAACTGAGAGCTGTTTCAGGAGATCATAGGCTGGTGAGCCTACAACTCCCTTTGCTCCAGCTTCCATGGTGAGGACTTTGGATGGGAAGCTAGATTCTCTCAAGGTGCTGGCTAGACTGGCCTACTTCTCAGTTTTATAGATGTGAGCGTCCATTCCGCTTCCAGATGGCACAGTGAGTTCGATCAGAATCATTTGATTTGATGAGGTTAGTTTGGGTATTATATCCGTTTAACACCACCCTTCCTGATGGTCTTTGGGTGGTTTTCCCATTCTAGAAGCTCGAAGGTCTGCCGTGCTCTCCCAGTTATTCACTCCATCCAATAAGCCCTGCTTCCATGCTCTTGAAGTCACAGCTATTCAATAACATGATCTATGCCCATCTGGCGTGCAGAACGTCTTTGCTGGAATTTCTGGTGATGTACTGTTTTCTTTGGCAGTGTTAACCGTACGTACAATCTGTTCTGAAGCACTTGGTTGCGTGTCCATGTGTAACTTCCCTGGTTAACGCTGCTTGTCATGATCCCAGGACTTGTTTGTTTGCCCTGACAGAGCGGACACGTGGAGTAATCTGATTTCCTCCACTTCACCAGGTTTGAATTCAACGACAGGTTAGAGGTAAGGATGAAGCTGGTCCTAAGAGGGGCCGTATGTCACATTCATCCCGAATGAGACTTCTGTGGAGGCGTGTGTTTTCCCACGTGTCCCTGCCGGCCTTCTTGACCGCCTCCTCTATTCTCTTGTTGGCATCCTCTTCTTTCGTCAACTCCTGTGCTACCATGCTTCTCTTCGCTTCCTCTTAGCCTTTGACAACCACTTCATTTCCGCTGGTCCCAGTCCCTGCCCGTTCGTGTGTGTGTGTGTGTGTGTGTGTGTGTGTGTGTGTGTGTGTGTGTGTGTGTGTGTGTGTGTGTTCAGTTTCTTCAGTTTAACGTCCTTCCACTAAAAGTGATATCAGACGATGTTTTGAAGTATATGGAATGTGCGTATTAACTGTGTGGTTGTTTCTTGAAAATGTGTTGTATGAATAAACATTTCTTATGATATGAGTTGAGATTGGAGATGGCCAGATAGAGGGACAAAGTGTGGATGTGAGTTTGTGTGTGAGCGCGCGCGCGCGCGCGGCGTGTGTGTGTGTGTGTGTGTGTGTGTGCGCGCGCACGCGGCGCGCGCGTGTGTGTGTGCGTGTGTGCGTGCGTGCGCGCTTGTATGTAAATGTGTCAGTTTATCCGGAATTAGGCAAGTACGCTTCAAACTGAGTGTAGCACAGGAGCAAGAGTACTGTAAGTAATGCTAAGTAATTAACAATCTAATATTGAAGGATAGAACATCAAAGGTAAATGCCCACTGGGCTGTGTAACAAACATTTACAAACTGAGGAAATAAAAGAGTAGTCATTCAAAATCTTGGACTCAGATGACGGACTGGATCCGTCAGATAAACTACAAACGCCCGACCTACGATATAATTCCCTTGCTCTTGGACAATTGATTAATAGATGTCCTACTCCGAGTGTTTCTCCACACATGCATCTAATGTTTTTACAGAACTTTGTACGAAGGGAATTTAACCGCATTCTGTGCAGTAAACTTCTAATCTCTCTAGACAGAGAAGCAAGGTGATTGTTTGACGAGGCTTTCGAGTTGATTTTGCCACCAAATTTAACACAACTCTGATAATACTGAATATCTGAGTTCATTATCAAGTTTCTGAAGCTTTCATCCGATGTTTTGTTTAGAAGAATATTGCATTCTGTTAAATCCAAAGGGATATTAAGGGGAATTGAACCCTCAACATTTCGAGCTGCCTTTCTTGCAGCCTGATCGACTCTCTCATTTGCTGAAATGCCACAATGAGAGGGGACCAGCAAAAACTAACTGATGTGCCTTTATCGGATAAAAGATGTATAACATGATTTATTTCTGTTATTATCTCCAAACGGATTTTTGAATTTGAAGACCGGATTGCTTCAAGAGCAGATCTAGAATCAGCACATACTAGTACGTGACTGACATTTAGATGGAAATAAAGAATATAATTTAAGGGCATTAGGATGGCGGCTAGCTCGGCACTGAAAATCGAAAAATTTCTGCCAAGATGGTACATTTTCTCCACGTTTAAGTCAGGTATTACAAAAGCTGCCCCTGTCCTGTCTTCTAGCACTGAGCCGTCTGTGAAAAATTTTAGGTGGTTCTTGTACTGATTTTCCAGGTGTAAGCATACGGAAATTTTTAGTATGTTGGGTGAATCTTTTTTTTTTGACAGATCTGAATGAATCGTACCAAAGGAGGCCTTCGTTTGTTCCCATCTTGGTACTGGTGAAAAGGATGGTTTAACAGCGATTTCATTTCTATTTATGTTGGAATCTCTGATAAGGTGAGAAGTATACGAGTAGATTGATTTTGTAGATTGTATTCCTCTAGCTCGTTTTCCAAAATCTTTTTCAGAATTTAAACAAACTTCTTTTGCACAGAAATTTGTCTGTGTAAAACTCTTCAGAACGAACTTCGACGCAGCTACTTTTCGAACCTCGCTGAGAGGTAGCACTCCAATCTCATTGTATGTTCCTAAGTTGGATGTATGTATGGGAACACCAAGAGCGAGTTTGTAAGCCTTGCAATCAATGCTCTGCAATTTATTTAACAGATATTGTGGTGGCTGGTGTGTGTGTGTGTGTGTGTGTGTGTGTGTGGTTGTGTGTGTGTGTGTGTGTGTTCCTTTGCTATGTCTTCTGCATACTGAACTTTCCATCTTCTGGCAGGTTTTAGCTTGGGCTGCTCTGATGTCACAACCTTGTCTCCCGAGTCCTCAATCATGGTTTGTAACCTTACTGTTCCCGCCTTGTACTCCTTGAGGATAGATTTCAAGGGTAGCTTCAGCTTTTCTGGGCGACAGTAGAGCACAACGTCGGTGAGACCAAGTAGGACAGCAAGCCATTTGCTTGTGCATTTCTCTCCCTACCACAAGAGCGGGGCAAGAAGGGAATTAATTCTTGTTAACGCGCTCAGTCTTCTGTACCTCAGTAACTCCGGCCTTGGTACCGCACACAGATCTGCGTTAATCAAGCAACACGGCGCAAGAGGGGTGGACAGGAGAGAGAGAGAGAGAGAGAGAGAGAGAGAGAGAGAGAGAGAGAGAGAGAGAAGAGGCTTCATACAAAGATTGAAATTTTAGGCATGAACTATTCTTTCTGTATGTCTTTACATAACTATATTATGCATGAGACATTTAATGAAAGGTAATGCATACGGAAAAGAAAAAGGAAAGAAAGAAAAAGAAGGGAATTGAAAAAAAAATAATAATAACAGCGCACACATATTTACGGAAATGCATAACACAGACATATATCTACATGCACAGGCCTGACGATAAACATGCATGCCATGAGAGAGAGAGAGAGAGAGAGAGAGAGAGAGAGAGAGAGAGAGAGAGAGAGAGAGAGAGACAGAGTGAGGGGGGGAGGGGAGGAGAGGGAGGGAGAGAGAGAGAGAGAGAGAGAGAGAGAGAGAGAGAGATAGAGAGAGAATCTTTATTCAAATACAGAAATTTTAGACATATACTTCCAGTGTGTCTTTGCTAAATAATGTCATGTATGAGACATATAATGAAAGGTAATTCATATGGATAAGAAAATAACAAGAAAGAAAATGGAGGTAAGTTAAAGTGATGTTGCTTGTAGCTCATCCGACCACAAAGGGCCATATCAGGGCTGTCACCGCGTTGAAGTCAACTCACGAGTCGTTAAAAAAAAAAAAAAAAATTAAAAAAAACTCATTCACACAATTCATTAAAAGATACCTTCTAAAAACACTCCCGAAATTTTGTTAAATTATTTATTCTGTAAATTCTTAGATCAGATGGAAAACGTTGATCTCTTTCAGAAACTCATAGATCACATCAGATGGGACCTTTCTGTACAAAGTTTTCATGGAGTCTGCTGTAAAATGTTTATGTCTCATACCATGCAAGTCCCAACACTCCAAAAGAATATGTTTCACCATGAGTTGTACATGACATGGAATGCACCACGGAGCTTCTTCACCCTTTAAAAGACAAGAATGGGTGTAAAAGGAGTGGCCTGAATGCAAACGGCACATGGCGGTTTCTTCTTTACGGCCGCCTCGGGAACATGGTTCAAAACTCTTTCAGGTTTGGACGGATTTAGAATAGTTTATCGTCTGTGAGTCGAGTTCCATTCTTTGATGTAAGCCTGGGCTTTGGCTTTCAGGTCAGTGTGAGGGACAGACGATCCGCTCAACTCTTTCTTTGTGGCACTCTTGGCAAAAACAAAACTAAAAGAGCACACACATTTATGGAAACACACAACACAGACGTAGATCTACACGCATAGGCCTCGTGATAAACACGTATGTGTAACATAACAGCCATGACAAGAGAGAGAGAGAGAGAGAGAGAGAGATGGTGGGGGCGTGTTCCTGCAGAAGCCAGGGTGATGACGCAGCGCTGATCGGCCCGACCGACTAAATAAAGGGTGAAATGGAAAGAGTGGTCAGCCGGCCATCCAAGCGGCAGCGAGAGGAGGGGCCGGACACAAAGTACACCGACAAAGGGCGCGGGGAAACCATCCAAGACTTCTGTGACTGCGTGACCGAGAGAAAGCCTAGCGAGGGCTTTACTAACTTGTAGCAAGTCAAGTAGACACTTCTCTTTCTTTTTCTTCCCCCTATCTCTCGCTCTGTGTCATTTTCGGTCAGCTGCGGTGGTGGTATTCGGCCTTGTCTGACTTGTGACTCTTCGCCCGACCCCCGACCCCCGACCCCTCCTAGAAGGGAATGAGATGCCAGCAACGGACGACGTGCAGTGGATGTGTGGGCCTGTGGTGTTTTGCCGAGACAACAAGAAGCGCAGTGGGACAAATTCGCAGATGGTGTGAGACGGGAGAGAGGTTTCGATGACGTGAAAACGGTCAGATTGTCTGAGGAGTTTGTGACAAGCGAAGAATGCAGCTTAGTCAAAATCACAAAGAACAGCACGAGGAAGCTTTTAAAGTGATAACGTGTTGAATTGAAAGCTTGATTTATTTTTTACGAGTTTCTGGACATTGATAAACGAAATTCACTTGAAACCAAAACAAACTAGAACATGAATCTTATTTACAGTGAATCGTTTTCGTTTCTTATAAAGCCGAGATGAAATTATTAAGGTTGGCATATGTGTATGTGTGTGTGGTTTGCCCTCTCCAAGCATTTAGTTAAAGTCATCGGCTTTTGATTACAAGGAGGAGGACTTCGTGATTTCAGTGCATCTTTGGTGAACCTTGGAACAACTGAAGGATTGAGAAGTAGAAGAACCAAAAGGTCATCTCGAGTGGAACATGTATCTGTGTGATTGGTGTGTGCTGAAGGACGTTTTCAGGATGACGTATCGTCTGCTTCAACTCTCCCTTCTATTGAACATCTTCGGTATTTGTCACTTACAGTCAGTGGTAAGTGGCTCCTCTCTCTCTCTTCCTCTCTCTCTCCCACTCTCTCTCCCTCCTTCCCTCCCCCCATTCTCTCTCTCTCTCTCTCTCTCTCTCTCTCTCTCTCTCTCTCTCTCTCTCTCTCTCTCTCTCTCCGCATTTGCTAAGCAAAGGAGAAGTTATGCTGAATTAATGTTTAGATTTTGTTTGTTTGTTTGAAAAAAAGGCTGAATCTACCGTAAACATTTGCTCTTTTTCTCTTTCTAATTGTATGCAAACACAATTGTTAAAAGAAAATGCGGCCTGTTTCTTGTGAAAATGGATTCACAAAGTTTTAAGTATTCAGAGTGAACAGAATTCTCAGATATTTTTGTTTTCCTCGCATAATCATCGTCATCATCATCATCATCATCATCATGCTACCACTACTACTGCTACTACTACAGCTACTGCTGTTCAAGAATGGAAAATCTTGATTTCAATAACAATTTTTCAAAGAGAAAATGTTGTCACTAATGAAACGCTCTTTTCGAAGATTGTTTTAACAATAATTGCTCGTAATATTCCTGAGATTTGCACACTTATCAAACAGCTCCAAATCCCTGGGGCAGGGAAACATGGCGGGCGAAAAGCTGTAAGCTGGCTCAAGCCTGTGTTCCATATTTAAAAGTTGTTGAGCATATATATAACAAACGCTAGCGTAAAGGCGACGTCTAGGTGGACGTACTGTCAAGATTGACCGTGTGGCTTTAGGTACGCTAGGTGGCTAAAAAGGTCAAGCCCGGTACGATCGCAAATGTCAACATTGACCATTTATGTTTTGTATTTTTTCAAGCTCGCTTGAGAGGCTCTCAGTGTTTGTGTGTGTGTGTGTGTGTGTGTGTGTGTGTGTGTGTGTGTGTGTGTGTGTGTGTGTGTGCGCGCGCGCGCGCGCGCGCGCGTAGATGAGCGGATGGGTTGATGGATGTGTTTGTGTGGAGGGAGGGAGAGAGAGAGAGAGAGAGAGAGAGAGAGAGAGAGAGAGAGAGAGAGAGAGGAGAGAAGAATTTGACATTAACTAAAAAAAAGAAACAAAGTAATTTCTTCTTGATGCAACAATAAATCATCGCACACCTGCCAGGGCTAGAATATCAAAAGAAGATTTTTCCTGTAGGTTCTTTTTTCAAAATTATGAAGACGATAAGTAAAATGCGCGCGCGCGCGCGCGCGCGCGCGTGTGTGTGTGTGTGTGTGTGTGTGTGTGTGTGTGTGTGTGTGTGTGTGTGTGTGTGTGTGTGTGTGCGTTTATGAGTCAGTGAGTGTGTGCGCGCACACGTACGCATGCAGAAGGACATTTGGTGTGCATACACATGTGTATACGTTATGGACACGCGATTGTGTGTTTATTCATTCATTTAATAAATCCCTCAACAAGTCGTGCCATGGTAATCTTAAGAAATTCTATGGTGACAAATTTGTCGGCAGAAGTGTTGTCTTCATCTTAATCAAATCTTTCAAATGGACAGACAAGTCTCTCTCGCCAAAGCTGAAGTGAGGTGGGGGTCCTTCCAGCCGCTGAAGATCGAGCTTCTTCTCCACGGAAGTCTCCGCTGTCCTGATCTGGTTCCTGGGGCTGTCGTGTAGTAAGTGGGCCTATCGGCAGCAGGTGCTGTGTTGTCAGGCTACCAGATCGACAGAGGCATAAGTCTGACTGGCACTGGGCCTATCGGCAGCAGGTGCTCTGTTGTCAGGCTACCAGATCGACAGAGGCACAAGTGTGACTGGCCGAGATGGAACTGGTGATGATTGAATAATGGTTGTGGTGAATGCGGCTAGTCCGCAGACTGAAGTCTGCCACCTGCTTTGATCATGTCTGCCAGTGGTATGGATCCTTCTTGTTACAGCATGGATGGTGAACTTGTCCTGCTCTCTTGTTGATTCCCCCTAGGTCTGGGCAAAGACGTACGTAGAGAATATCTGTTGACGTCTTTGGTCTGAGTGCCTACAGCCTCATTGTCAAGCGTGTTGCTGAGGGATGGTTCTCCCCACAGTAGAATGACCGTGTGCGATCTGCGAGGGAAAGGAGAAAAAGATGAGGAACAAGTCGTTCTGTTCTTTGGTTTTAGCAGTCTGAAGTGCCTGCAAGACTAACACGAGGTTTGCGGGGGGGGGGGGGGGGGGGGGGGGGGGGGGGGGGGAACGTCCTTGTTGGAAATGGTTGAGCGAGCTGCTTTTGTGGTGGTCTTCTCGCGTCTTGTTGGAGTAAAGAACGGTAGCCAGCAAGGTCTTTTCGGCTCTTCCGCATGGGTAACTGACACAGATTCCGACCACACCATTTCTGACTGTCTGTCCACTGGAGCTGTCGGTTCAAAAGACTCTCTCTCTCTCTCTCTCTCTCTCTCTCTCTCTCTCTCTCTCTCTCTCTCTCGCAATACCAAGCAATAGATAGGTTTTCACATTAGGCACAGTGCTACAAGACCTGTAAACATTCAATCTTTCGCTATTACTCATATGACAGCTCCATTCTTGCCATCTGCACGCAATCAGTCTATCTCTAAAGATTCGGAGCAAACAACCAGTTGCATCAACCCCTTGGCTCAGCCAGATAATAATCAAACCCATGCATACATAATTTACAACGAATATTTGAGCTCAGTTTCTTTTGTCACGTATCGTCCAAATCAAACAACATACAATATGCTTAATATGGTAATCGATCTCGTCCATTCTTGTTAATTTTTTTACCAGAACCTAATACATTTTATAACAGAATTTACGTAAATAAGGTACCTGTTCGTTTCTCCGTACACCAGGTCATTAGGTGT
>CM065729.1:58207037-58214537 GCA_033310375.1 Conus canariensis
CTTGATGATGATGATGGTGCGGGCTGGCGATTGCGGTCGTGACGATGATGTTGGTGGCAGTGATGTTGATGATGATGATGATGATGATGATGATGATGATGATGAACCAATCGTTTCACTCAGGAATGTCCATCCGGAAGCATGGATTACCGCCATTGGCAATGTGCGACCGCTGGCGACCGCCTGGCCTTGACAGATGACCCCTCTTACGTCACGTGGTCTCCTGCCAAGGGAGGTGTGTTTGCACTGAACATGCGAGTCCACGTATTGTTAGGTTTCTGTCTGTCTGTCTGAGTTGTTTGCGCTCAGCTCACTGGTCCATGTGCTGTTATTTTATCTGTCTGTCTCTGTGTATTGTATGCACTGAGCTTGTTGGTCCATGTGTTGTTTGGTTCTGTCTGTCTGTATTTCTTTCTTCCTTTTCTTCCTTTTACCTTGCTTATTCTGTCATCTGAATAATCTTCACTCCGTCATTTTCTTAGTGTCTTTACACTGTCTGTCTGTCTCTGTTCTCTGTCTCTCTCTCTCTCTCTCTCTCTCTCTCTCCCCCCCCCCTCTCTCTCTCTCCACCCCCCCTCTCTCTCTCTCTGTCTCTGCTCTCCACTTTTCAGTTCCTTCTTCCGCTTCTCTACCTTTTTGCAGAACACATCTGTTGGATTTTGCCGTGACTACTGTTTTTGTTTTTGTTTGTTGTTTGCGCATTACGATCCAACAACTGGAAACAAATACACACCGAAAATATAACTGAGAAAAAAGCCACCTCCACCAACTTCTTTGAAATCTATTTTCTTGCACTGCTTGTATACCTTGTTCTAATCATCGACTGGCGTGCATTGTGTAGGTTGTATGTTCATGGTCATGTACCATTTAGCTCAGCCAGCGCTTATGCCATCTTAGGGTTTTACATTTAAATATGCATTCCCTGTCAGTAAATAGATGGAAAGTCAGTCAGCCAGCCAAAGATACAGGCAGGCAGAGAGAGAGAGAGAGAGAGGAGAGAGAGAGAGAGAGAGAGAGTGTGTGTGTGTGTGTGTGTGAGAGAGAGAATGAGATAGAGAGAGTGAGTGAGTGAGTGAGTGAGAGACTGTGTGGGGGAAGGACAGACAAATTACACACACACACACACACACACACACACACACACACACACACACACACACATACACACACACACACACACATACACACACACACACACACACACACACACACACACACACACACACACAACACACACACACACACACACACACACACACACACACACACTCACACAAAATGAGAGAGAGTGACAGTAAGAGTATGGTAAAGACAGACAAGTAAGCTGAGTGGGGTGGGCGGAGGACAGACGGGTAGACAGAAAGGTAATGTGGAAAGAAGCGACATGTAGGTAGAACGAGAGGGGTGAAGGACGACAGATAAATAGTTGGGAGAGAGAGGAGAGAGAGAGAGAGGAGAGAGAGAGAGAGAGAGAGGAAGAAAGAGAGAGAGGGAAAGAAGAGAGAGAGAGAGAGAAGAAAGAAAAGAGAAGAGAGAGAGAGAGAGAAAGAGACAGAGAGAAAGAGAGAGAGAGAGGAAAGAAGAGAGAGAGAGAAAGAGAGAGAGAGAGAGAGGAGAGAGAGAGAGAGAGAAGGAGAGAATGCAGAGAGGGGAGAAGGAAGATGTAAGAGCGAGAGAGAAGAGGAGATGAAGGGGTAAGGAGAGACAAATAAGCAAGAAAAAAAGGTGGGGGAGGTAAGGTAATGTTGCTTATAGCCCAGCCGACCGCAAAAGGGCCATATCAGGGCTGTTACTACGTTAAAATCAACACAAGTAATCAATAGTTGAGGTGAGGACATATAAGTTGGCTGAGAGAGAGAGAGAGACGAGAGATGAGGAGAGAGGAGAGATGAGAGAGAGAGGAGTGGAATGAAGTAGACAGAGTGTTTATAGTGTAGAAAAGACAGATAAGGGAAGATAGATGGGGCGTAGGAGTTATTCAGGAAGGCAGAGACAGACAAACAAACAAACGTGCTTTAGATGGGCAACACACACACACACACACACACACACACACACACACACACACACACACACACACACACACACACACACACACACACACACACACACACACAACACACACACACACACACACTCACCGCTCACACGCACGCACGCAAGCACGCCACGCACACTCTCAGTGTGACATTCGTCAGTATATACTGAACACACACTTAAGTACTGAAAATATGTGTTTAGTGAACCATTTTTGACTTAGGTATCTGAAAGGGGGATGAGGGGAAACACGACCAGTGTTGGCCATAAAGAACGTGGAAAGATAGATGGCATTTTTGTTCCGGGAGTTATTGAGCTAAAAGAATATTTGGATGCTCGAGTCAATGCTACCTATTATCATTAACATCGTTAATTATAACGTCACCAGTCATCTGCTGAACAACATAGGGACTAACTGCCGAGACATTTCGAAGCGGAAACTGGCGTGATGATAACGGAATGATGACGATGATAACCTTAACGATGATGATGGTTATGGTGATGATGAATACGACGACGATGACACTAATGCTGCTGCTGCTGCTGCTTCCGGTGTTGTCAGGACGACCCTGTGACCTCCGATGTCGAAGTTCTCTGGGCTGGACGCATTCTCTGGGCAATGCTTTGGACGGAACACGCTGTTACCGCAAGGCCACTCTGTCGCACGTCTGCATCCGAGGACTGTGTCAGGTGAGTAGGACACATCACGGTTCGCTCGATCACATTTTCGCCCAGTCATGTTTCGCCCTATCACGTTACTCCCCATCACGTTTCACCCAATCACGTTTCGCCCAGTCATGTTTTGCCCAATCACGTTTGCCCAATTATGTTTCGCCCAATCACGTTTCGCCCAGTCACGTTTCGCCCAATCATCTTTCGCCCAATCACGCCACGCCCAATCATGTTTCTTGCAATCACGTTTCGCTCCACCACGTTTCGCCCAATCACGTTTCTCCCCATCAAGTTTCTCCCCTTCATGTTTTGCCCCATTACGTCTCGCCTAATCACATTTTTGCCCAATCTTTTTACCTTACGCAACATTGAGAGCGTTCTTATCTTGGAGCTCTAGAAATTTCAAGTGTAACGTGTCACCCAAACACCGACGCACGGTTTGTCCAAAAGTGTTTATGGAGCATTGGAGAGAACATGGTAATTCTTGATAAGATAAGACATCCTTTCTGACCACAGGTGACGCAATTTTGTTTGCATGGGAGATCAAGTGAACTTTAAGTGGAAAGAAACTGAATCACAGATCAGGTTGTTTAAACTGTTTCTGTGTAGTTGGCCACAGTCTTTTCTGCATATACAAATAGCGTGTCGGATAACGCGATTAACCGAGTTGTGTCAATTCCCCGTATGTGGCGGTAATCAAAACCTATGAACACCTGCTGTCAGACCTCCTTGTCTCTTTTATTACTTATTACTAGCACACACAGGCACAGACACACACACACACACACACACACACACACACACACACACACACACACACACACCACACACACAGACCTCCCACCCAAGTAATAAAAGAGACAAGGAGGCCTGTGTGTGTGTGTGTGTGTGTGTGTGTGTGTGTGTGTGTGTGTGTGTGCCTGTGTGTGCTTGCGTGCGTGCGTGTGTGCGTGCGTGCGTGTGTGCGTGCGTGCGCGCGCGCGTGTGTGAGTGTGTGTGTGTGTGTGTGTGTGTGTGTGTGTGTGTGTGTGTGTGTGTGTGAAACGACCAATGATTTTATTCAACTTGATGACACCTGATTATAGCAAAACGTGATGATGGATCCGCGAGAATAAAGACAGATTGGGTGCAGCATACTTGGGCGAAACGTGATTGGGCGAAAAGTAATTGGGTAAAATGTGATTGATTAAGCAAAACGTGATGCACCGGGTTAGTAAAGCAAGGCAGAGCAGAGTAAATCAGCACCACGTAATGGGGCCTGGCGTGGCATGGTTTGATCGATATAAAATGTTTTGCGGCTTTTTTTTTCTTTTCTTTTTCTCCTTTTCTGTGCCCTGTTGATGGCATTGTTCTCGTTTTGCTCAACTTGCCTACCCTTGGCCTTACACAGACACACCTGGAGTGGTTCTGTTTGTGTCCCAACTTCAGCAGTCCTTATGGGATTCAGATCGCCATCGGGGCATCTGCAAGCGGAGACACTGCACTGCACTGTTGCCAAGTCATTTAGGCTGTGTTCTGTTGTAATGTTTGGATTCAGAATGTGTTCAACACGAGCAACTAAACCTTCTATTAACTCCAGAGACAGGCATCCATGTTAATAGTCTGATGATGGCTAATCCGCCATAAGAATTGTTCTGTATGATAGGGAATGAAAAATGGTATACATTGTGTTATTTGGGGCGTGGCAGTGATTACGTGTAAAGTATGTGGAGGGGCGATTTTGATGTATTTTGAGTGTTGGATATGATGCCATAACATTAAAAGATGGAAAGAACAATGCATATCAAGCATGGAAAATGTTCCCCGTGTGACGTATAAAATGTAAATTTCTTAATCAGATGTCGAGTACTTTATATTATGTCTGTCTGTTATAACATGCAAAATTTGGTGTAGAGGAATGGACAAATAGATTTTCCCACAAATTTTGCACACCGATGTGCATCAATGAACACGAAAACGTTTAATTTCTGCTCGAGTTAGCTGCCTTGCTTCACGCGTGGCTAATACATTCTGCCCTTCAAAGTGAGAGAAAGAACAGGCTGAGAGCATTGCAGTTCAAACAAAATGTTTTAACACTCGCTGCAAGACATTGTGCAAAGAAGAGTGTGTTTTCATATTTTCAAAGGATCGGTAGAGGCATGCTGTTTGATAGTTTTAAGCTTTTTAATTGTTTTAAAATGTCAGCAAATAATGTGAAAGCGACACGATCAAAATAAAAATTGGTTTGGAAAAAAAATATGGCAACGAGTACCCGTTGTGTTAATGTAGGCCTACATATATCTTGCAGAAGGTTTTTTAACCATGGATTGTAATCATATTTTCAAGGAGAGAGTGTGAAATAATGAGTTCAGATTACTAGCCAAAATCAGAACATAACCACGGTGAATTCTTGTGTTGACACGAGTAGACTATGCATCGACGTTTAGACTTCAGAGCCTTCTTCAAAGTGAACTGACTACTAGAACGTCATTCTGAGGAAACATTTAATCTAAGTATAACGAAGTACGAAAGACGGCATAGAGGTGGATAGTGGGGTTATGAGGGTGAGGGAGGGGGTGGGGCTGTCGTATGAGGGGAGGAAAATTAGGAAGGAAAGAGAAAAGGAAGAAACGGAAGAAACAAAGTACCTAGGCATCAAGCTGGACAAGCGGCTTACTTGGAATCCGCACCTCAAGAACATTGAAAACGAAGCAGTCAGGAAGCTCGCCATCATGAAGAAGCTGGCCGGTACACCCTGGGGCGCAAACAGCAGCATCCTGCGGAAGGTGTATGTGGGTACCGTCAGACCAACCCTGTATTATGGCAGTTCTGCATGGGCCACTGCATCCAAGACCAACACCAGTCGCCTGAACAAAGTGCAGAATGCAGGATTGCGACTGATCATTGGTGGGATGAAGACTACCCCAATCCAAGCCATGGAGAAGCTTACTAGTCTACATTCCCTCGAAGACAGACGCGAGGAGAAGGTTTTCATCCACAGTGAAAAGTTCCTGCGTATGCCCACCCACCCCATGCACACCGAGATGCAGAACCCCACCAAAAACAGACTAAAGAGAACAAGTTTCAACTACCTGTCTAAGAGCCTGCATCGCAGAAATGAAGACCTGCTGCCTGTTTCACCAGCCGAAATGGAGATGCTTCCAGATTTTGAGGAACCAGACAATCACCTGGAAGATGTCGCAATCATCACCGAAGTTCCTGGCATTGAAAGAATGGACCGTCAAGCCCCTCAAGTAATGAAAGCTCTAGCACAGGAGATGATTGCCAACCAATACAACCCCAGTGAGTGGACCCACGTCTTCACAGATGGATCCTCAGAAGGAGCAGTCAAGAATGGAGGAGCAGGGTTCTTCATCAGACACACCAATGGAAGATTGACACACAAGGACTTCCCTACTGGAAAGATCTCCTCCAACTACAGAGCGGAGACAATAGCACTGCTCCACGCAGTGAGGATCTTTCTGGGACCGGCCAGCCCATCACAGAAGGTTGTCTTCTTCACAGACTGCCGATCTCTGCTGCAGGGACTTCAGAACACAAGAAATGAACAACATACGCAAGACATCAAGGCTGCCCTCCATGAACTCTCAAAACAGTCTGTCATTACGCTTCAGTGGATTCCGTCTCACTGTGGGATCATGGGCAACGAAAAAGCTGATGCTCTCTCCAAGGCAGGCAGCAAAATGGAGCAGTTCAGCCACCCCGTGACCTACAGGGAGGCCAAAACCATCATCCACAACCAGTTTCAGTCCCAGTGGAAGAGAAGGCTGGGTGCAGAGAGTGGTGCTGACCCGATCCACCAGCTCCAAAGGCACCAGCAGACAATCCTCTTCAGACTGAGGACCGGCCACTGCAGACTGCTGAGCCACCTTAACCGCCTGAAGATCACCTACACTGACCAGTGTCCATGCGGCACTGGACCCCAGACCCCTGAACATGTCCTCCTGCGCTGTCCTTCTCACGCAGCTCTTCGACACAAAACCTGGCTGGGGGGAGCGGAGTTACAGGCGCAGCTTTGGGGAGCCCGTTCTGACCTGGAGAAGACCGCGGGCTTCATCATGGCGGCCGGGTTACAAGTCTGACGCATCCAGCTTCAATCGAACGCAGAAGAAGAAGAAGGAAGAAACAAAGTAATCCGAAGTGAAAATAGAAATGAAATGAGAAAATGTAAATAAATATTTTTTAAAAAGTAAGTGAATAAAGGAACAATTTTTGAAAGTAAAAAAGACAAAAAGGGAAAATGTATGAAAAAAAGGGGAGGGATATGGAAAGAGAGTGGGTGTGGGGGTAAGATAAAAAATTGTATTAACAAGGAAAAGCGACCACGGTACGGAGTAGGACGGGGCAGGGGAAGAGGCAGAAAGGAATTCAGAAAATCAGTACTTGGCATATGAGATAAGATTATATAGGTGGTATTACCTTGAACAAGTCTGATTTTGCTTCACATTTATTCACACATATACACTAATGTAATGTTAAAACAAACTTTATTCACCTTTTGAACATATATGTGATTATAACTGTCACCTTTACATTGTCATTATTGATGTGAGAGTAACAGCGATAGTTCAGAAGAACTTTTCGGCAGTACTGAGGTGAGGGCGAGTGGTTTTCATGTACATGTTCGAATAGTCAACAGGTGTTATGCTTGCACACTGCTCACATGTGTGAACAGAGGAGGAAATGGATGTTAGACAATCAGCCTCGCTCCCACACAGCACACAACAGAAGACACAAATGTGCCTACTGTTATCTTAAGGGTTTGATCCATTGTTTTCAAATGTGATTTGT
>CM065729.1:58219537-58229537 GCA_033310375.1 Conus canariensis
ACGGGGGAGGTGGGACTAGAGACGGCAGCAGCAGCAGCTTTGGTACCAGAGGCGGTGGAGCCATCCCCGACGTTGACGGAGGGTCCGGTCAGGGTGGGGTGAACGGCGGAGCCGGCGACCAGCCCTCCGTGCAGGGTAGGCCTGACGGTAACGTGCCCGGTCAGATCGGACGGTTGGTCAACGTCAGCACGGAGAAGGACGGCCAGGCCGGTGCGTCGACCAAGGCCGGGGACCGCCGGACCGCAACGACGCCAAAGAACCCGTTGTTGGTGAACGTCACCGCCGGACCGCGTAAGTGGAGAGAGAGAGAGAGAGAGAGAGAGAGAGAGAGAAAACTCGGAATTCGGAACTCGGAAAATTTTAATTGCAAAGGCCACCGACCTATCTGCAATGAGGTCAAGAAACAAAAATGAAATCACACACACTGACGCTGTAACATTTCTACTGATCACGATCATTTACAAAACTTGCTCACCCCCAACTGTATAATCGTAAATTGAGTATACTGAGAGATACATACAAAATCACACCCGTATGTAGCACTCTCCCAGACTCGCACAGCTCGCACATACAATTTCGCTCGCACTTACAATTGCGCGCGCGCAAACCACACACACACACACACACACACACACACACACACACACACACACACACACACACACACACACACATATATATATATATATATATATATATATATACACGTTTTTTCATCATGATCCCTAAGTATACACAAGACGATCGACCACGAAACAAGGTGAAACAGATAAATTTATAAAAACATATGGTACTCCTAATGTTCTCACCCCAGTAACAATTCTTCTCTTTTCTTCAAGGCATAGAAGATATACATCGCAACAGAGCGAATTACGTCCCTTTTCTCGTTTTGCAGCAAAAAACTTCAACAAGGGTCCGTGTACATTTGTTACATATTTCATGATATACTTATTTCTTAAATCTTGATATGTTGGACATTCCAGCAAAAAGTGTATTTCATCTTCAGTTTTGTCACAAAAAGGGCAGCTTTTTTAATTATTTTTGTATCTGTCGTGGACTTTTATATCACTGATTCCTAGTCGAAACCTTACAAGAACTTTTCGAAACTTTGGGACGTGGTATCTGCAAGATACTTATCAGGCTGTAGTATTGATTTAAACAAACGATAAGTAGAATACCTGTCACTATTTGACAGTTTGGTGTTCCACTCTTGCTGATAGCAATCAATCATTCGTTGCTTTAGTTCCTGTAGAAATAACTTTTCGTGACCAACTCCACCGTTAAGCCAGACAAAAGAAAAACCATGTGAATCAAGACAATTTTTTATAGACTTTGCCCAGTTTGAATGTATATTAGAATGTCTTGTGGATTGCAACATTCTTGATTTTTCCATTTCATATGCTTGTTTTGGTATTCTTGCAATTGGTAACTTTTGCAGTTTAAACCAATAACGCATTGCTTTCATGGCACTATCAATATATAAAGGGTACCTGCCTAATTCACCGTACACCATAATGTTCGGGGTTTTAGGACTTACGTTCAAAAAGCGCTTGCATGCAAACAAATGTGGTAACTCAAGAGAGAGAGAGAGAGAGAGAGAGAGAGAGAGAGAGAGAGAGAGAGAGAGAGTTGTCACTTTAATATATTTTTGGGGTCATTACCAAAAAGGTCTTTTGACGAAGGGGAAAGTGGATAACAGGGCAATAACATTTTCCTATTTTTTTCATCGCAAACAGATAGTATACACTTATTCCCAGTGCATGTTAAATCAAAGGCTAACAAAAAACACGTATAACCGGAACATCTCCGGATGTCCTCGCACAAAGGAGTACCATAGAAACGTTAGAAAGAAAACAACAAAAACAGAACTTGTAAGACTGACTTGACCATCCACTCAATCAAATGATGAAGTTGCAAAGAGGGGGATGGGGGTGGGGTTGTGGAAATTGGCACTTGAAATAATAGAGGTTAATGTTTTAACGGAAAATGGTACGCAGTGTAGGGAGGAGTGGCAAGAGTCAAATCATGTTGATTACCGCCCTTGATGCAGACCATAGGCCTATATCATGCGTGTGTATATCAGGACAGATAAAAAGAGTGAAATAGAGCGAGAGAGAACACCAAGAACCAAAATGCTACTTGATAAAGGCTTCAACAGCCCGTTCATTATTCACTTTTATATTTTTGCGGTATACTGAATCCTTTATATCGAATACACAGTAGGCTTCAATATGAACAACCTTCAACTACATAGCTGAATTGGCTGATTGTACGATTTCGTTTGTATGGAGTGTGCGTAAGCAGACTGATTATGGCACATATAAACCGACTTCAACGTATACAAAACAACGCAGCCAGACTTGTTTTCCAAAAGTCGAAAAGAACTCACACTACACCTCTGTTAGTTAGACTACATTGGCTTCCCATTCATGCGTGCATTCAGTATAAACTCGCAACACTTGCCTTCAGACACTTTGATGAAACATTGCCTGCTTATCTTTCCAACACACTTGTCACTTATCAACCCTCTCGCACTCTCCGCTCTAGCAGTGACAAACTTCTCAAGCTTCCCCGCATGAAACTGAAATCCTTTGGCCAACGTTCTTTCAGTTATCAAGCCCCCCTTGTCTGGAACTCCCTCCCCTCCCAGCTCCGCTCTTCACAGACTCTCTCTGCGTTCAAATCTGGTCTCAAAACGCATCTCTTTCAGAAGTCCTTTTGTCTTTCTTCATAGTGTACGAGTTAATGCGTGTTTCCAATGCATTCTCCATCCCTTCGCCTCCTGTATGTGCACGCGCGCTTCCGTGCCTGAATGCTTATGTGCTTTTGCGTGTGTGCGTTCGTGTGTGTGCGTTTACGCGCGTGGGTTTTTGTTGATTCGTGTTGAGTTTGCCCTTGTGTGTGTGTGTGTGTGTGTGTGTGTGTGTGTGCTCCCTTCTGCATGTTTTAAATTGTATCCCGTGCAGTGTTCACGAAATTGGAGGCGGGTGGGTGTGGGGGTGGGGATGGGGGTTGGTTCTTTTCTTCTATTCCCAAATTCTTGTCGAGCGTTGTTCATATAATGTCATGTGTGTGGTGTGTGTAGGGTGGCGGTGTTGTGTGTGGGGGGGGGGGGGGAGGATAGAGTGGGGGGATGTGGCTTGAGCCTGTTTTAGTGCTTGCTTTGTGACCTATTGTTTTGATGCCTTTTTCTCAGTATTGTGCAATGTTTATGGAAACTTTTATTTTTCCTGTATTGTGAAGCGCTCTGAGGATGTCTTCTTCTCTCATCGAAGAGCGCTATATAAGCTCGAGTTATTATTATTAATAACAGCAGTGAATTTTTGACAAATGGTTTGAAGACAATTCCTTAGAAGACAAACGTTGAATGGTAAACATTAAAAGAGCGAAAGATTTTCAGCCTACACTGAACGCTGTACGTTGGAGTAAGAAGCGCACTCCAGCCTAAACTTCTTTGCAAACTGGTAATGAACTGTTCCTGGCTTCTTCCGTCATAAACCGTTGTATACGTTAGATTCATGAAGCCACACCTTCTTAGAGTAAATTTAATTCCATTTATTCTTAAGTCTGTTGCTCATTGACGACGATATGCACTTTTAATAACTTGCTTCGTTTAAGGCACTAAACGTGAGAGCGTTAGACAGTCTTATATAGCCCTACTGGTCAGCATCGAATGCATCTTTGAAGGTAAAAATTGACGTCAGTCTGCTTTGGACATGAAGTTTTGTCATTTCACGCCAGCTTGTGTGTGTGTGTGTGTGTGCGTGCGCGCGCGCGCGCGCGCGCGCGCGCGCGTGTGTGTGTGTGTGTGTGTGTGTGTTTTTAAAAGGTATTTGCCTCATTTTTTTAATTCATGAACAAAATGTCTGCATTAAATACCGACTGACATGATCAAACAATGCTCAGATCATTTATTATTATTGTGTTATTTTGTTCCTAGTTTTCTTTGCCATTACTTATTGTATCCATTGTATTTGATGTATTTTACCATCTGGTTTTAGACATTTAAAGCACAGCAAGTGTCTTCAAATGTTTAATGCATTATTAATATATCTAAAATTCAAATCGGAAAGATAACGGTCAGCTACACACACACACACACACACACACACACACACACACACACACACACACACACACACACTTTTGGCATTTGTATGCGATCTTCTGCAAATCCACAGGAATGTGGTTCAGTCACCGGCAGGCACAGGCGGCCACATTTGGGCCTCATGTCGTTTCTTTGTGTGTTCGTTTGCTGACCTGTCTGGTTGTCGTGCGAAACTAATCTACATTTAAGTGAACAAACCGGAACCAACGGTTCATAAGGTTGATTTCAGAGTTATCAACAAACGCTTTGTTTCAGCTGCCTGCGGGAAGTGTAGGAAAATGAAGAGGAGGCTGTTTCATTTCTGCGACAGCGATTTTGGTGAGTCTCCTTCCCTCTCCCTCCTTCACTCTTCCTCCCCTCCCACCCTTGCCCACTGCCTCCTCTTCTTTTCCAGCTCTCTCTCTCTATCTCTCTCTTTCTCCCTCTCTCTCTCTCTCTCTCTCTATCTCTCTCTTTCTCCCTCTCTGTCTCTCTTGCTCTTTCAGCAAACATACACACACATGTGCAAGCACGCACGTACGCACACACGCACGCACATGCATGGACCACACACACACACACACACACACACAACACACACACACACACACACACACACCCCACTCACTCACTCACACACACACACACACACACACACACACACCACACACACAACACACACACACACACCCACAGGTGACACTCACACTTGCTGCCTCATGTCCATGGCCACACACACACACACACACACACACACCACGCGCGCGCGCGCGCGCGCGTGTACACACACAGACACTTGCACACGCACACACGCACGCACGCACGCACGCAGAGTGTCCATATAATCATAACAGCCCGCACAGTTGAGCGGACAAAGTATAGGAAGAACAAAGCTAATAGCAGCAGCGCAAAAGCATTTCAATATGTCCAGTTCCTTTACCATGCAAGCTTTTATAAGCCTGTATTTTGTGTGTGGTAAAGTTTTTAATATCTTATTCGGTTGTACGATCACCCCCTTGTCAGTTGCAAGCTTAAGAGTGTAGTTGTCGGATTCTAGTCATAACTGAAACTGAAACTAAGGATGAACTTCACCGTAAGCATAGTGACAAATTTTGTTCAGTATGACTTTCGAAAAAATCGGGATCTTGTCCGCTCATGTGTTGAGTTGCTTTTATTGTGTATGGCACATTTATCAGGGCAAAATGACAAGAAAGTGCGGCTTTGCTGAAATTGCTATTATCCCCGTCCAGTTAGCTTTGTTACTTGATTATGATCGCGGTTAAGAAGAAAGTAAGTAAAAATTCAGATTGATTTTTTGTATGTTTATTTGTTTGTGTGTTTGAATAACCAACCATTACAGTGTCAAGAAAATTAGTTTTTGATGACGTTGGTAAATGAACTTTTATGTTTTTTGTTTTCCTCAGTGACACAAATGATGATCAATGGGAAACGTTACGTCAACGGAGAGACTCGCTATGACGTCACTATCATGAAATCCTATAAGGCCCGGATGCAGCTGCTGAGTCGGGAATATCTGTGGGCGCCCAACTTATGTGACTGCCCTCGACTGCGCACGCGCCGATCTTACGTCATCATGGGATTCATGCAGCGGCATCTGGACCGTGAGCTCAAGCTCATCGTAACACCCACCGCCTACGTCAGACGCTATACAGCCAAACAACACAAACGAATGCTTCAGCTGCAGGATTATGTCAAATGTTAACAGATTCTCAACATATAACTGATCTTCCAGTTTGTCGATTAATTATTGATCATATAAACTGTTAAAAGTGCGAGGCAGTCGGTAGTCACACTGACAAGTTAAACTGCTGAAACTGTCGAATACTTCTAACTTAAAGTTCTGAAATGGCAAGACTGTCACATTCTTCTGGGTCATGGAGAGTGGACGTGAAAGACTTGAGTAGGTTATATTGACAAATGGAAAGTTTAAAACCTGAATTCTGATAATTTAAGGAATCCGAATACAGAATGCCGCAGTGATATAGTCACAGGAGCGAGAAAGAAATATACACAAACAAACAAGGCAAGGGAACAAGCTGGAATCATGAGATACTGGAACTGTGAATGTGTTCCAAATACAAAATTCACCCCAGCCTTTTACCTCAAAACCCAAACGTGTGATCTATTGCTGAAGCCTTAACACTTGCAATGTGGACTCGCGGGGGAGTTCTACTTCACTCAGTAGCACTGGATGAACGCTGAATGCATCAATAAGACGTCCCAGGGCAAGTCTTTTGTCGTATGGCGTATTCTGCAGTGATTTGAACGAAGTGGGATGCAACATGAAACTCAACTGAAGCGTGTTGATTTGTTAACAAGAACAAGTGTACTCGGTGCAGGTCAACACCAGTATTATGAAACAGTTCACACAATGTCTGTCGGAGTTACTTGCAGAGCCCCAGTACGAAGGAATATCAGGACCAAAAAAATAACCGTGTGCCTGTAACCAAGAAGGCGTCGACTGTGACCTACGGAGACTCGACGAAAACGGTCTTCCCTTGATGATATTGCATCCAAAAGAAGACCGTTAGCTGTACATAACAGAATCCGACACTTAATTTCTCCTATTTTGTCATGTCCGTATTTATTTTGTGTTGCTTTACCGTTGCTTTTTCTACCTCAGATCTACGTACATTGCAACATAAATACACGCACAAATGGACCAACAGCAGCACACCATGTGCTTTTGAATGTGAAACGGCTACCCAGATGTAATCGGTGCAAGAAAAAAAAAACAGAAAAGAAGAATAACAAAGCAAAAAAAAAAAAAAGGAATGAAAAGACCGAAAGCATTCGGTACAGCTCACACAGAAAAAGGCGACTGAGCCAAAACCCACCACTCAAACAGCTCACAGTATATGACTAGAAACCAGACACGCATGCATGCACGCACCCGCGCGCGCTCACGCACGCACGCACGCACGCACGTTTGCACGCACGCACACACACACACACACACACACACACACACACACACACACACATACACACACACTTGGTGTAAATATGAGTCTTTGTATGTGTCCGTTCACATTCCCGCGTAGTGTGTGTGTGTATGTGTGTGTGTGTGTGTGTGTGTACGCACACACGAACGAACGCACGCTTGCACGCAACCGCGGATGTACACACACGCACACACGCACGCACGCACGCTCATACAACACACACACACACACACACACACACACACACACACACACACACACACACACACCGCGTAGTGTGTGTGTGTGTGTGTGTGTGTGTGTGTGTGTGTGTGTGTGTGTGTGTTCGCATGAGCGAATACACGAGCCTACGTACATGTGAACACGCCCAAAATACACGACACAAAGTATTTCTATAAACATTTTAGATACTTTTCCAGCAATACATCCATTTAAACAAAAAACAAACAAAAAATTATAGTGCTCTCATCTTTCTTCATAAAAATATATCACATGTATTTGTCTGGTTGATTGGCTGCATAGCTGATTGATTGAGTGACTATTCCATAGCTTTTTTCATTGGTTTGTTGGTTAACCTGTCTGCTTGCTTCTTTTCTGTTTGATTCGTTCGTCAGTTTGTCTGTTTACTTGCTTGTTTCGTTAATGCCGACAGTCTTACACTCATAACCATTGTGGCCGATTCATTTGTTTGTTTTGTTTTCGTTACTAATCGTAAAATGAAATTCATGAAGAGTGCAACAAAGATGCTTTATATGCTCAGAGTAATAAAATCTCTCTCTCTCTCTCTCTCTCTCTCTCTCTCTCTCTCTCTCTCTCTCTCTCTCTCTCTCCTCTCTCCATAATGTTTTATCGACTCCTATACTGTAGCATAGTGGCAGTTTGACATTTATTGCATTGTATTTCACTGTTAGGTTTCCAATATTCAGGTCAGTGCTCTCTCGTACGATCCCCCCCCCCTCTCTCTCTCTCTCTCTCTCTCTCTCTCTCTCTCTCTCTCTCTCTCTCTCTCTCTCTGCATGTTGCAGTTTACAACATATTTTGTTAAACAGAACTGCAGCTCTTGTTTTTGTGTTGAATACAAATTCCGTTTCCAAAAATGATAGAAAAATATTTTGAAGAAAAAAGTCATATATACTGGCTCACTGGTTTTTAGTAAGTTTAGCTGTGCATAAATGTGTCGAAAGGTTCGCAGTTATATGAATGTTCTTGATGCACTAACGCGATCAAATGAACGTGGTGACATTTGTTGCGTTTCTTTTTTCAACAGTATTATTTTCTTTTTTTTTCCCCAAACACTTCGTTTCAGCATTCGTGTTTCGTAATTACCAGCAGTATTGTTCTTTTATATAGTGAGGTTAAGATTCTAGAAATAATAATTTTTTTTTTTTTGTGACTTGCTTTTCCTTCATTAAAAATACGTATATTTGTTCAATTGTTTCGTTTTGTTTGTTTGGTGTTTTTTTTATGCTCTTATGTCTTCCTAGTTTCTGCCTTTCCAGTTCTCCTAAATATTGAGCGCAGGAAAAGTGGTCTGACAGCCAGTTCTGTCCCTGTGAGAACTCTTCTACCTTGAAGGCAAGGACGTGGATTTTGGTGCGGGCAGTTCTGTCACAGGAAAAGTCAGGCGTGAGAGGAGCGTTGTATGGGTCATGAACCGAGTTTCTATGTGGTTTCACTTGAATCGTCCGAGTAGTCCACTGCTGCACAATGTGAATTCATAATGTTGCTCGTTACTTACCTGAACAGAAGATGTCCCCTCACACCACTGTCAAGCCCACCTCTCGCTTAGCTTAGCACAGGCCGAGAAAACTGCCTGCAGTTTTTTGGAAGATGTCTTTCCGCAACGTACGCCCCGTCACAAAGAATCTTCGCAAAGAATCTATGTTTTTAACCTTCACGAAAAGAATTTGTAATATATTTTGGTGATATAACCTATTAAACACTGACAGAAGCGTCATGTGCCCTTTTCTGTTACAGCATACAGTTTTAGACCTGAAGCATGCGATGCAATCTATGCATGCCTGTAAACACGCACACCCGGCCTCTCCCACCCTTACCCCATTCTCACCCTCGTTTTTGAGACTTCCTGAGTTTAGCTTTTTTTTGTATCCTTAGCAGACTTTGCGGGAACTATTAACACCTTCAAGGCGTTGTTGGGAAATGTCTGTAACATTGGGACAACCTGCTCTTCGCATAATCGAAGTAAACACTGTTCATGTTTTGCACGACTTAATTGACAACCAGCCACACGTACACGCATGCCTGGATGTACAACAATGATTTTCTGATCCATTAACAATCAGAAAAAGCAGTTACCTCCACACCCAAGATTTCCCGGAAGAGGTCTTGTCCAAGAGAAAAGAGAACAGAAGAAGAAATTAGGCTAGATTTAAGCTTGTTTGTTTTTTTTTAAATCGGTTTTATCAGCTTCATTTTATACTGTATTGTGTCACTTTTTTTCAACACTTTTCCCTTTTTTTTTTTTTAACCCTTTTGATTTTTACTGTGCCGTATTTTACGAACTAACGGCAGTGTAAATGTGTGTTTTGTAAAAATCCTCTCTTCCTGCCTGTACATTACACACCATGTTCTTCAGCTGCCTTCTCAATGATTGCGTCTGCCTCCGCATCTGCACCGTAGCAGGCATCCTGACAACGTAATACAGCTACTCTACTGACCTTGACGGACGGAAAAGACACAGCCATAATTAAGTGGTGTGTGTGTGTGTGTGTGTGTGTGTGTGGGCGCGCGCGCGCGCGTGTCTGTCTGTCTGTGTCTCTGTCTCTGTCTGTCTGTCTGTCTGTCTCTCTCTCTCTCTCTCTCTCTCTCTCTCTCTCTCTCTGTTCATTTTATTTTTTATTTTTTTTTGCATCTGCATTAGGAGATTTTATACGAATGCATTTGTGCGGTTGTGTGCGCGCTGGCGAGCGTACTAACCGTGTGTGCG
>CM065729.1:58234537-58249537 GCA_033310375.1 Conus canariensis
ACACACACACACACACACACACACACACACACACACACACACACACACACACACACGTGTGTGTGAGAAAAAGAGTTTACCCTCATTGTCTTAAATGTCAATGTAAAGAAATTTGAAATGACAATGATTTTAATTTGTTAATTAGTTAGAATGTGTGTGTGTGTGTGTGCGTGTGCGTGTGTGTGTGTTGTGTGTGTGTGTGTGTGTGTGTGTGTGTGTGTGTGTGTGTTTTGAACAAATATTTAAATTTTTATGTTGAACACACATCTGCACATCTATCTATCTATCTGTCTATCTATCTATCTATCTATTCACACACACACACACACGCCACACACACACACACACACACACACACACACACACACACACACACACACACACATATATATATATATATATATTCCGCGGTCACTGAGGAGAAACAATCAGGTTTCGAAATATCGGTATCTGACCAGGAGTTATATGTTAGTGGCTTTCCTCCCCATTGGAGATTGTCTCCTTCTTGGAGACTATAAACTTGCTGAAGGCTCATTTTGAGAAGCATTTATTTTATTTTCCCCATTCACCCACTGAAGCACATACTGTTAGTTAGGCAGATTGATCTACCACTGCAGATATGAATGGTTATCTCCCCCTATTTCTTCAATCTAAGACATAAGAGCAAGCTTTGTTTATAATTGAATATTTCTTGCAGTCATTGCAACACCAAGCTGCTCTGTAAGTTGCTGGAATGGTGCTCGGTACTTATCCTTGGAATTTATTAGTTTATTGTAATTTAGTCCCTTGTGGATTCATTCCAAGAACTGGCCCTCAGCACTTGTGTCTTAAGAGGTTATATTTTTTTATATTTTCTACTTTTCACAAGAAAATGTAGCTTGTGTTGCTCTTTCATGATTTTCTTTTGCTTCTTAGGTGGCACCTTTGGTTGGTTTTTTGAAAACTCAACAAACATACTACGGTATTGCACACCAGCCTTTTCTGGGATAGCATTCTTCTTAAAACCGAAAAGGCAGAGGAGTCAAATTACCACTTTCCGCGGTCACTGAGGAGAAACAATCAGGTTTCGAAATATCGGTATTTGACCAGGAGTTATATGTTAGTGGCTTTCCTTCCCATTGGAGATTGTCTCCTTCTTGGAGACTATAAACGTGCTGAAGGCTCATTTTGAGAAACATTTATTTTATTTTCCCCATTCACCCACTGAAGCACATACTGTTAGTTAGGCAGATTGATCTACCACTGCAGATATGAATGCTTATCTCTCCCCCTATTTTTTCAATCCAAGACATAAGAGCAAGCTTTGTTTATAATTGAATACATATATTATATATATATATATATATATACATATACATACACACACACACACACACGCGCGCGCGCCGCGCGTGAAGGACAGAGAGAAAGAATTTACCCGTATTGTCTTAAATGTCAATGTAAAGAAAGTTTAAACGGACAATGAGTTTAATTAGTTAAGAGTGTGTTTGTGCGCGCACGCGCGTGTGTGTATACAAGTGCTTGCGCGTATTTGTGTGTGTGTGGTGGTGGGTGTCTGTGAGCAGAATGCAGGCAAAGTGGTAGAACACAACACAAACCGCATCATGGTAATGAATAAGAAGAACCTGTCAACCAAGGGATACCTGTACCTGCCATCCCTCGCCCCGAACCGCAGTCTCTCTCTCTCTTGGTCTGTCTGTCTGTGTGTCCTCTCTCTCTCTCTCTCTCTCTCTCTCTCTATTAGAATCTACCCGTTCACGTCATCCTCAACATATTCTAGTAGAAAATTCTGGGCCGAAAGCCATGACTGTCATCTCAAAATCACAAAGGTAGTTTGTTATCTCAAGAGTGTGTATCAAAGCTATGAAACAAAACAGTCTTGAAGAGTTTTGTTTTTCCTTTTTCCCCACGCTTGCTATGCCTGGGGCCAAAAGCAACATTTTGAGGTTTGCATGTGTGTGCGTGTGTGTGTGTGCATGTGTGCGTGTGTGCTTTTGTTTGTTTGTTCGAGTGCGTGTGTGTGTGTGTGTGTGTGTGTGTGTGTGTGATGTTAAAGGGGTCAGAGCGGTCGTTTACACGATGAATCATGTCCCAAGTGCCCCCGCTCCCATCCCTCTGTGTGTGTGTGTGTGTGTGTGTGTGTGTGTGTGTACCTCTCTCTCTCTTCTCTCTCTCTCTCTCTCTCTCTCTCTCACGTTTGCCTCCCTCTCTCCATACTCCTGTCCCCTCCCTTCATTCCCTCTTTCATTTCACAAGAACACCTCACAAAATATCACAGAATCAGATCGCTAGCTGCTGTCTACCTTGATTGAATGAGTCAGCGAAGAAGTTTTTCCGGGTTTTTGTTTTCTCGTTCTTGATCAATAGATTAGAATCGCACAATCGTAAGGGGAGGGAGGGAGAGTGAGAAAGAGACAGACAGACACAGAGACAGAAAGAGAGCGAAGAGAGAGACAAACCAAGAGAGAGAGAGAGAGAGAGAGAGAGAGAGAGAGAGAGAGAGAGAGAGAGAGAGCACTTGTTCCCAGCCAGACAAGCACTTCGATTATAGATGCAACAACCAGATCCCCCCACCCCTCACCTCCCCTTCCTCTCCCGTTCTCCATCCTCGACACCTTGGAAGGTGTGCCTGTTAAATGGACGGGGAAGATGTCTAACGCCTTCAGTCCAATCATATGGTGCACGGGGCATGACGTAAGCAACAGTATATGACGTTATGAAATATGATCCAATGCACTCACTCTAAGATGAAGTGACGATAGAGAACTGAAAAGGAACGTGTAGGATTGGTTTGGAAAATGTTAAACACTGAAATGCCAAACTGACAATTATTTTGTTTTCAACCGGATCTTGTTCACCGTGCCTATGTCTATCTACACGTCTGACCCTCACCCTAACCCTAACCAAACGCTAACCTTAACCCCGAGCCTGAACCCAACCCCCCAATTCTAACACATAGACGCGGTGACACACAGAACCAGCACTGAAGCGAAAAGGTGACATTGAGACACGATGACACATAGAAACGGTGGCATATAGGCAAGGTGACTACAGAGCTGACCCCAAGAGACCATGTCTAATTACCGTGCCTATGTATATATCAGCCGTAACTATAACCAAACAGTAACTATAACCAAACCCTGGTGCTAGCCCTAACCTTCACCCTAACCAAACCCTCCCAAATCACACTCTAACTCTGACCCTAACATAGACACGATGACATATGGAACCTTGACTGAAACGAAAAGATGACACAGAGGTGACATACAGACACGGTGACAGACACAGTGACACATAGATGCCGTGACATAAACACAGTGACGTATCAACATGGTGAGATATAGACACGATAACGTGTAGACACGATGACGTATGGAGCCCTGACTGAAACGAAAAGGTGATAATAGAGGCACAATGGCACATAGACACGACGACATATAGACACGACGACATGTAGACACGATGACATATAGATACGGTGACATAGACACAGTGACATATGGACACGGTGAGATATAGACACGATAACATGTAGACACGATGATATTATGGAGCCCTGACTGAAACAAAAAGGTGATAATAGAGGCACAATGACACATAGACACGGTGACATATAAACACGATGACAACTAGACACGGTGACATATAGACACGACGACATATAGACACGATGACATATAGACACGGTGACATATAGACACGACGACATATAGACACGGTGACAAATAAACACAGTGACATATAGACACAGTGACATATAAACACAGTGGCATCTAGACACAGTGACATATAGACACAGTGACATTTACGCACGGTGACATACATGCACGATGATATTTACACACCGTGACATATACACACGGTGACATATAGATACAGTGACATAACATATACACAATAATATAGGGTTGGGCCGGTCCAGGTCTGGACCTGGGGGTCGCTACGATTACCGGATAAGCCTGTCCAGATACCAGGTCAGGCTAGTTGGGTCCCCTCTTTGCCTGCCGCAACACGCTGCCCCGAGCTGAACTCAGGGGTAGGCGGTTGGGGTGCTGAGGCTACTTTAGATCCTCTGCTATCTTTTTGTTGTCCCTAATACATCTGTTTTCTTTTCATCTTACGTCTCTGCGCACACAGGTCAATAACAGTCAATAATGACGGCTGACCTTCCAAACTGAAGATTGAAGATAGATGCACACGGCGTCATACAGACACAGTGACGTATGGACATAGTGACATATAATGTCATTTAGCTGGCCAGGGGCGGATCATTTCGTCAGAGGAACGGGGAGAGAGGATTTTTTTTTTTTTTTTTTTTTTTTTTTGGGGGGGGAGCCGTACTGTGACCATTGTTGCCAACAGGCGTTAAGCAGGGAGAGGAATTGAAGCGGGTGGAATGGAGGTAGGGATGGGGGTGGTGGATTGCAGCACCCACACTTCTCATTTTCCGAATATAGCGCACTCATCAAAACATTGAGAGGAGGTGAGAGGGAGGGGAGCGGGAACTGAATGAAAAGGGAAGCGAGTGAACATGGGGAAACAACAAATTTATTGTCATTTTTGTGAATGAAACACACCCACCAAAATTTGTTATGAGGAGGGGCGAGAGAGATTAAAAAAAAAAAAAAAGGAAGGAAGGGAGAAGAGAGAGTACAGTGACGAAATTTTTCTCGTTTAGCCTGTCACAGGTACACACACACACACACACACACACACACACACACACACACACACAACGCACGCACGCACGCACGTACGCACGCACGCACGCACGCACGCACGCACGCACACACACGCACGCACGCACGTACGCAGGCACACACGCACGCACGCACGCACGCACACACACACACACACACACACACACACACACACACCACACACACACACACACACACACACGAGAGAGAGAGAGAGAGAGAGAGAGAGAGAGAGAGAGAGAGAGAGAGAGAGGGACAGTCTACGACTTCCCTGTCGCAATCTTTTGCAACCCTTAAGTGAAACAAAGACGGAAGTATCACCCTATTATATGGTTCCAAGATCTGTGAACGCTTTGGTTCAGTTCTCAACAGCTAACTGCAGTAAGTCACTATGAAAGCAGTAACATAAATACACTTTCATGTACACGTACTAGCCTCCAGCCCCCACCCCCGCCCCCTCCCCCTACCATTCTTCTCCTCACCCTCTCCCATAGCCACCTTTCCATTCCCCGCCCTTCAAACAAACATCTCATACAGCCAACTAGCGCAGCTGCTACAAAAAGCTCATCCTATCAAGCGTGTTAGATGAATTTGTCCTCTCTCTCTCTCTCTCTCTCTCTCTCTCTCTGAGAGCGCGCGGCGCGCTTGTGTGCGTGCGTGCGTGTGTGTGTGTGTGTGTGTGTGTGTGCGTGTGTGTGTGTGTGTGTGTGTATGCACGCACGCGCGAACGTGTTTGTGGGTGCGTGTGCTAGTGTGAGCACATTTATGCACGTACGTGTGTGAGAACGTGTGTGTGTGTGTGTGTGTGTGTGTGTGTGTGTGTGTGTGTGTGTGTGTGTGTGTGTGTGTGTGTGTGCGTGCGTGTGTTTAAATGTGTGTATGCGCGCGCATGCGTGTGGTGTGTGTGTGTGTGTGTGTATGCGCGCGCGCGCGCGTGTGTGCGTGTATGTGTGTGCTCGCGCGCACGTAACACACACATGCACGCACATAATTATGCTCGTATTTCTGTGGAAGGTGGTGAGTGGAAGGGGCGAGGTGGGCGAAGATGAAGAGAAGGGAGGTTGGAGAGAGGGAGGAGGCAATACACATGCACAGGTAGATTCTGTAAATGTATCAGTACAAATGTTTTCACAGTCATTGTGGCTTTGTTGGAAAGAACCGAATCGGGCGTTCACTCCTCGCGCTGGGGCTATACAGCGGAGAGACCCGTCCCCTGGTTGGTGGAATGGGGATCCGTCAAACCTTGCGCTTATGGGGGGTGGGAGGGTAGGGGGGAGGGGGGTGCACCGGATAACACAGAAGAAAGAGCCGCGAACCAACATACCCTAAGAGAAGGAAACTTGGGAGACCAAACCCGCACTGTCTGGTACGTGTACGTTAGCCCCTGTATTAACGGGGTAACCAGACAACCATGAGCTGCTCTGAAGTCGGAATGTGTCGGCTGAGGCCAGCGGGGTAGTAGACCTCCTGCAGAGTCACAAGCACAGGAGAAGACCAGGCACCACGCATCTCACCCACCCAACATGGCCATGCAGACTGATCTTCTACAGTATGGAGCTCGTCCCGTGATTCTTCAGGCGGTGACAGCGCCGGGCCTCCAACCTCAAAGGGGCCAAACCACAGCAAGTGAAGAAGCGATACAAGAAGAGAGGCCCAGTCTAGTTGAGGTTAAGGAAAAGCTGTGGGGATCGGTGGGATCACAGTCGCGGACTGCTGACTTCGTCTTACTAACCGGATTGAGGATCTAGCATGGCTGGGAACGCAAAAGAAAGAAAGAAAGAAAGAACAAGATGCAAAGCATATAAACGTACTCCCAGTTTATCCTGAATACGCGTGAGATATTCCATAAAGAGGAAAAACCGTCTTGGGCTGGTGTAACCGTTAGTAATGGCTATTCTGGTAAACATTGGCCATCATCTGTGACCTATAATGAACATACTTACAAATTTTCAGAAAGATCGGCCAAGAACGTTCTGAGATTTTCCATAAAGAAGAAAACCATTATGGGCCGTTAGTAACAGCTATAACGGTAAACTTAAACATCGGGCATCATCTGTGACCCATAATGAACATACCTACAAATTTTCAGAAAGATCGGCCAAGTACTTTCTGAGATATTCCATTAAAAAAAAAAAGAAAAACCGTTATCGGGCATCGTCCGTGACCCATAATGAACATACCTACACATTTTCAGAAAGAACGGCCACGTACTTTCTGAGACATTCCATAAAAAAGAAAAACCGTTATGGGCAGTTATAGCCGTTAGGAACGGCTATAACGGTAAACTAAAACATCGGGTATCATTCGTGACCCATAATGAACATACCTACGAATTTTCAGAAAGATCGACAAAGTGCTTTCTGAGATATTCCATAAAGAAGAAAAACCGTTATGGGCCGTTATAGCGGTAACGGCTATAACGGTAAGCTAAAACATCGGCATCATCCGTAAACCATAGTGAACATACCTGCTAATTTTCAAAAAGATCGGCCAAGTACTTTCTGAGATATTCCATGAAGAAGAAAAAAAGTTACAAGCCGTTACAGCCGTTAGTAACTGTTATACCGGTAAACTAAAATATCGGGCGTCATCCGTAACCCATAGTGAACATACCTGCTAATTTTCACAAGGACCGGCCAAGTACTTTCTGAGATATTCTATGAAGAAGAAAAACCGTTACAGGCCGTTACAGCAGTTCGTAGCGGCTATAACGGTAAACTAAAACATCGGTTATCATTCGTGATCCATAATGTACATACCTGCTAATTTTCAGAAAGATCGGCCAAGTACTTTCTGAGATATTCCATAAAGAAAAAAAGCCGTTCGTAACGGCTATAACGGTAAACTAAAACATCGGGCATTATTCGTGACCCATAATGAACATACCTGCTAATTTTCAGAAAGATCGGCCAAGTACTTTCTGAGATATTCCATAAAGAAGGAAAACCGTTACAGGCCGTTACAGCCGTTAGTAACGGCTATAACGGGGTAAACTAAAACATCGGGTATCATCCGTGACCCATAATGAACATACCTGTTAATTTTCACAAAGATCGGCAGGTACTCTGAGATATTCCATAAAGAAGAAAAACCGTTACAGGCCGTTACAGCCGTTAGTAACGGCTATAACGGTAAACTAAAACATCGGGCATCATTCGTGACCCATAATGAACATACCTACAAATTTTCAGAAAGATCGGCCCAGTAGTTTTGTCTGGATCGAGTGGAACACATTTTGACCACGGACGGACGGACAGACACACACACACACACCACAGCATTTCTTCGTTCCCATTCTAAAGTACTCCCTGTTCTATAAGAACTGGGAGTACAAAAAGGCGTGCACTGATGTGGAAATGACATATTGGTCTACCACACCCATCTGTTTTCAGTATGGTACTCTGTGTAAGAAATCGCTATAATTGTACAACTATCCCTGAAGTAAAAAAACAAGATGCAAAGCATATAAACGTACTCCCAGTTATCTTGAATACGCGTGAGATATTCCATAAAGAGGAAAAACCGTTTTGGCCCGTTATAGCCGTTAGTAACGGCTATTCTGGTAAACATCAGCCATCATCTGTGACCCATAATGAACATACCTACAAATTTTCAGAAAGATCGGCCATATACTTTCTGAGATTTTCCATAAAGAAGAAAACTGTTATGGGCCGTTATAGCCGTTAGTAACGGCTACAACGGTAGAATGAAACATCGGACATGATCCGTGACCCATAATGAATATGCCTACAAATTTTCAGAAAGATCGGCCACGTACTTTCTAAGATTTTCCATAAAGAAGAAAAACCGTTATGGGCCGTTACAGCCGTTAGCAACGGCTATAGCGATAAAATAATACATCGGGCATCATCCGTGACCCATAATGAACATACCTACAAATTTTCAGAAAGATTGGCCTTGTACTTTCTGAGATATTCCATAAAGAAGAAAAACCGTTATGGGCCGTTATAGCCGTTAGTAACGGATATAACGGTGAACTAAAACATCGGGTATCATCAGTGACCCATAATGAACATTCTTAGAAATTTTCAGAAAGATCGACAAAGTGCTTTCTGAGATATTCCATAAAGAAAAAAACCCGTTATAGGGCCGTTATAGCCGTTAGTAACGGCTATAACGGTAAACTAAAATATCGGGCACCATCCGTAACCCATAGTGAACATACCTGCTAATTTTCACAAAGATCAGCCAAGTACTTTCTGAGATATTTCCATGAAGAAAAAAAACCGTTACAGGCCATTACAGCCGTTCGTAACGGCTATAACGGTAAACTAAAACATCGGGCATTATTCGTGACCCATAATGAACATACCTGCTAATTTTCAGAAAGATCGGCCAAGTACTTTCTGAGATATTCCATAAAGAAGGAAAACCGTTACAGGCCGTTACAGCCGTTAGTAACGGCTATAACGGGGTAAACTAAAACATCGGGTATCATCCGTGACCCATAATGAACATACCTGCTAATTTTCACAAAGATCGGCCAGGTACTCTGAGATATTCCATAAAGAAGAAAAACCGTTACAGGCCGTTACAGCCGTTAGTAACGGCTATAACGGTAAACTAAAACATCGGGCATCATTCGTGACCCATAATGAACATACCTACAAATTTTCAGAAAGATCGGCCCAGTAGTTTTGTCTGGATCGAGTGGAACACATTTTGACCACGGACGGACGGACAGACACACACACACACAGACAGCATTTCTTCGTTCCCATTCTAAAGTACTCCCTGTTCTATAAGAACTGGGAGTACAAAAAGGCGTGCACTGATGTGGAAATGACATATTGGTCTACCACACCCATCTGTTTCAGTATGGTACTCTATGTAAGACATCCTATAATTGTACAACTTTCCCTGAAGTAAAAAAACAAGATGCAAAGCATATAAACGTACTCCCAGTTATCTTGAATACGCGTGAGATATTCCATAAAGAGGAAAAACCGTTTTGGCCCGTTATAGCCGTTAGTAACGGCTATTCTGGTAAACATCAGCCATCATCTGTGACCTATAATGAACATACCTACAAATTTTCAGAAAGATCGGCCATATACTTTCTGAGATTTTCCATAAAGAAGAAAACTGTTATGGGCCGTTATAGCCGTTAGTAACGGCTACAACGGTAGAATGAAACATCGGACATGATCCGTGACCCATAATGAATATGCCTACAAATTTTCAGAAAGATCGGCCACGTACTTTCTAAGATTTTCCATAAAGAAGAAAAACCGTTATGGGCCGTTACAGCCGTTAGCAACGGCTATAGCGATAAAATAACACATCGGGCATCATCCGTGACCCATAATGAACATACCTACAAATTTTCAGAAAGATCGGCCATGTACTTTCTGAGATATTCCATAAAGAAGAAAAACCGTTATGGGCCGTTATAGCCGTTAGTAACGGATATAACGGTGAACTAAAACATCGGGTATCATCAGTGACCCATAATGAACATTCTTAGAAATTTTCAGAAAGATCGACAAAGTGCTTTCTGAGATATTCCATAAAGAAAAAAACCCGTTATGGGCCGTTATAGCCGTTAGTAACGGCTATAACGGTAAACTAAAATATCGAGCACCATCCGTAACCCATAGTGAACATACCTGCTAATTTTCACAAAGATCAGCCAAGTACTTTCTGAGATATTCCATGAAAAAGAAAAACCGTTACAGGCCGTTACAGCCGTTAGTAACGGCTATAACGGTAAACTAAAACATCGGGCATTATTCGTGACCCATAATGAACATACCTACAAATTTTCAGAAAGATCGGCCAAGTACTTTCTGAGATATATTCCATAAAGAAGGAAAACCGTTACAGGCCGTTACAGCCGTTAGTAACAGATATAACGGTAAACTAAAACATCGGGCATCATGCGTGACACATAATGAACATACCTGCTAATTTTCACAAAGATCGGCCAAGTACTTTCGGAGATATTCCATAAAGAAGAAAAACCGTTACAGGCCGTTACAGCCGTTAGTAACGGCTATAAACGGTAAACTAACACATCGGGCATCATCCGTGACCCATAATGAACATACCTACAAATTTTCAGAAATATCGGCCCAGTAGTTTTGTCTGGAGCGAGTGGAACACATTTTGACCACGGACGGACACACACACACACACACACACACACACACACACACACACACACACACACACACACACACTCACACTCACACTCACACACAGCATTTCTTCGTTCCCATTCTAAAGTACTCCCTGTTCTATAAGAACTGGGAGTACAAAAAATGTGGAAATCTTTGAAATAAACAAACAAAATGTTGGAAAAGTCTTGGTGCTTTTCTTTTGTCTTCTGCCTCCGTGCTGGTGATTATGTGGATTTCATTAGCATGCGGAGTATTCGACAGTCACGTGGAAAGCTCATGTCATGTGACTAGCAGGGAACAGTATGATTTTGTTGAAATAAACCTGATGTGTCATTTCCTCGTGTTGATGTTGTTGATTTATATATTTTTCTTGTTTCTGGGTTCGGATTATATGCGCGCGCGCATACACACACACACACACACACACACACACACACACACACACACACACACCACACACACACACACACACACACACACAAAATCATGCATACTAGGCCTGATATGATTATTGAGGTAAGCTGTTTGATCCACATGCTTATTGAAGGAGGCACCCAGTTATCCTTTTGTTGGATTCCTTCACACTGTTCCTTTTATTATAACGATAAAGTAGATAGGGCAGCTAAATGTGGAGCAAAACATATCTCTGGTTCTGAATATCTTAAACTAGCCTTATCGGTACATGAGCAGTGCAATCTAGTTAAAACACATATTTTGAAAACTTTCAAAGATAGAATGACAGAACATGACAATCAAAATCAGTTTGATACTTTTGATATTAAAATCATTCAACATAACTTTAGTTTAAATAAAAATATACTTTCGTTGATGTATAGGTGGAAACTTGATGCTTTTAAAACAAAATATGTTAAAAACATAGTGTGTTTATGTAAAAAGAAAATAACACGTGAACATATTGTTACATGTCAAGACATGAAAAAAATAATTCCAGTGTTGAGACAAAATAGTGCACAGGCCATCTTTGAGTCACCAGCTCTAACATATGAGTTTTTTGTATGCTTAGAGCGCACTCCATTGGGGAAGTATTTATAGGTTCCTTTTTTGTTGTATGTGGGGCGGGCATAAGTGTGGGGAGGGAAGATGGAATAATGTACAAAGCTTAAAAGTGACAAGGACGGAGAAAGGTTACGGTTCTGTGCCTTGATGATTGTTAAATTGATTAGTTTTAGTTGCAAAGCGACTTGTGACTCGTTTGTCCACGTTCTCTGGGCGGTTCGCTAACATTTATTTAAGATTTGATTAGTTTTGTTAATTTTTTTTTTCCTTTGAAACTTTTTTGAAAAATGTAAGTGCTTTGTAATTACCATTATTATTCATATAAGCACTCATATAAGCACACACATATGCACACACACATACTCAAACACACTTGCATATGTATACACACACGCGCACACGCACACGCACACATACGTGTGCGTGCACAAGCATAAGCACACACGTAAGAACTTGTAAATACTTTTATTCCAGTTTTGTTGCAAAATAAGTCGCACATTATATTCAATTCACCAGCTTTAACCTAAGATTTTTTTTTTTTTTAAGTTTAGATATCAGTCCAGTTGGTCACTACAGTATCTGATTTTTTTTTTTTAATATAAAAGTGATGGAGGGGGAGGGAGGGATGGGGAGAGGATAGAGAGGGAAGGAAAGGAAGGGAGTGGGTGGGGTGGGGTGGGAGTGTTCACTGATTTTGTTGTTGTTATATATACGTTTTTTTTCTGTTTTGTTTATTATTTCTAATAGTGTAGTTATATACTTATTCCTTTAATCAGATATATTTTAAATAACCGTCTAAGCACCATATGTGCACACACTTTCACACATACATGCATGCATACTTGGAACTCTATAACTTTCAGTCATGCACTAGTCTTCTTCTCTTACACACTCCTTTCTCTTTTCTTTTTTTTCTTTTTTTTATCGTCTAATATCACGATTAGTGGAAAGACGTTAAATGAATCACACACACACACACACACACACACACACACACACACACACACACACACACACACACACACACACACACACCACCACCACCACCACCACCACCACCACCACCACCACCACACCACTACCACCACCACCACCACCACGCACGCGTGCGTGCGCGCGCGCGCGCACGCACGCACGCACGCACACACACACACACACACACACACACACACACACACACACACACACACACAACACACACACACACAGTTCGCTTTTCTTTTGAAAAGAATTATAAAAAGGAAGTAGCAAAGGCAAAGGGTTATGTTAAGTTTAGTGTGTACGGGCGGCTGTCTTTTATACATACATAGAGAGACATACACACATATATACACAGAGAGAGAGGGGGGAGAGAGAGAGAGAGAGAGAGAGAGAGAGAGAGAGAGAGAGAGAGAGAGAGAGAGAGAGAGAGACAAAGAGTGGGTAGAGAGGGAAAGAGATGCTGAAAAATTAAGCACACACCCACAAACATTCACGAACGGACAAACATCCACCAGACAGACAGACAGATGGACAGATAGATTGATATATATATACATATATATATATATATATATAAGAGAAGAGAGAGAGAGAGAGAGAAGAGAGAGAAAGAGACAGACAGACAGACAGACAGACAGATAGACTGAACACATGCTGAACAAGTAAACACACTCATAAACACCTAGAGAGAAGATAGAAAGACAGAAACAGACAGATAAATAAATATATAGACAGAAAGACTGATTGATAGGTATAATGTCCAGAACTGTGCCCCAGTTCCTGGTGGTATGGTGTGTGTTGTTTATTCGTGAAACGAGCATGTCAACAGTTAACGTTGATGATGTGCAAGCCTTGGAAAAGATATAGAATCTACTCTTGTTTCCCCTTTTTGCGCTTTGGCCCACCAAGTCATAGAAACTGTGCAGCTTGCATGCTCGAACATAGTGATCAAATAACACCAGGTGATTGGTTTACTACAAATAGGAGGATAGACTGATCAATTGCGTCGTACGCGGAGGCGTTGGCGAGAGCGCATGCCTCTTATTGTTGTTGTTGTTGTTGGTTTCAATGACACGGGAGGTGTCTGTGGTAAGCACAAACCCAAAGGCCATGACTGGGCTATGATAGGCTTAGCAAACCTCCAGGAACTTCAATCCTCAGACCAACTCGGGACGTATAGTTTACTACTTTTTCTTCTTTTTTCTTTTTTTCAAACTGGGAGGGGCAAAGGCACAGTATACATGTATTTTGTAAATCGGTGACGTGAAGCAGCAGAGATAGAAAAGATTTTCTGGCTTGCTGAGGCCAAAACCAGGAAAGAAAACTGTTATAATCTGTGAGGACCAGGGAATTTTGGTGCTGATGCAAAAACAGATTGTTGTGGCATTGTTTCAGGCCAGCTTTTAAAAGAAAGGTGTCTTTTGAGACGGTGAGGAACCCGGGTTAATGTTCTGAACGGAAACATGTACGTGTGATCGTGTGCAACAATAGTAGACAGTGTCTTTGTATAAATATGATTTCAGCAAAATTGGTCATCAATTGTAGGGGAAAACTGCCGACTGATTGTGAGTCAATGTTGCGAGAGCAAGAATCTGACATCGACGGACGGACAGACGGACAGACGGACGACGATCGGAGGACGGACAGAGAAGAGAGAGAGAGAGAGAGAGAGAAGAGAGAGACAGAGACAGAGACAGAGACAGAGAGATAGATAGATATGCTTTACTAATAAGTTGATAGATATAATAAGGACATAAGTAGATAGATATCCTTAACAAATAAGTATTAAATAACTGGAGGGGAGAGGGGAAGGAAGGGAGAGGTGGGTGGGAAGAAGGAAAGGTGAGAGAGGGGGAAAGGGGGGAGGGGGGGGGCAGCCGAATTCGTGGGATTCTGTCAACTTTCTGGCGATTAGTATTCACCGCCAAAATAGCAGTCCACCCGTTGCAACAGCTCAACTGTTTCTTTCTGCTAACAGGGCGGAACAGTATAGGTCAGTCAGCGAAAGATCCTCCTATAACCCAAACCCCGCCATCCAAATCCTGTTCTCCCCCTCTCCTTTCTCTCCATCCCTTCCCGCCACTCCACCCCAGCCCCTCCTCCTCCTCCTCCTCCTCCTCCTCCTCCCCCTCCTCTTCCTCAGCGTAACGAAGGGCTGC
>CM065729.1:58254537-58257037 GCA_033310375.1 Conus canariensis
TGCGGGAACATGAGGGTGTGGGGAGGTATGGCAACCGGTAACCAAATACACCAACCGGATTCGGTTCCCACCCTACCCACCTTTTGAGCAGGTATTATGTGACACGGAATTCGGTTGGTCTTCCTTTTCTCCCGACCTAGCGACAGACATTTCTCCGCACCCTTCCCCCCCCCTCACCTATAACCCCCCCCCCACTCTCTGCCTCCCACCCCTTCCACCCCCACCACCCTCGCCCATCTTCTTGTCTCTCTCCGATCCCCCCTCCTCCCACTTACTGACGGTCCCGTCTATACCTAAGGTGGATATGGGCATTCAACCGTAAAATTACATGGTAAACGGTTCACAACCGGAAGATGACTAAAAAAATAAATAAATAAATAAAAAATAAAATAAAAAAAAGAATTAGTATTCCGCCGAACGAAAACGACAAACAAATTACAAGACGTAACACACGACGCGTTTCGACCTCTTTGGTCTTCTTCAGGCAATACAAACAATATTCAAGACAATGAAAACAAAGAACGAACAGATAGTCACTTACCTCCTCAAATTGTGAAATAACAATCACACACACATCATCATCATCATCGCCTGTTACCCCTCCTGGGGTCGCCAACCAAGGACCTCCAGGCATCTCTGTCCTGGGCTCTTTTCTCCAGCTGGTTCCAAGTCATCCCCATGTTCCTGATGTCTGCTTCCAGGTCCCTGCGCCAGGTGTTCCTTGGCCGACCTCTTTTTCGTTTTTCTTGGGGGTTCCATGTTAGGGCTTGTCTGGTGATGTTGCCTGCAGGCTTCCGCAGCGTATGTCCAAGCCAGCCCCAACGTCGTTTCTTTATTTCCTGTTCTGTGGGCAGCTGGTTTGTTCTCTCCCAGAGCTCGTTGTTGTTGATGGTGTTTGGCCATCGGATGCGGAGAATCCTGCGCAGGCAGTTGTTGATGAACACCTGCACTTTCTTGGTGGTGGCAACTGTAGTTCTCCAGGTTTCCGCTCCGTACAATAGAACTGCTTTGATGTTGGTGCTGAAGAGCCTGACTTTGGCGCACACACACACACACACACACACACACACACACACACACACACACACACACACACACACACACACACACACACACACACACACACACACACACACACACACACACACACACACAGAGCTAAAAATGAACGTGAAGCGAAAGAAGGAGCAATGAAAAGTAACAATAAACAAGGATCGTAAGTGTACATCTAAAACCGATAACGTGAAGCAAAATACAAAACAATGAAAGGTAGCAGTCAGTATATATGAATCAAAGTTAGTTTCAAAGTGAAGTGACTGCAGGTGAAAACTGAAAGAAACGTAGAAGAAGAAAAATTACTATTCTGCCGAACGAAACAGACAAAGAAATTGTAAGACAAAACACGACGCGTTTCGACTTCTTAGGTCTTCTTCAGGATAGGACGAACAACATTCAAGATGATGTAAACGAAGATCGGACGATCACTCATCTTCTCAAATTGGGGAATGACGATGCTGTTTGCTTTTTTGATTGTGACGGCAATGGCCTTTAAACAGAATGCTGAGCTACGCAGTCAGCCACACCTGGGCAGCAGTTTCGAGGGTGAATGGGACAGGTAGGATATCGGCCAGGAATCTCAGTGGTATGAGCTTGAAGCTGCTGGTTAATTTTGTGGTCTGAATAGATTTATCTTCTTTAACCATTTGCTTTCCTTTTGAAAACGAAAGACGCGACTCAGGAAAGAGAGAGAGAGAGAGAGAGAGAGAGAGAGAGAGAGAGAGAGAGAGAGAGAGAGAGAGAGAGAGAGAGAGAGAGAGAGAGAGAGAACAAGCTCTAGAGTTCATTAAGAGAAGGAAAAAAAAAAGAAGGGGACCTGGGATCGAGAGGGATGGAGAGTGTTGAATCTGAAAATCAAATGCACCCTCAATTACTGATTGTTTGGTCTGCAGAAAATACATCAATACCATTGAATCAAAGTATAAAGTGTTTTTAAGTAAATTACCTTCAACGGTAGGCCTATGTTGGCAGCGAAGTTAGTAGATTACCAGTCTGCTAAGACACTCATGAGACTAAGTAATAAAGGCAAAAAAAAAACTTGTTAAACAAATACAGGAGCATCTGGAGGTTGGTTCTTCATTGATCACGCCACAATAGTAGATGCTAAGCAACTTAAACGTGAAAACATAACCTGGCCTGCGCACTCATTCTGTTAAACACTTTGTAGCGACTTCAGTCATCGGATTAAACTTCCTAAAAGAGGCCGTAAGTTTTAAAAAAAATACACACACACACACACACACACACACACACACACACACACACACACACACACACACACACACACGTCGACTTCAAACATTACTGCGACGTCCATAGCAATGATCAGCAGATGAGCGCGGGATGACAGATGACAAAGCTCATCTTCTGGGAAGATGGGTGCAATTCATTACTGCCCTTTTCTAACTAGTGATTGTCTTTCTCTTACGACAACTTGCCTGGG
>CM065729.1:58259537-58264537 GCA_033310375.1 Conus canariensis
CCTAAACCTCCCTCCCCACCTTTACCCCACATCCCGTTGTCCCGAACCCCTTCTTGTTCTAGACAGAGCCACACCATTCACAACACAAAGACGTTTCCCTCACGTGACCATCGCTATACAGACACCGCCCCTAGACTTCAGAGCGGGTTTGATATGAAGGAAATGGCATTGTAAATAGTAATGTTCTGTCACTTAAAAAAAAAAAAAAGAAAAAAAAAGACGCCACCATAGGCCTCGTGTCGTGGTATAAATCATCTTCACCCGGATCTATTCTCGGGTGCAACTACCCATCGCTTGATCAAATAATCATATAGATATTTTTCTTTTCCGCTTTTATAACACAGTTAAGGTTATCTTCAGAGACTGAACTCTGTGGGAATCCGGGGGGGAGGGGGGGGAGGGGGGGAGGATGGGGGAGGGGGGTAGTGAAATAGCGAATGGTTGCCATAGAAGACGCATGCAGTGTCGTCTGTACTATCCCGGTCTACTTGAAGGAAGTACGATGAATGGGGGAGGGGAGGAGGGGGGAGGGAGATGGGCGACATTATAACTGGTCATGGTATCCTCCTACTTCGAGGGTGGGGACGGTTACAGGGGAGGGGTGTGACCATAATTATCGAGGGGTGGGGGATGATGGAGGAGAGGAGGAAGTGTTGATGGCCGTACCTTTGGGCATCCTGATTAGGTAGACGTTCTTTGCTTTATCCTTGGAAAGAGGAGAAGACAACTCTATTGCTCCCACATTGCAAACATAAATTTCTCGATGAAAATGTTTTTTATAAGGTTTCAGATCGTTATGATTAGGTGAAGGTTTGGATTAGGATTAGGTTAGCTTGGTGTTTTATATAGGTTTACAGTTAAAGTCTGTTAAGTTGGACTAGGGTTAGGTTAAAGTTATACGAGAGTCTTTCCGGTTATCGTCGTCATTGTTGTTGTTGTTGTTGTTGTTTCAAGGTTCCCTTTGTTAATTATGCTAAACAAGCCGCCCTCAGGAAAGAGAAGTGGGGGATGTCGCAGTACTTAGATTCACAGGACACCTACACAAAACGCACAGTAACGTTTTATGCTGGCAAGGCACTGAACCACATACTCCCTCTTTAAGTCTTTCGTTGAGAATCGTGACTATCTATCGGTACTTGGTGACTAATTAATGGGAGGACGCGAAGGACGCCGGCAGCGTGGGAAGAGTAGGGAACAGGGGGGTGGAGTGGGATGGGGAGAGGGTGTGATAATGACATTCATGATGCATAACAAATTCTACGGCTTGATGAGTGCAACCTACCCTCACCCCCACAGGGTTCTTACACTGCATCTCTTTGCACCTTTCAAATGACAAAAGAATTATTTAGAAAAAAAATAAAAAGTAAAAAAAAGAAGAAGAAGAAGAAGAAGAAGTAGAAGAAGAAGAGAAGAAGAAGAAAAGCGGGAAGAGTGGGGATGAGAAAAGGGCGGTGGGAGAGAGAGGAGGGGGGGGGGGGGGCACTGAAAAACGATTGGCGGCGTCGGCACTTTACGCGTTATGAAGTCTGTATATATGTAGTGACAGGAGGACTCTGTCATAAAATTAAATAAATGTACCAAAGCGCAAGAAATGAGATTAAAAAAAAAAAAAATGAACACAAGTAGGTGTTGAAAGAGAGAACAAAGAATGCTATAGAATCGTTCATAAGAGGGGATGTGGTCCGCCCGACGAAGTGGGAGCGGGGTAAAAACGGAGGAGAGAGAGAGAGAGAGAGAGAGAGAGAGAGAGAGAGAGAGAGAGAGAGAGAGAGAGAGAGAGAGAGAGAAAATCTATACCTTAATGAAGATTTGGGGGGGGGGGGGGGGGGGGACATGGTATTTCGCACAAGATTCTGACCATTGAACTGTAATGTTTTCGCTTTCCCAGCTGGCACAGTGGCCGAGTGGCCGCTCTCCACCTAGAGCAATCCCCAAGTTTGATTCGAAATACCTTACTCATCCTCTATGTAGAGGGCCAGTTGTATGATCACACTACGTTCACCACTGTCAGGTGTATACTCAGGTAAACTCGACACGGTTTATTCATCAACTTCTCCCAAACATCCCACCACGCTTCCTCCACTTATGATTTTTTTTTTAATGCTGTTCGATGAGGATGAGGATGATGTAGATGATGCTATGGATTTCCATTCCGGTCTGAGACTACATGACAGAGCTGTACTCCACGTTTACTTTCATAATATATCCTAGCTTCAACAACAAGAACGAAACATAATCATCAAGATCATCATCATAATGATCCTAGTTATCACCATCGTCATTATCGACATCATCACCATGTTACTACTGTGATTACCATTACTACTATTACCATTACTACTACCACTACTACTACCACAACCACCACCACCACCACCACTACTACTACTACTGCTACTACTACTGCTACTACTGCTACTTACTACTACTACTACTACTACTACTACTACTACTACTACTACTACTACTCATAATAGTAAAATGATAACATTTTCGGTCCCTTAATAAACATAATATGCGTTTCTTTGTCCATCACAGACATTTATAAGCATAGCAATAACCAAAAAAGACAAACACACATGCACACAACTAATTGTTAAGTGAATAAAAACAAAACGACAGAAACATGCAAAGTAATTAATCAAACAGAGAAAACAAAGCAACTGGCCGTTGCCATATCATCTGGAAACTTTGAAAAAGTAGCGCATTAATTCAATCAAGAATACTATGGGAGCTCCCGTGTAACAAACCTTGCCACCCACACGCGTTTGAGATGTCACATTAACCACTTTTTACTCCCCACAAGTCCCCACACCTTCTCGCTCCTTCCCACCGTGTCATCGCAGAATGTCGCCCACCACTCCCAGACGGTGACATGGGAGATATCCGGTATCCTGACAGACGAGGTCTTGAATGGCCGCCATCACAAGGGGATAGCCCTTTCCCACATTGATGCTATGCTAAACTCTGGTGTTGTTATTGTCCGTGATTATGATAATATAAAAATAAGAACTATTCGTTCCAACCTTGACTCCCAAGCCGTGCCAGCCCCTGACTTCCACCATGATTCATTCTGTGGCTCTCTGATGGCTGTCTGCCTTTGAACCTGCATCTGATACTGTTGTTAAAGAAGTGATCATGAAAACTCCCATCAAGACATTTGTTTTAGATCCACTACCATCTTCTCAGTTGCCTCTTGTCATTGATGATTTGGAGCCATAATTTTATATTACCGCAGTTGTGAATGAATCCCTAAGCTCAGCCTGTTTTCCTTCCGTATTCAAAACTGCAGTTGTTGGACCTTTACATAAGAAACCCTCCATTGATGCTGATAATCTTTAAAACTACAGGCCCTGCTCTAAATTACCCTTTCTTTCTAAACTCATTGAAAAGATTGGCCTTCTTCAACTTTGCAATCACCTACAGTGCAGCAAACTCCTCCACACTTGACAGTCTGCTTATCGCTCTGGCCACAGTACAGAAACTGCTCTCCTGAAATTTGTGAACGATCTCTTATTGGCCCTCGATGGTAATCAAGTATCCCTGCTCTCTCTTCTTGACTTATCTGCTACTTTTGACACCATTGATTACTCAATTCCTTTGTCTCGTCTGCACAACACTTTCGGTATTTCTGATAAAGTACTGTCATGGTTTCAGTCTCATCAATCTGATCGAACTCAGCTTGTCTCTATTAATGGTTTCTCCTCTCAACCAGCTATTCTCCAGTACGGAGATCCCCAGGGATCCGTATTGGGCCCCTCCTTTTCGTACTTCACACCTATCCAATCTCCGACATTGTTGCCCATCATAGCCTGTCTCACCATTGCTTTTCAGACGACAATCAAATTTACATATCCGGCGAGATCTCTCAGCTGCTGCCTTCTGCAATCCAACGCACACAGTCGTGTATCATGGACATAAAATCTTGGGTGACAGTTAACAAACTTCAGCTCAAAAATGAAAGAAACTGAAATGATCTTCTTTGCACCCCAAAGACTTCTTTTATCTGACTGTATCGCAAACTCTATATTGAATTGGAAAATTGTCCTGTTCAGACATCTTCATCTGCACGGGATTTAGGTGTTTCCCTTGACTCAGCACTTTCCTTCCTGCAGCATGTTTCCACAGTCTGCCGTGTCTTACTTTGAGCCTCGTCGCATTGGTTCTGTGCGACATTTTCTCTCTGTTAATGCTGTAGCCGGCCGTTTTGTCCGACCCGGCCGTTTTGTCCGAGGTTGGACAAAACGGCCGGGTCGGACAAAACGGCCGGCTAAAACCCGGCTGTTTTGTCCGACTTTCAATTTTTTGTCGGACAAAAGGCCTGGTTGGACAAAACGGCCGGCTCTCTGTAAGCGGCCGTTTTGTCCGATATTTCACTGGCAAAGAAGTATAAATTCGTGGCGTTCTGTTTTGTTGTTGTTGTTGTTGTTGTTGTTGTTGTTGTTTTCTGTCTGTCTACACCCAAGTAAAGAAATCACGTGGAAAAAACCCATTCGGCCGTCATGCCCCCAGGTGGCCAATTTGGCGTCTTAATTTAAGCTGACCATTGGCCGTCAGGGGCGAGTGGGTCTTATTCTCGTGATTTCTTTACTTGGCTGCAGGAGAGAGAGAGGGAGAGAGACAGACAGACAGACAGACAGAGACAGAGAGAGACAGGTGGCACATCAAGATACAACATTTGAGGTGACTGTCAAACCGTTGGGGTCTTGGGACAAACAATTGACGCACCCTCAATTTTGAGAGTCTGACGTTGTCTGTGACCTTTACCTTGACCTTAATTGCTTTGACATATTTGGAGAGCAATAAACCAAACAGCCTTCATACCAAGTTTCAGCTTCCTATGTTGACCGCTGTCCGAGATATGGATAAACATAGATTTTCGGTTTTGAAGGTCACACGTCAAGGTCATAACCTTGACCTTAAAAATTTGGAAAAGGTGTATTTAAGCCACCCCCTCCTGTTTTCTTGCTTCTTTGTGTATTTGCAGTATTGTCTTTTTC
>CM065729.1:58269537-58272037 GCA_033310375.1 Conus canariensis
ATGAATTGTTAAAAATACAAAGACGTGCGTGTGTGTGGCCACATTAAAAGAATGTGTCTCGCTCAAGGATTGCACTAAGTTATTCATAGCTTTACAGGCACCACATGATAATGTTAGCAGATACACCAGTGCACGGTTGGCTGCGATGGAGTAGCTCATTTGGTAGAGCGCCGTACACGTGATCCTGGCGGTCCTGTGGTTGCAGGTTCGAATCTCCACCTGGCCGTTTCAATAGAGGGGGATTTATTCTGACTCCCCGTTTCCCCAAAAGTCCTTCGAATCAGACTATAAAGCGAGGTTCCGTGTGTAAATGCATACATAAAATCTTGCACACACACCAGCTTTCGGTAGCGAAGGCCAGTCTTGGCCGTTGGTGTGGATGACACGTATATACATTGCAGACACCGAAAGAAGGCGAGAATGAACGAAAACTCGAGTGACTGATACTGGATTGAATGACACGGGAAACGACCGACAGACGGACACACACACACACACACACACACACACACACACACACACACACACACACACACACACACACACACACACACAGCAGGCAGCTCTTTAGTCGGCTCTACCCAGGTAGGCAGTCCGTTGTATGAACGACGAGAGCGTGGATCTTAAAGCACTCAGAGCATGGTCTCTAACCGAGGATAGGCGTAATGTAAGTACTCTTCATGATAGCTTAAGTACTCTTAATGCTGACTGTGGAAGAGGCAGGCATTGACATATCTATTTTCGCGTCTCATTGCACGAGAGATGTCTGTGCATCAACGACAAAGCAGCGTGCACCAGTCAGTGTCACTATGACAGCAGCTGGCTGGCCCAAGGAGTCTACCTATGTTTGCTTCCACAGCAGAACCATCTCAAGGGGAAAACCTGCATTTTGAACAAACAGGAACACAGAAAAAAAAAATGAGAAGAGAAAGCACTGATTTGACTATGTTTGGCTAGCGTACTTTTGTCGGTGAGAGCTATATTTCTGACATGGAAATGACTCCGTTAGTCCTCGGCTAAAACTGGCAGAATTTGCATGTCCCCATACGGTGCGGAACATACACCCTTCGCGGTGTTCAAGTACAATAAAGCCATTTCTCTCTCTCTCTCTCTCTCTCTCTCTCTCTCTCTCTCTCTCTCTCTCTCTCTCTCTCTCTTTGTGTGTGTGTGTGTGTGTGTGTGTGTGTGTGTGTGTGTGTGTGTGTGTGTGTGTGTGTGTGTGTCTGTCTGTCTGTCTGCCTCTATCTGTCTGTCTGCCTGCCTGCCTGCCTGCCTGCCTGCCTGCCTGTCTGCCTGTCTGTCTGTATCTGTGTGTCTGTGTTTTGCATCTGCTTGACACTGTTGTCTGAATTGTCAGTATAAAAAAAAAAAAATTTTATAGCACACAAAAAAAACAAGAGGTCGAAAGATGTGTCTTCTGCATGGTCGACGTTTCGTTCCAGTCGTTCGGCGGGCTCAGTAACACAGCTTTTTTCTCCTTTCTCTCCACTCTTGCATTCACTTAATTTTGAACTTGCTTTTGTGTAGACTTCTTTTTCACGGAAGCTTGCGCCCAAATCTGAATCACGAGGACATGGTTGGGAGTGTACGATCAGCCACCCGTGACCACGACGTCATACAAATGCATTGGGGGGGGGGGGGGGGGACCAAATGTTGAATCACACCAGCCGCCGTGGCGAAGTGGTTAGCGTCGCGGACTCCCGGCTGGGAGGTCGTGGGTTCGAATCTCATCAGAGTCATGTGGGTTTTTCTGCCCCGACCGGCTCCTACCCAGAATTGAGTTTGCTGCGGACTCAGTTGGGAAGACTGGGACCATACAGTCGAGTTTCATCCACTTAATGGATGCGTTTCTGAGAGTGTTGCTCAAATTTCTTGACCAACACTGCAGGTGCCTGTATCTCTCGGGCATGGTTGACGCCGGGATATATTATGAAAGGAAGCGTAGAGTACAGCCCTGTCATGTAGTCTCAGACCGAAATGGAAATCCGTAGCATCATCTTAATCATCCTCATTCTCATCGATCAGCATTAAAAAAAAAATCTCAAATTCTGTGGCCCTTCATGCCATGCTCTCATGGTGACCTCAATTTCGATATACTCTCCACGTCTGTGGCCTTGGTTTGGTTCCGTCGGGGTCACCGGTATCGGCGAGTCCATGGAGGCTGTCGTTGGACGGACGTGGTGGCGCCCTCCAGAGGGAGAGCTCACTCGCGCCGGCTCCGCGACTAAGCAATTATTGTCGTCAGTAGGGGGCTTAGTAGGTGGTGTCCTGCGTATGTTAGATCAGAACAGGCGCCACTGAACACCACCGAAGTGACTCGGCAGCAGTGCAGTGTCTCCTCCGGTGGGTTGCCTCTTGACGACTTGACATTGACTGCTTCCTGTGGATTGCTGGTGCAGGGGCTGCGGCGGGGCCGACCGGGCTGTGGCTGTGGACGGGGTGTCGGAATGAGCGGCGTGGGTGCACTGCCTCTGAGGTGGCGCAGAGGTTGGGACAGGAA
>CM065729.1:58277037-58279537 GCA_033310375.1 Conus canariensis
AATACATCCGTTTCAATATGGTGGTCCCTTTCGCCTTCTTCATTGCTGTTTTGAAAAACGGTCTTGAAATGATTAAACCATTCATCAATACTAATGTCATTAATAATTCTTTGTCTTTTTGCGCATCCCATGTTTCTCAGATGCCTCCAAAATTCCGACGAATTATGAATTTCATTGGTTAATATTTCTAATTTGTTTTTTTAAAAACCTTTTTTTTTTTCATCCTTAATAAGTGTTTATACTTCTTCCTTGCATCGACATATATAACTCTGGCTTCTTCAACCTTAGTTTTCATTTCTTCTTTCTGAATTGAGGATTCTCTGTGTAATGCTCTGAAATAGTTTAATTTTCTCCTAGTTTCTTTTTTGACTTTGCGACATTCATCGTCGAACCATTCCGACCTTTTCTTCCTGTATGTACCGCAGCGTTTCAACATACATTTGCTAGATTCTTTTAAGCATTGTACAAATGTTTCCAAGGAGCTGTCTACATCGTTGTCTAAATTATTTGCTGCTTTACGTAATTTGTTTTGTATATCTCCACTCTCCCATGATTTGACAAATTCATCTTCATAATCCTTATTCCAAACAAATCTTTCCCTCTCTGTTGTTTGAGTTGGTTGCGTATCAGGAAAGCAATCATTATCTTTTTTACTTATTTCTATTTTCAGACTAACTGGCAGATGATCCGATTCAATTATATTCTCAACATCAAAAGACATGAAATGAATAGATGAAAATAAATCAATGGATGCAAGAAAATAGTCAACTGTACTTTCCCCGGAAGCTCCTATATATGTACAGTTATCATCAAAATTTGATTCACTCAGTCAATTCAGTATAATACAATCAAACATGTCACATAATTCAATGAGTTGGTCACAAAATTATTTACATAACTGTCTTGTGATTTTCTTGGAAAGCTATTGTGAGCTGGGAATGTTGGATCGAAATCGTTTCTGTCATCAGAAAAAGAGTAATTTTTGTCTGCAGTTCTTGCATTCAGGTCCCCATTCAGCAACATGTAGAACTCATCATAAGTGCCATGCAGGTCTGTTAAGCACTGTTCTAATAGTTCAACACCATAAGTACCCTGCTGGGTCTTCCAGAATGTTGAGTCATGTGGGGGGATATAAGAACAAATATACATTACATCTTTGTCCGTGCAAAATAAGTCTCTGCGAATCTTCAAAACTACAACGTTTTCCTGGTCTGTCTGAATTCTTTCTATGAAATCAGCGTAACGTTTTCTAATCATAACTATGACGCCACCGGAGTACCTCCCTTGTTGAGAGAGTTTCTTTGCTTTTGACGTAAATATCATAAAATCTTTAAAAAGTAATGATTCGAAGTTAAATCCAATGAACGTTTCAGTAACGCAGATAAAGTCGAACGAAATGATGAAATTAATGAAATCAATGTTATCTAACTTTTGAAGAAGCCCGTTAACATTATAATTTAGAAATGAAACATTGCTTTTATCCCCACTTAAATTTTGTTCACAAAATTGGTTTGGAGTGCCAGTCGTAGGATTAATTCCTGGACCTTTAAGTAAGTTTTTTACCCTCATTTGTCAAGGACTTATTTTCATGTATCGTGGCCCGGCCCGTTTCCTTTTTTATTATCTCCCGAAACTCTTTTCTCTCTGGAAATAGACCGGGGGGGGGAGGGGCTGGGGTTTGACTGTCTCTTTTGGTTGGTTTCCGGACTCAGCCTTTTTGAAGGAATCCACGATGTTGCTTTGAGTGTGTTGCCTTTCAGTACTTTTGTTTTTGTTCTGATGACCAGTTTGGGGGCTGGATGCAGCTCGCCGTGGTCGTGGAGTACGAGCTAAGGGCCGAGATTCTTGTTCTGTTCTCGATCCCTCAACTCTCCTGTCTTGTGTCCGTCCCCTGTCTTGCTTGTCATCTTTGTCTGTTGGTTTGTCATCTGTCTTATTTTGGCTAGGGCCGTCTTCTGAAGATGACTTGTTTGTCTCGTTCTGTTTGACCAGGATTGTGTTTGTTTCAGTTTGTTCTGTATCTTGTGAAAGACAATAGGAATGGACATCTTCACTTGGATCAGTGGATTTGCTGTCCTGATCAGAAATGTTTAGTTCTGCTGAGTTGTTATGTTCTGGCGTAAAACTATGGTCTGTCGTCATGTCAACGGCTCTTGTATTTTCCCTGTATCTGTCTTCGTCCTCAACGTCTGTTCCAATTTTGTCTTTGTTCTGTGGAATAAAATCTTCATCGTCAGTGTTCGCTACATCTGAACAACCGTTCATAGATGTTCTGTGTTGATTGTCACAGTGGTCGTCTCCAGTGATATCATTTTCCTCAGAAGGGGTCGTGGTCGCTAACTCTGACATCTGCAGACTGTCCGAACACTGAGGTGTTTGTCTGTTTCCTCCTGAAGCATCAGAGTTGGTTCTGCTGGCAGAGTCTTTCTTCTTCTTCTTCTCTTCTTCCTCGTTCGCCATCCCGTTAGATGAGCAGCCCGGTGTCCTCGATGAAGGCTGC
>CM065729.1:58287037-58294537 GCA_033310375.1 Conus canariensis
CAAAGAAGTGTTATCATTATGAGCAAGAGGCGACAATGAAAACTTGACTTGTATCAGAGGTAGGTGAGACCGGAGACAAGACGAAGAAGGATATCCCGAAGATGTATAGCTAGCTGTATGAAGAAACTGATAGCCTTTGGATTATGGATAGTGTGTGAATGCATACATAACATCTTGCACACACGTAAAATCCCATCACCAACTTTCGGAAGAGAAGGCCAGTTTGGCCGTTGGTATGGATGACACGTTACACATTGCAAGCACCCTGCGTGAGAAATAGAAAGAATGAAGGAAGTAAGGAAATTGAGTGAACGATATTGACTGGATGACACGGGAAACGACTGAATGAAACGCCAGCTGGCAGCTCTTCAGTCGGCACTACCCAGGTAGGCAGCCCGTTGTGTAAATGAGTGTTGATTGTAAAGCGCTTAGAGCTTGGTCTCTAGCCGAGAATAGGCGCTATGTAAGTATTCATTATTATTATTATTATTATTATATTGTTATTCCCAAGATAACAGATAAGCAAGATTTGTTTCCATCTGATCCATGCACCTTCAGGGACTAAGGGGGAGAGAGAAGAGAGAGAGAGAGAGAGAGAGAGAGAGAGAGAGAGAAGAGAGAGAGAGACAGACAGACAGACAGTCAGACAGAGACAGACACAGAGAGAGAGAGAGAGAGAGAGAGAGTGTGTGTGTGTGTGTGTGTGTGTGTGTGTGTGTGTGTGTGTGTGTGTGTGTGTGCCTGCATGCGTGCGTGCGTGTGTGCGTGCGTATGTGTGTGCGTGCGTGCGTGCTTGCATGCGTGTGTGTGTGTATGTGTGTGCGCACGCGGGCGCACGAAGGATAGGGAAGGGGGGCAGGGAGGGAGGGAGAGAGAGAGAGAGAGAGAGAGACAGAGAGAGAGAGAGGAGATGGGGGGGGGGTGTACTGTCAATCAAACCGAGGAACCGAAGTAGCAAGAGAATCCAATTTTCTACCCATTAAAGTATGGACTGAGAATACTAGCAGGTGTGGAAAGGAGGGGGTGGATGCTTAAAGCGGAAAAAGAAGAACGTAAGGATGATGATGGTGACAATGATGATGAGGCAGAAGAAAGAGAACAATAGAAGACGGAAAACTACAAACAAAAGTAGTCGTCGATAGAGTGAAAGACGTAGCGAAAACAACAACATGAACAACAACAACAACAACAAGCAGCAATGTAGTTATTTATGAACTAAAAAGTTGACGACTGATAATGGGCTGCCCCAGGACACCCAGGACACCCAGGATAGCCAGGACAGCCAGGATAGCCATGACAGCCAGGACAGCCAGGACAGCCAGGACAAGAACACCTACATCCTGGCCACGGACGCCGACATGCGGTTCAACGACAACGCCGTCCTCGACGTCGTCAACATCTGCAACGAGGACCTGAGCCTGGGAGGCGTCTGCGGAAGAACCTATCCCGTGGGAAAGAAGGTCAACCCTATCGTGTGGCACCAGATCTTCGAATACGCTAAAGGTGAGAGGTTATGCTGAAAAGAAAGGTCACGCTAAAGGTGAGAGGTTATGCTGAAAAGAAAGGTCACGCTGAAGGTGAGAGGTTATGCTGAAAAGAAAGGTCATGCCAAGTCGTGTTGTCTCAAGCTACGGGAGAAGAAGTGAAGTTCAGCTAAGTCATTCTGATTATGGTCCTAATGAAGTCAAATAAGCCAAGTACTATGATTGCTAGCCCTCTCTGGAGAAATGGCGTCAAACCAAATCATAGTTGAAATGAAGTCACACCAGGTCACTGCTTTTTGCACATATCCGAAGACATGTAGTCATCCTTATAAACCTACGTCATACCAAGTCCTTGCTTATGGCTATATCCGAAGAAATTGAGTCATTCTTCAAGCCCTATCCAAAGAAACGAAGGCATAGGATGCTCTCTCTCTCTCTTCTCTCTCTCTCTCTCTCACACACACACACACACACACACACACACACACACACACACACACATACATACACACACACTCACTCACTCGCCCACTCACTTACTCACAACACACACACACACACACACACACACACACACACACACACACACACTCCACCCCACCCCACCCCACTCCCCACCCCACCATCACCACCACTGCCACCACCACCACCACCACTACTTACAACACACCACCATCACCACCACGACCACCACCACCACCGCTACCTACACCACCACCACCACCATCACCTCCACCAAGAACAAACAAACGCAGTTCAACCTTAACCTAATCGCCACCGTTCATTCTCCTCCCGTTAACCTGCAGACTTCTGGATGATCAAGAGCGCCCAGAACGTGGTGGGGTCGGTGATGTGTTGTCCGGGCTGCTTCAGCCTGTACAGGACCCAGGCCGTGCAGGACGTCGTCCGCCAGTACTCCCAGCCCACCACCAGCCCGCGCGACGTCTTCGCCAAGGAGACAGGTCTGTTGGCTGTCCTGGGCTTTTGTGCTGTGCTGCGCTGTGCTGCGCTGTGCTGCGCTGTGCTGTGCTGTGCTGTGCTGTGCTGTGCGTGTGTGTGTGTGTGTATGTGTGTGTGTGTGTGTGTGCGCGCGTGCGTGCGTGCGTGCATGTATGTGTGTGTGTGTGTGTGTGTGTGTGTGTGTGTGTGTGTGTGTGTGTGTGTGTGTGTGCGCGCGCGCGCGCGCGCTGTGTTTGTGTGTGTATGTGTTTAGGGCTGCCACTTCCCAAAACATGTTGAGGATGTTTCACTTGTTAGTGCGTGTGTGTTGTGCGTTTGTTGGACTGTTGTTAGGCGGGTGTGGTGTGTGTGTGTGTGTGTGTGTGTGTGTGTGTGTGTGTGTGTGTGTGCGCGCGCGCGCGTGGTGGAAATCAGTTGGATATATTTATACGTCCAGTGCATTGAAATGTTTTGAAGGTTTGCGCTTTACGAGAGTTTTATATCATCATCATCATCGTCGTCGTCATCGTCGTCGTCATCGTCGTCGTCGTCGTGGTCATCATCATCATCAGCAGCAGCAGCAGCATCGTTATATCATCATCATCATCATCATCATCATCATTATGGTAAATATCATTAATGTTACAGAAGTAGACTTTGTCTGTGTTTAGATCAGTCATTTAATTATTCACTTGACTCGAACTGCAGTTCCGACCATTGTATTCGTAAATACCTGTGCTTCCTTTATTTTTAACTCGTTCGCAGCCTTGATACGGCCTTTGCGGTCGGCTGGGCTGGAAAAACAAAACATGACTTAACACCTCCATTATAACCGTCACCGTCTCACTGGTGGCAGGAGAAGATCGGTGGATTTGCACGCTGATGATGCTCTGCGGGTGGACCTTGCGCTACTCCACCTACGCCACCAACCACACGTACTGCCCGCACAACCTCAGCGAGTTCTTCAAGCAGAGGCGCCGCTGGATCCTCTCCGACTTTGCCAACACCTTCATCGTCTTCCGCAACCTGCCCCGGCTGATGAGGAGCAACCAGTGCTTCTCCCTGGTGTACACCCTGTATTTGGCGCAGCTCTTGTTCATCGCCATCTTTCTGCCTGGAACTACCCTCTTAATGCTGACGGTGTGGAGACTGTTTTGTGGTGACGTCATCGCTGCACACGTCATCGTTGTTTGTTGTCATCATTGTACTGCCATGTCGTCATTTTTGTTGCGTGTTGAAGTCATCTTTCTTTTGTCACCGCGTTGTCACTGCCATTTTTGTTTTGTGTTTTTCGTCATCTTTTATTTCTTGTTGGGTTAATTTGAGGAGAAAAGTGATTGCGCGTTCTTCGTGTTCATTGTCTGCAATGTTCTTTGTCTTGCCCGAAGAAGACCAAAGAGGTCGAAAGGCGTCGTGTTGTGTCTTGTAATTTGTTTGTCTCTTTCGTTCGGCTGTGGAGTCACTTTTCTTTTATTCGGTTGTCAACATATTTCTTTTTCCATGATGTCATATTTTGTTTTTCCCTGCGCTGTTTCATTTTTTTTATGCCATTTTATCGTCATCTTAAACTTGAGCTTCGGCAACGTTGTTCTCATTTTTTTCCCCACATCTTGTTGTCATCTGTAAATTCTAGGTCGAATGAGTTGATGTCAGTTTTGTCGTGTGTGTGCGTGCGTGCGTGCGTGCGGGTGGATGGGTGCGTGCGTGCGTGCGCGCGCGCGTGCGTGCGTGCGTGTGTGTGTGTGTGTGTGTGTGTGTGTGTGTGTGTGTGTGTGTGTGTGTTTGTGCGTTAATACTACCTTCATGTACTCCCATTTTGTCGCCATATTTGTCCCAAATTGACGTCAACTTTCCCATGTATGTTGATTGCGTTTTTTTTTTTTTTTTTTTTTTTTTTTTTCCTTGTCATCAGTCAGGTGTGTTCCTTTGCCGTTGATATTGTCCGAAGTTGTAGTCATCCGTGGCATGCACTACCTTGACAGCTTTTTTGTCCTGGGTTGTCACATTTTCACATGGGGGTGGTCGATTGATGTGACCATGACCCCGCCACCCATGTATAAAAATTTTTCCAGCAAACTGCAAGTTTAAAATGTCGTTCCTCTCCTCTTCCCCTTCCACCCTCCCCTCTTTCTAACCTCCAAATCACACACACGCGCGAGCGTGTGCGCGTGCGCGCTCGCGCGCACACACACACACACACACACACACACACACACACACACACACACACACACACGAACGCACGCTCATATGCATGCACACATGTGAGCACACACACACACATTCTCTCTCTCTCTCTCTCTCTCTCTCTCTCTCTCTCTCTCTCTCTCTCTCTCTCTCTCTCTCTAATATCACATAATTTTGTGAAAAGACGCCCAGAAAAAGTACTACTAATATCACTGCATATACACGCACACCACTGCCATCACCGTCACCAACCTCACCGTCCCCGTGTTCCAGGTGGGTATGGAGATGTTGATGGGGGTGCCTTACCACCTGGCCATGCCCGGGCTCGCCCTGTTGGTCCTGCTGTACGGCGGCTCCTGCTGCACTCTGTCGCCCCGGGTTCAAATCCGCATCACCAAAGTGGGGGCCGTGGTCTTTGGGCTGTGCATGACAGCTGTGGTGATTGGGGCAGGGATCTACATGCTCATCGACCTGCTCAAAGGTGGGTACTGGGTAGTGGTAGGGGAAGGGATCTACATGCTCGTCGACCTGCTCAAAGGTGGGTACTGGGTAGTGGTTGGGGCAGTGGTTAGGGCAGGGATCTACATGCTCATCTACCTGCTCAAAGGTGGGTACTGGGCAGTGGTTGGGGCAGGGATCTACATGCTCATCGACCTTCTCAAAGGTGGGTACTGGGCAGTGATTGGGGCAAGGATCTACATGCTCATCGACCTTCTCAAAGGTGGGTACTGGGCAGTGATTGGGGCAAGGATCTACATGCTCATCGACCTTCTCAAAGGTGGGTACTGGGCAGTGATTGGGGCAGGGATCTATATGCTCATCGACCTTCTCAAAGGTGGGTACTGGGCAGTGGTACGGGCAAGATCTGCATGCTCATCGACCTGCTCAAATGTGGGTACTCGGCAGTGGTTGGGGCAGGGACCTACATGCTAATCGACCAGCTCAAAGGTGGGTATGGATCAGGGATTGGGGCTGGGATCTACATGCTTATCGACCAGCTTAAAGGTGGGTATTAGGCAGTGGTTGGGCAGGGACCTACATGCTCATCGACCTGCTCAAAGGTGGGTACGGGTATGGAGCAGGGTTTGGGGCAGGGATCTACATGCTAATCGACCAGCTCAAAGGTGGGTTTGGGGCAGTGATTGGGGCAGGGACCTACATGCTCATCGACCAGCTCAAAGGTGGGTTTGGGGCAGTGGTTGGGGCAGGGACCTACATGCTCATCGACCTGCTCAAAGGTGGGTACAGGTATGGAGCAGGGTTTGGGGCTGGGATTTACATGCTCATCGACCTTCTCAAAGGTGGGTTTGGGGCAGTGGTTGGGGCAGGGATCTACATGCTCATCGACCAGCTCAAAGGTGGGTTTGGGGCAGTGATTGGGGCAGGGATCTACATGCTCATCGACCAGCTCAAAGGTGGGTTTGGGGCAGTGGTTGGGGCAGGGATCTACATGCTCATCGACCAGCTCAAAGGTGGGTATTGGGCAGTGGTTGGGGCAGGGACCTACATGCTCATCGACCAGCTCAAAGGTGGGTTTGGGGCAGTGATTGGGGCAGGGATTTACATGTTCATCGACCAGCTCAAAGGTGGGTTTGGGGCAGTGATTGGGGCAGGGACCTACATGCTCATCGACCAGCTCAAAGGTGGGTATTGGGCAGTGATTGGGGCAGGGATCTACATGCTCATCGACCAGCTCAAAGGTGAGTATTGGGCAGTGGTTGGGGCAGGGATCTACATGCTCATCGACCAGCTCAAAGGTGGGTATTGGGCAGTGATTGGGGCAGGGATCTACATGCTCATCGACCAGCTCAAAGGTGGGTATTGGGCAGTGGTTGGGGCAGGGATCTACATGCTCATCGACCTTCTCAAAGGTGGGTATTGGGCAGTGATTGGGGCAGGGATCTACATGCTCATCGACCTTCTCAAAGGTGGGTACTGTGTAAAGGTTAGGGAAGGTCGGTTGTTGATGTCGTTCTGGTTTCCATTTGAGACATGTTTTTTCTTTCATTATGATGATCGACGAGTTATCATTATAATTATGACTTTTTGTAATAATTATCAGTAGTAGTAGTAGTAGTAGTAGTGTTATGTTATCATCATCATCGTCATCATCATCATCATCATCATCATTATTATTATTATTATTATTATTGTTAATATTATTGTTATAATTTCTTATTTTTATCATTATTATTCTTGTTCTTGTTGTTGTTGCTGCTGCTGCTGCTGCTGCTGCTGTTGATGATGATGATGAGGAGGAGGAGGAGGAGGAGGATGGTTGTTGTTGTTGTTGTTATTGTTGTAATCATCATATTTACCATCATCATCATCCTCATCATCATCATCCTCATCATCATCATCATCATTATCATCACCATTATCATTATCATGATAGTACGTGACGTTGCCTGACGGGTCCAAGCTGTTACAGAGCTGGCAGTATCGTGCCTCTGACTTCATCATCATCATCATCATCATCATCATCATCATCATCATCATCATCATCATATCGTTGTTCTCCTGCAGCGCTGAGCCAGGGCGCCCAGTTGCTGGTGGAGCACTACATGCTGCTGTCGGTGGTGGTGTCCGTGGTGTACGCCGCCCTCCTGCACCCCCGGGAGGGTCACCTGATGGTGTTCGGCCTTGCCTACCTCTTCTACTTCCCCACCATGCACATGCTGCTGCCCATCTACGCCGTCTGCAACATCATCGACCAGTCCTGGGGCACCCGAGAGGGCGTGAGTGGCTTATGTGTCTCTGTGCTTCTCTCCCTCCCTCCCTCCCTCTCTCTCTCTCTCTCTCTCTCTCTCTCTCTCTCTCTCTCTCTCTCTCTTTAGCTGCATTATGACTTTGTCTTGGTTGGAGTCTGTGAGACTGTCGGTCGCTCGCT
>CM065729.1:58299537-58302037 GCA_033310375.1 Conus canariensis
TTAAAATTCTTGAAATATTCCAAACGACAAACCACATTGCACCAGAATTTTGAGGGCGTGATACTGGACCTGAGCCAGAACTGCTTCCACACACTTGTTCCACAATTTCTCCCCGGTGAGTGAGTTATTTGGGACCTGGTCCAGGAACACCCCAGGGAGTGAATTTAAGTATGTGCCCACACCTATCCGCCCTCCAGTGATAGGCAGCTGGAAAGGGGCACTTCATGGGGTGTGTCCGGATCATTCCCCTAATCACTCAGCAGGGAGCACTTGCGTGTGCGTGCGTGCGTGCGTGCGTGCGTGCGTGTGTGTGTGTGTGTCTGTGTCTGTGTCTGTGTGAAAGAGAGAGAGGGGAGGGAGAGGACGAAGACGGCAACAACAGTTTAATGACCGATGAGAAAAAGTATGAAAAGAAAAAATAGTAGGTAGAAAGATGACCGTCCTCAGTATTTCGATCATTTCTGCCTCCATGACAGTTGGGAACCGCAGTCATTAATCCGCTCTGCGTCCAAACACCAGTCATGAATCTCATTTGCTGTTTTTGCCAGTGTTAATGATTCGTAAAAGCCAGCGTTAATGATTCGTGTTATAATAATAATAATAATAATAATAATAATGAATACTTATATAGCGCCTATTCTCGGCTAGAGACCAAGCTCTAAGCGCTTTACAATCAACACTCGCTTACACAACGGGCTGCCTACCTGGGTAGTGCCGACTGAAGAGCTGCCAGCTGGCGCTTCATTCAGTCGTTTCCCGTGTCTCAGTTTCTTTACTTCCTTCATTCTTTCCATTTCTTACGCAGGGTGCATGCTGTATGTAACGTGTCATCCATACCAACGGCCAAACTGGCCTACTCTTCCGAAAGTTGGTGATGGGATTTTACGTGTGTGCAAGATATTATGCGTGCGTTCACACACGGAACCTCGGTTTATAGTCTCATTCGAAGGACTGTATGGGAAATGGAGTCAGAACTAATGTTAACTCCGAGGGAAAAATCCCCCTGTACCGAAACGCCCCGGCGGAGATTCGAACCCGCAACCCCAGGATCACCAAGATTACGAGTCAGGCGCTCTACCAACTGAGCTATTCTGGCTCCCTATTATTTGTGTGCTCATAATCAATGTTGATACTGCCAAAATAATGCAGAACGTTGACTGCCAACAGTGGGATTTATAACGTTTTATTTTATGCTTGGTTTTTGAACTTATGTCAGTATTGTCAAAAGTGATTCATTCCTTTCGCCGAGACAGACTGAAATGTGATATTTTTCTCTATTCTACGAATATTTTTTTCTTCCTTTTTTCTTTTTCCCGTTACATTGGAGATAATTTTTTGTCACACACACACACACACACACACACACACACACACACACACGCACGCACGCACGCACGCACGCATTCACACACACACACACACACACACACACACACACACACACACACACACACACACACACACACTATTGCAATGCTCTTATCAGAGTATTCGTGATTGATTACCCATGGCTGTGACTAATATATGACTTGATACGAGTGTCATGCTGGCTTCACCAGCACCTTGTTCCGTTCAGTCTAACCCTTGGGGCACCAAACTATTGCCTTGTTCCCTTTCTTTGGTACATTCCTTCTTCCACTCTTTGTCTCTGTTCTCTTTTCGTTGGGTTTTTTTTTTTTTTTTTTAATAATTGTACTCCAAATATAGTATATTTAAGAAAAGTGACAGTTTTAAGCTTTATTTTGATAAGAGGTTATTATGATGAGTGTTTCATACGAGTCTTTAATTTACCGCGCATTCTCCATGCACATTTGGTACTATGCGTTGAACGTTTGTTTTTAGCCCTTTACTCTGCAGACTCTTTGTAGTATCCACCGAAGTGTCTCAACAGTGCATGTGAAAAGAGCCTTTCAGTCTATAGTGTCATCACTATTTCTGCCATTGTTCAAACCTTAGGCCTATATCAAATTTCACTGTTTTCAGGTAAAATACACGTTCAAAGAGGCCAACATCATTTACAGCAACGAATATTTAGAGCCCCCCCCCCCCCCCCCCCCACCCACACACACACACACTACTTCCCTTAAATTAGGCATGTCAGACGATGAAACAGACCTTAACATAACAAAGTCATAACACCGCACTTTCCAGCCGTTGCGCTGTGCCGACTATAGCTCGGCTGGTGCACAAAATCAATTAACTAGTGAGATCACCTGCTTGGCTTTCAGTGCGTCTCTTTCGGTATTCGAGACTGAGCCTTGAAGGTTCAGTTGCAATGTGTCGATCCGAAACAGGTTCAGTTGCAATATGTCGATCCGAAACAGATTTTTTATCCTCTTAAAAACTTGAAAAGGGCCTGTGCGGCCCTCGTCTGCTAACTATTTTCGCCAGACTTTGAACACGCTCTGAAAAGAACTCGCTCTTCAAAACCTGTTTCTTACAAAATCAACGAAAGCAAAAGAACGAAATGCATAACGTTCGTTTTGTAATTTGTTTACTC
>CM065729.1:58307037-58309537 GCA_033310375.1 Conus canariensis
CACAAACAGGGGACCTAACTGTTGTACATCAACTCGACCCTTGCGCTGACAATGCGCTTCACTTATGAGTCACTCAGCAAGCGCAACAATCTAGAGATTGACGGATACAGGCTTTTTTTTTCTTTTCTTTTTTCGGTTTTTTTTTTCCACACCCACAGACAAATTCACCTGTAATACATAGGCAAACAAAGCCCGTCAACAGACAACAAAACCATTTGCCCTTGCTTTCTCTGCACAGACTCAACTACTGACATGGCGGAGACGGACGATGCACAGAGAACTTTTTGAACAAGCATGTGTACACTGTCCCTTGTGATTGTACTATTCCAGTACCCTTCATCCATTAACTGATGGAGCATTAAAAACAAACTGGCAAACTCTAATTAGCAGCTGAGTGGTGAACATTTTGTTTGTTACTGATCACTCATAAGCATTTTCCCCAATGTACAAAAGGTCTCTGCACTAACACGTGCCGCGTTTATGAAACAACCAAACAAGAAACATTCCTTGTCTGTCATCAAGAAGCGTAGCTGCAGGCCAGGGTTTCGTTCCTCCTCCCTATACATCGACAGGCGAATAGGTGATAACACATCCTTTGGACTCTGCTTGCTCAGTCGGAGAGCTGGCCTCTTCTTGTGATCTGAACACTCTGTGGATTTCCTTTGCTGGTGTTTTTTCAGTGTCACCTGTCACCTTTCGCGTGCAGACAGTTCTCACACTCCCAGGCTGCCGCCCAATACTGGGCTTACCTTACTACCTGGCTCGTGGTTTATATATCCTAAATTTGAAAAAGGGCTCTTCTTCGTGTCTCCTAATTCACTTTTGAATCTGACGTTCATGGTTTCTTTGTGCACAATGCCAACTTTTCAAGTTGCTAAATTTGCTGCCACGACAAAATAAGTTCCTTCCCTCCGTTGGTAAAACACACACACACACACACACACACACACACACACACACACACACACTTTTCCACAGTTGTACTCTTTCCATTGACAGTGAGTGTCGCATGTGTAATCCCGCAAATGTCACGGTCTGAAAAAGCGGCTCATAAACCGACGAAGGAAAAGTAAGATAACACTTTCTATTGATCTTACTCAGTAAGCACTGAACGTAGAGGAAGTCAGAAGATGATTGATCTTTGCTTAGTAGACGCGTTGGTTTCTTTCTATTCTGGGATTGAGTTCAAAGAAGAAGAAGGAAGAAAGAAAGAAAGAAAGAAAGAAAAAATGAAAAAGGTTGAGACCAAATCAGTTCACTTATCCCAAGCTGAGACCAGTTCTGTAAACGTACACGGTTGTCCTGAATTAGCTAGATTTCGCTCAAATATCGAAAAATGCCGCAAACGTCACAGTAACAAGTGCCGCAAACGTAACAGATGTCGCAAACGTACTAAGTGCCGTGATCGTGCAGCTGCCAAAACGAACAGGACAATCATGATGTGCGCTCCTTGGCCGTATATGAAAAGGGGACACAGAACGAAAGAATAGCACAGATGTTCGTCTTGATACCCCCGTCCACATGTTGACCCAACACAGTGCCCCCTCCCCCCACCCCCCACACACGCACCCCCCGCCCCCAGTTACCTCCCCTCCTTTTCTTGTGTCCCCTCCGCCTCCCTTGCTCTCAGCCTCTGCCGCTGATCCTCCCCTTTCTCTCCTTCGGAGATGTAGAGGACCTCCTACGCTTCCTCCCCCTTCCCGGCTACTTAGGGTTCGCCGGTTAGTGCAGGTGAAATGTCCCCACCAATCTCGGATCATGTGAGCCGAAATTGCACGTCCACTGGGTGGCCAAGCTCTAGAGGAGAACTCTCTTAGTTCTTCCCAGCAGAATGCAGCACTGCCGAGGCAACGTACTGTGGAGCAGGCCTCATTCCCGATACCGCCAGAAGTTTCTGGTCACTTGACTTCAACAGCTGTGTATAGTGTTGACGAGCGCGCATGCGTGTGACGTAGTGTAGTGTCGGTGCGATAGCTTGAATGATGAGCGGCCAGTGGAGTGTCCAACCAGTCATTTTGGTAAAATACAAGTTTTTGGACTTCTTACTCTGTTTGCATTTCGAATGCGAGATGGCATGTGGTAAACTGGCAGCACCGCAAACACTACACTGTGAACCACCTCCGTCGCTTACCACTTCTTGAACTTGAACTTGTAGGTGTTCGAGGCCTTAAGAGGCCTGTTCACCGTTCTAATATACAATATCTAGGTCAAAAACTCTGCATGCGTGAAAGGAAGAGAGTCACAGACTGAGCCTATCTAGGTCGATAAACATTCTGGATTGTATTTTGTCGACAGTTCCTGCAAATGAGTGTCTACCGTGATTTTGAAGATGTTGACTGTAGGGGCTGTTACTACAGAGTCTGGAAGACCATTCCAAACATCAATCACTCGAAGAGAGAAGTCATTCCCCTAATGTTCAATCTGTGATGAACTTTGGATAGTTCAAAGGAGTGTCCTCTGTTGTCCCTGTTGGTGAGAAATTCAAACCGTGGTTTATCAC
>CM065729.1:58312037-58419537 GCA_033310375.1 Conus canariensis
CCAATTTCATCAGAAAAACTGATTATTAACCAATTCAACCATAAGTGTATTGTAAATTTATGAAGTATGTTCTTAAATCTACGCATTTGAGACATTCCCAGGCAGTAAAACGAACTCTTTTCCGCCCTATCTGGCAGTCGTTTATCATTTGTTTACCTACAAAGGCGTTCCTCGCAGTCAAGACCAAATTTTCGTCTAATCTCAATCATACCTTTACGGTAGTTGCAACTGATAGACATACTTCTCTAATCTAGAAGCCACTTAAAATTTGTAAAAGATCTTTTTTTTCAGGTGCTACTCGAGCCAAAAACTTCATGCTATACTGTGCACAAAAAGAAACGCATATTTTTATTTCAGTCATTTCATGCGTCATTTAGCATTCAAAATATTAAACCACAGAAGAAATAAGACATCAGTCTAATGTTATGTCTATTCATTATGTCTGACTATTCACACTGGACAGAGTTCCCTGCTATACAGGGCATGTTCCTGTCAAAATTTTCCTTAATGTTTTCAGCGAAAAAAAAAAAGATGCGTTTCTTTTTGTGCACAGTATATTTTAACGAATGTGATAATCTTGCTGAGCAAAACGAATGTCTCCACAGACACTTCTTTGAAAAACGGCGGTTGCTTTCATCACAATCGATTTCAACCCAAATATGTTGTGTACAGTGTAACAACTGTTTGAGAAATATAGAAATCACTGATTCATTTATTTACAATATAAACTGCTCTCGAATGAGCTGGATCTTGCACACAAACGAGGTAGATCCCCAGTGCTTCATAAATCAGTTCTGCCATTGCGCTATAGGCCTAGTTTAAATGAAGATGCCTCAAAACTGTAAGAGAGAGAGAGAGAGAGAGAGAGAGAGAGAGAGAGGAGCGAGATAGGAGTGGGGCGGAGAATGGGGGCAGGGGGAGGGAGGAGGAGGAGGAGGGGTAGACGAATACATCGTAATCGACCGCAGGTATCATATCACGCTTGGTGGGAACAATTGTGCTGTGGATCTTCCTTTTCTCCATTCGAGACGTGTCTGTAACCTTGGCCCTGAATATCAGTTTGCAACTGAACGTTAATGGGACCTTGCCGCAACCTCAGGCGCTGTTCAATACTTCATTCACAAAGTCGTTCGACCTCAACAACACACACAGCGCGCCTGCGATGGGCCATGACATACGGTGCGTGGGCGTTGTGGTTTCAGCGCAGGTGCATTCATTCACTTGCCGGTCAGTCAGTGTCATCGACCATTTTTAACCAATCAACATTCAGCGGAAAGTTCGCTGCGAGGTGATAAAATGGCTGCGGATGGAGGTCTAGCAGAAGGAGGAGATGAGTTTGATCCTCGATCAGGGGAGATTGAGGGTATTGAAACCCATGCACTTACCGCTCCAGATCAGAAACTGTAAGTAAAACTTATTCTGAAGATGGTACAAGTGTAAAGGTCAGCGCAAACGAAGTTGTAGGACGGGTACCGAAATGTCCTGCGCCACTTGTTTCCTACTTGCTGGATTGGATGCTATCCTTCCCGTTACGCATAGTCGAAGTTAGTACCGTTGACAGGTCTTCGAAGAATCGGCACTTCACACTGCATCTGTGCCAACGTATATGGAACCAGTACTCCCCAAAATAATATATTGATAGGAGTTCCATTTTCTATTTTACACATTTTTTTTCACTCGTACATCCAGAGAATTTAATGTCATGCATAGTTTGGCAGAGTTTCCAACGTTGACCGAAGTGCAAGTTAATCGAATCAAGTTCGAAGTTTAGGAGTTTTTTTTGGTCCACGTCTGTTTACGGTCTGGATAAATCAACATCTAGTATTAAATATCAGTTGAGAATGAAATGGACTGATGACAGAAATAGAAGGTCAATCACTTCTTGTATAAGAAATGAAAAAAAGGATGACTCATCTGATTGTGATTCAGGATCAGTATGCTTTTCAGTGTGTGTTTTGTCCCAGAATTTCACACTGCATTCACACACACACACACACACACACACACACACCACACACACACACACACACACACAGAGAACATGCAAGTAATTTTTAAAACCAGGTTGGCAAAAACTCTGCAGAGACAGATGAGTCAAAACTTGTTGCCTGGTCATAGCAGTCAGTAAAGGTTATGTGCTGCAAACACAACCTTCCATGTTCTCACTGCCAACATCAGGTCAAACAAAAATGAAATAAATACATAGTACCGGTGGCCCTTTCTTTGTCAGCAGTTTGTCACCTGGACTGGTATGATGTCAGGTATTGCCAATAAACACAAATTATTCACACACACACTCACACACACACACACACACACACACACACACACACACAAAGTAACATGCATGAGCATGTAGACATGTGCATGTATGCATGTATACACATGCTCACATTCATGCATGATTCCATGAAAACCTTGTTCAGAGATGTTCCACCTTATGTGATCTTGGAATGTTTTAGATTAACAGTTTTCATCTGATCTGAGATTTTACAGAGGAAAGATTTTTAACAACATTTCGGGTCTGTTTTTAGAAGATGCGATTTAAAGGATTGTGTGAATGAATGACTTGTGAGTTGACTTCAAGGCGGTGACAGCCTTGATATAGCCCTTTGTGGTCAGATGAGCTATATGCAACATTACCTTACCTTACTATGTGCACAAAGTCACCCCTGTGCATATAGTCATGTGCATATATGTATGCATACACAAGCTTGTACTCATGTGCACAAAGTCACCTTATTCCACTTGCTGATCCCAGTTTTGGTTTCCCTCATCTAATGTATTTTTTTAATGGACTGATAAATAAATATCAATTGCACTTCCACATCACACATTATTCACATGTGCGCGCACATGCGCGCACACACACACACACACACACACACACACACACACACACATGCAAACTCTCCAGGCACATTTGAAATGGACAGATATTAAGAAATACTGTCTTGCTATGCTGATGTACCCACAGTTGTATATTCATGGGACATGCATGTATTATGCACACTCGCATGAACAATCAAATGCATATGGTTGTATTGATTTAAACAGTCCCAAACTGTATAACAGACTTGAAAGGACTGATTAACAGTTTATCAGTCAAAAAGAGTAGCTTCAAAATTCATGAATTCTGCTGCAAATTAAACTGGATTTTACTGAGGTGCCTATATGACCAGTAGCATATTTCAATAATATTCTGTTTCCAGTGGTCCTACAAAGGCATAATCATATATTTTTTGGACACTTTTCCTCCTTTACAAATTGTAAAATTTCTTTTTGACTATGTTTTGGTAATAATTTGGGCCTGTACCCAGGAGTACATAATGCAGTTCTTAGTCTTTAGCCCAGTATATAATAACAGTAATGTAAACGTCTATAAATGGTCCTACCCAGAACTGAATGTGTTGTGGAATTGAATGGGATGAAATGAATGAAATCACACTGTGACACAGTTCTGTCCACTTTTATACCTGTGTGTCTCTTAGTGTTGCTCAAATTTTCTAAGCAACTCTGCAAATGCCTGCATCTCCCACAGTCTCAGGTGCAAATTTAGTAGGAAAGGAAGTATAGAGTACAGCCCTGTTCTGTAGTTAGAGAGCAGAATAGATGCATATCCATTTTTATTAAAAGATTAAAATTCTGTGGACGTTGATGTTGTGCTATCTTGATGATCTAAGTTTCAAGTTCCTAGCTGTTTGGATGTCTGTGCCCATGGCCAGTTCAGACCAAAATTGTTAATATTTCAAGGGTATTTGAAGGAAGTATGTCGGGACTCATATTTGCACATATTTTTCCTGTTCCACCAGAGGGTATGCTCACTCATGCAAGCTCCTTGACTATGCAGTTATTTTTAAAAGAAGATTTACTGTTCTGCAGTTATTGCTATCAGTATGGGACTTGATAGATGGTGGGTGTCTGGGGTATCCTTGATTCAAAACAGGCACCAGTGTAACCGTGCTTATATCATGAGTCTCTGTGCACATGAATGAGGCGTTATCCTGGGCATGTATGCTCAGTCCTTATGAGGGATCATTTGTGAACATAATGAGGAGTACACGGATGTGCGTCAGAGTTAGGTTTTTATTTTTGCATGAGTTATGTAAAAGGTGTTACTTGGTCTAAGAGTCCATTAGGGCCATTGATTGAGGCATTACAGGGATGAAGGCTATGCTAGGCTTTATATCTGTGGGCAAGTGCGTGGGTTGTAGCAGTGCACTTCCTGGTCCACTCACCAGTGTTGTCTCTCTGCATCTTTCTCTGTGGGCTCAGTCGCATCCCTTTCACTGTTCTACGGAGGATGGTACTTGAGAATCTGCTTTTATCTTCTCCCACTTCTATATCACCTCGGCTTTCTCCTCCACACTGCAGTCAAAGCCTCTTCATAAGGATTGACATTATTTCTGTGGACTTTGTTGTTTGTGACGTTCACAGTATAGGAAATGCGAGTTCTGTTCTGAAGTGTCTCAGCTTGACTGGTTGGATCTTTGCAGATCAGCTGTGAGAGTCCATGATTCACGCAAAGCACAATTGCATTTAGAAGATTTAGCTTGCAGGAAGTGATGCTCTCGTTCCTCCAGACTGGTTTTACCAGTGCTGCTCCTTTCGCAGTTTCCGCAAGGATTTGGGTATTTGATCAATGTTGTTAAGAAGATGGGGACAAGAGATCCAAACTGTTTGACAGTTAGTGATCTTTGTCTCTGTTGGCGTTGTGCTGCTTGTGATCAGCTTTGTTTATTTCCTGCTCTGACTTTTATGCCATGTCTGGGCTGATGGATTATCCATCCAGATGATTCATCAGGGTGGGGTTTTCCTTCTCCCTTCCAGTGAGCCTATCTGTGTCATCGGCAAACGTAAGATTTGTGATAGTTTGTCACTGAATTCCAAAGCTGATTATGCTAAAGTGGTCTTCCAAGGTAATCTGTTATTGTAGGTTCCATGAAGGTGTTGAACAATATGGCAGATGTGAGATAGCATTGAAAGACTAGACTTCAACTAATGAATGGAACCAGTCTCCCACTGTGCCTTGCACTTGTACCACACTGTTGGTTGTAACTGATGTGTAAGTTGCCATTCTTGGAAAGAGGGATGATGAATGAGTTCACAGTCTTAGCCACTCCGAAGTCTGCCGGATTTTATTGGAGATTTATATTTAGTCGAAACATCTGTCACTGATTCTTGCTCAACCAGGATTAGGTAAGTCCTGACATTCAGTTTTCCTGTTCGTTAGCAGTCTTTTACATTGTTGTCTCCACTTCATATCCCAGAGAGCTGGGAAATCATTGCTATTTTGTGACTCTAGAATGCTGAAGTCCATGTTGGTCTGATAGTTGTAGAGGTCCGAACAATACTGTGCATCTGATCATGATGTATTTTTCTTCGGGAGGTAGTTTTCTTTTTCCTGTGTGATACTGACTCTTGATTATCTGTCCTTTTTGAGATTTTTACAACTTGAAATGCTTGCCAGCTCCATGGTCTCCCCGTGTTATTTCACTTATTACTTTTTTTTCTTTTTTTTAATGTTTTTGACCTCTCTTGATCAGTACCGTAGCAATTTTCTTGTAAGTTATACACGTTAACATGTTCGGTCAAGGATGCTAATTTACCTACTGAAATTTAGGACATAAAATCTGACTTCGAAAGAACTTTCTGTTTTCAGCAAAACTAAAGTTCATTGTTTTAAAACAGTTAGCATACCTTTTCTTGAAGCCAGTCATTGAAAGTTTAACACAAGGATGGCAAGTATGCAGAGTATCATTTGATGTCTGTAGTCTTTTTTTCTTTTTTCTTTTTTTTTCTTCTAAGACTGTCAGAAATCTTTTTGTAGATCTTGAGAAAATATTTTTTGTGTGTATGTCTGTTAACAATACATGTTTTATGTAAAAACATTTGTTATGATATTGATAATAATGATGATAGTGATGATAGTAACAGTTATAATAATGATAATGATAACAATAAATTATTGAATAATAATACTGATTATAATAATAACTTGAATAACCCATGGCTTGCATGGAAAACAATGAATTCTTGTCCCATGGTAAAAATTATACCAGATTTGATGGAAAGTGCAAAAACCAAACACAAAGAAAGAAAGGAAAGATGTTAAAATAGTCTAAAGAAATACGGAAGTGGGTAAATAAACATCTACCTTCACATTAAAATGCACGTGCAATGTCCATTGCCTAACACTTCATACTTTTTGGTGAGAGTGTGAAGTAACTTGGTATTTGCAAAGGTGTATGTGCCATTCGTTGATTGTCCAATTGTGTGTAATATATAAAACAGGGAAAGTGTAATAATAAGACATGAGGGGGGAAATAAGGGGTTCTTTTGTCTTGAAAACAAATCAATCATGAGTTACTAAAAAAAAAAAAAAAGAAAGTGGCTCACATGGGTTTCATTCCAATGAACTAAGTATCATTAGCATGACGCTCTTACCAACTGACCTTATAAAGTATACGCATGATTGCAAGGTTATAGATCTTGACATTTTAACTGTTATGCCACTGTCATCTTAATGAACTTTAGCAAATTTCAGGCGTTGGGCAAATCATCTGGAAACAGTGAGCCTGTCATTGGAAGAAATCTTGACAGTGAATCTTTACACCGTATATTTTGTCAGCCTGCTTCTGGTAAACCGCTGGCAGCAGAATTTGGTGGTGACAGTATGTGTCACTACAGAAAACTAGATTGCTTGCTCATCTGAAAACCCCTTCTCACTTTCTCTGGCTACACTGCTTCATTAAACTTTTGAGTATTGCAGTATGCCAATAAACAGAACCAATACAAAAGGTCCACTGGCAGCAGGAAATTTGTAACCAGAAAAAAAGATTTTAGGCTAGAATCGCTGAAAAATGTGTATAAAATCAAGAGGTTAATGTGAATGGATTCAGGATGTATCCACTCACTAGATTTTAAGTCAAACTGTTTCATAAGGAGGTTTACTTTTTACATAAAGGTCACATATTCTATACTGTTGATATTACTACTACTAATGATAATAATAATCAGGGCTCCTGATGTAATGATGGGGAGATTTCAACGCCTGTACGTCTTTGTGATGGAGACATTTCGAGATAGAGGAAAAGCGTTTTCCTTCTTAATAATCTAAGTGAACACTGTGCTAATCTGTAGCAGATAATATCAACGTCCATGAATAAGAATGGTTTCTCCTGATTGGAAGTTTGTTGTAACATATTTACATAGCTAATGAGATTTGCATATGGAATGAGAGTGTCTGCTAAAAGTGTTTTTGTCATTTTTCCCACTGAAGTTCAAAAGAAAATGTCATTACAATGGTATTTAGTGTTAACCATAATTAATACATTATCTTGCAATTCAGATTCTAAATGGAATATAACAGAAAATTTTGAAAAAGGGGATCATGTTAACCATGTGATTTAGAATGTTTGGAGACCCTTGCATCCTAATGAAAATAATAATACTGATAATCATTTAATTGGTCTTTCCATTTGAAAAAAAAACAACAAACAAACAAAACCCACAAATGCAGAGTATGACTTCAAAGAAATAACTGCATAAGATTAAACATATATCACACTGAGGAATAGCATTTAAAGCAAATAAAAGCATTCTGCATACCCACATCACTGTCCACTTTATAAATAAAAAGTCTTTAAATTATATTAAAAAATATCTGCAGGGGAGTGTAATTCTCTGCCTTGAACATGCATGCACACACACACACACACACACACACACACACACATACACACACACACACACACACACACACACACACACACACACACACACACAACATACACATTTTGGCACTTGTGGGCGCGCATATGTACTTACATGCATGTATACATGTACACGTCACGTACATGCACATGTATGTAAGTGATTTCACCGGCACTTTTTTTTTTCATCCATCTCTCTCCTCTCTTTGTTTCCTCTCTCTCTCTCTCTCTCTCTCTCTGTCTGTCTCTCTCTCTTTCTGTGACTCTGTCTGTCTGTCTGTCTGTCTGTCTCTCTCTCTCTCTCTCTCTCTCTCTCTCTCTCTCCTTTGAAGTATTATAAAGTCCCAAATCACTTCAGATTAGCACTTCTTTTGGCGTGTACTTGTGACCAGTCAGAAATTTGTCGATTTATCTTTTTAATGTCATCTTAGAATAGTTTATGAACATATATTGGTTATGTCTGTGTGTATCCTTAGGGTGCTTTTGTGATTGTACTTGCTAGCACCCCTTCATGAGGGGCAATGGCCTAATAATGAATAAATTATCTTGAGTCTTGAGTATCTCTCTCTCTCACTCTCAGTCTCTGTGCACCATCTTTCATTCTTTCTCACACACATTCACACACACAATTACTGCACTTACACATCCATCCACATTTTTTTGTATGGTATATGAACAAACACACACACATACATGCACAAGCACTTGATAATGAGAGAGGGAAGGTCTTCATGAAGTGCTTTGTTTGGGAACCTCTAGCTGGTACCATGGACGCCTTGGACGAGCTTCAGCTGAGGACTTGCTACGAGATCAGGAGGCCGGCAGCTACCTGGTGCGAGAGAGTGAGAGCAAGCTTGGCTCCTTTGTCTTGTCTTACCAGGGCCACAACTTCAAGATCAGCCACTTCAGGTGTGATGTCCAGCCTTTTTCGTTTTTCCCTTTCTTTTTGTGGCCCATTGTTCCTTGCTCTGTCATCTTACTTGTTTTGAGTTCACCGTATGTACCCAGGCATGTTCTAGCACTCTGTCAGTACCAGCAGTCTACAGGAAGATGAGATATCAAGCTGTTATGAATCTGCCCGCAAGAGGAGATACTGTTTTTATATTGGGCCACTTCAGTGGTATCCATTCATATCTGACCTAAACTGTTATTGCGTATTGTCAGTGTTCATAGTTAGTCACACTTACTGGCTTATTTTGCACAGGTTTCAGATTAGATGCACAGATTATAATTTGATGCGTTACAGTAATGCTTAGATAGTTTGATTATGCTAGGGTAATGGATTGTTTCCCATACCTGCAAAATTTGATGGACATAAACCTCTTTTTTTTTTAATTTTTTTTTTTTTTTATTGTTCATGCATATATTGTGTGCTACTTGTTTTTTTACTTTAAGAAATTATTAAATGCTGCAGTACTATGTACATGGGCACACAAATGCAGCCAACTGAAAAATCAGAAACTTTTTCAAAGAATTAGAGTCTACAGACTACTCCTACACTGGCTACAGCCATAGAAAATGAATGAAATGATCTTCATTCTATGTTTTATTGATGAGAAGGAATAACTTGTGGAAAGTTCTTTATACTTTAAAAAAAAAAGCATTTTTGTTGAAATTCATAGCAAATTTATGAAAATCTTCCCCATCTCTCTCTCTCTCTTTTCTTTTTGTTTGTTTGTTTTGTTTTAAATGAATAAAGTTACAACAAAAGCAGATTTTAGGCATTTCCTCACTGCTCTGGAAACTCTGATCTGCCTTCTTTCCTGTTCCATTAAAAATGCCAAAAGAGGAGATATTCTGTACTTTTAATGATTACAAGGGGAAGATCACGCTAGCAGTCATTCAGCACGACAAAGCAGTTAAAAAAAAAAAAAAAGAAAGAAAATCTAGCAGATCTTTCTAACGAAGTAAAGAATGTTGGAGGTTAGGAAAACTGCAGGTATTTTCACTCAGTGTGTGAATGTGGACAGCAAACTCAGATTATGTGCTTGGCTTGCTGTTGTCCTGTGCACAGCACTTGAGCCAGATCAAGTTTATTTATGTATTGTTTCCTGGTTTATTTTATAGTATTCATTCTTATTTTATTCTTTTGTTTGTTTATTTTAATATCGATTTGAAGTATCTCCAGGGTCTCTGTGTACATGTATGTGTGTGTGTGTGTGTGCCTGCAGGTGTGCGTGCGAGCATGCATGCATGAGAGAGAGAGAGGGGGGGGGGGTATATTATTTCCTTTACTGTTATAAACACTTATCTTATTTTGATGCAGTCGATGTGCCATAGCTTTGTTGTGCATAAAGCAGTGCTTCATCTAGAAATGGAGATGCTTAGAACGCATATCCTTGTTCTAGCTCAAGGAAAATCAGTAGGAGATTTTGGAAATCTATTGGAAAAAGAGTCAGAATGCTTAGGAAACTAAATTTTGCTGTGTGGATTTTCTTCATGTGGGGAAAAAAGAGGGTTCTAATAAGCAAGTTATACATAACTGATATAAATCATAACATTTTAATTTCAAAGTGACAGCTCAAGGAACTCTGGTTGTTTTATCAGAATGATTGCTCTTAAGGTGTTAGATGTAAAACTTAAGAAATGACCTAATTATACTAGCCTGATTTGTTCATATGGACTGAACTTTGACTTTGCTGCTGTTCTGCAATGCTGGTGATTTTTCTCCTGTCATGGTGTGTTACTAAAGAGAAATCTTGGATTGCTTGTCTTCCATCGGTCCAGAACAGTCAAAAATGGGAGTGTACACTGTCCAATCGGGGTTTTTTTTTCTTTTGCAACATGGTTTTGAATAGACCATTAAAGCTGGTTCCCTTTAATGGGAAGTCGCTTTCACAGTACCGCAGTGAATATTGTGAATGAGAGGGTGCATAAATATTGGTATGAAATAAGTTCATTGGTGTAAGTCCATGAAAGCAAATAACTGGACACAGCTTGATGCTTAACACTAATTGGCATATCCGACTGGGTAAAAAATCGTTAAAGATAAAATGCTGAATTGATTGAAAACATTTCAGTTATTTTCAAAAGCATTTCAGTCCAGTGTCCATAGTCTTAAGCTCAGATGATCAGAGGTGAAATATCATATTAAACTGGTTTCTTTGTTTATCATAGCCAGTTTAATATGATGAAATCTTGTCCAATGATTATGAAATTATATATTATTACTAGGTGATAGGTGATACAGCAGGAAAGGAGATAGGTAAAGTTGTTTGTTTTTTTTTGTTTTTTTTTCATCTACATCACAGCAGGTTTATTCGGATTGATTTCATTAGATGTTTTTGAATTAACACCTACAACAGACTAGGAAGAGATACAGTATATGGTTGACCTGTTAATGGTTAGAGTCTTTGCTAAGAAGAATGAAAAAAAATTAAGAACTTACTGAATCATTGAATGTCTCGTTTTATGTTTCCCGCCAGTGTTCAGTATTCGACCCTATGTTTTGTTTGTTTTGTTATGTTTCTTTGATATTTGTTTTATATCTCACTTCAAAATCCTAAAGGGAACTCTTGAGCGTGTATCATGTAGCTGTAATAATCTTGTAAAGAGTTGGACAGTTGTGCACAGTTTTCATTGTTAAGGAATGCCTGCAGTATAGTGAAATGTTGATGTTCTGTTTGAAGGATCTTGGCCATGTGCGGAGACTATTACATTGGTGGGCGTCAGTTTGAGTCACTGTCTGACTTGATAGGATACTACTCCAGCTGTTCTTGTTTGCTCAAAAATGAGCACCTTATGTACCCTGTGGCTCCTCAGGAGGTAATGTGTTTCATTGTGCCTTTCTTTTTTTTAACTCGCATTTCCTCTCTTCTTTTTTTCTTCCTCTTTGTCTTTATCTCTCCCACTCTGTGACTCACACTTGGGTCTGTTTCTCTGCCTTCTCTTCTTGGCCTTCTTGTCTTATAACCTCCTAATTTGGCTCAGCCATTCCTAATATGTCTTCTGTCTGTCTCTTGCCTTCTGTCCCTCTGCGTTTCTGTCTTTTGTGTCTACTTCAGGGTGTTGTTGTCTGTAAAGTAGATCTATGGCTTTACAGATGTTATATAAATGTTGTGTGGACAAGTCTTCACGCAGTGACACCTCTCTGATGAAACTGAAACTGAATCGGAGCTAGTGCCATAGTCACTAGTACTTAGCAAACAAACTGTTTGATTAAACATTTCTGTCTTCCTTTAGTGTGTCTATAAATCAGTCCATGTTTCTTAGTCATGTCTAATTGATATTTGTATTCAGTGAAGATACTTAATTCATTTCACACAAGCTAAGTAAAATGAATATCCATTTTGTTTTGTTTTGTATGGTAAACATTATTGGTAATTGTAGCCGCCTTAGGTAAACTTTCTTAAAAGAAATACTTTTGCTGTTGAAAACTATCAAATTGATATGGACAATCAGACTTGTGTCTTTGTAATTGTTTCATTTGCGGTATTTGCTACAACTTATAACTAAATGAGTGGATGAAGACTGGATATGAAATTCACTTGAAATGCAACTTTGAAACTATCCTAATTGTAAGTGTTACGAAAGCAAATGTGTATGCACCTTTGTTTTATCGTTTATGAACACTCTCGATGCCTGCATCGCTAGAGTAGACCAAGAAGAGCAGTTGTTTATTGTGTAATTTATTCTGTCATATTTTAAAATTTTCTTTTGTTTGATTGGTGAAGTGTGTTATTTGTTTCTCTGTTCATAGCCTGTGGATGATCGAAGGCGTGTTGTTGCCATGCTGTCATATCGGAAAGCAGCAGACTCAGATGAATTAAGGTTTGTTTATTTTCTTCTATAATGTTAAATGTGTAGCAGTGATAATGACTTTTTGTTGATGGAAACAGAAGAATAACACAATGATATGCAGAGATAAAGCGTTGACTGAGACAGCAGAGTATTGTCATTAAAAGTGTCAGGTAATAACTATTGTGTTGTCTGAGAATATGAGCACTGTTGTAGAAATGTGTTAAAAATTGAATTTAAAAAGCATATCATTTATTATTGCATTGTAGTTATGATTCTATATCAAGCTGCCTTTAACCCGTTCGCTGCTTGAAAATGTTACAAACAAAGGCTTTCCCAGTGCCAGGGAAATCTAATGATTTGGGGGTAATAATTAACAAAAAATTCTAGCTCAGAAACTACAAAAGATATAACAATGAAATATATATGATTTTTGAAGGAAATTGAATGAAGATTTTGAATCTGGGCTTCTTTTGTTTTAATTTTGATAATAAAAAAGTATTTAGGCAATTAGATTTGGATAGATTTTTTTGCACGATCAAAAGCATATGTATTTACCACTACATCTTCACATCCAAACAAGAACACAAAGCAAAAAAGTTGAAAATAAAGTTTGTATTGTCACACTACACCTGTAAATGAAAGTAAAACAGTTTAGAAGTCTATCAAGACGCTCACACTCTATGCAGACAGGTCAGTCCACGACCACGCCCCCTCTCCCCACCACGCCCCCTTGCTGGACTTCAACCCTCTCTTTCACTGCTCCTCTTCCCCTACATTTCCCTCTGCCCCGTGCCACGCCGCAAGCAGGCCGCGCTCCCCTCTCGCGCTGACTACCACGTCACTGACCACTGGCACGCAGTGCAGAGTACACACTAGGCGAGCTCGTTCGACGCTGGCAAACCAGTCAGCTGAACACACACTGAGGTCACACAGCCCGACACTATAACTGACGAATACGGTTGGCAATTCCATCACTATCATCATCTCACCTTCATGCTCGAGTGAGTCGTTGAATAAAAGATTATTGTCTTTGTCAAAAATCATTAGCAGAGCCTGCTCAGCTGTGTAAATACGTTGATTTGGTCGCTGCGCTTGTCGAAGGTTGCGCCGCCATCTTTGCAAGCGAGACGAAGTGCTGGCTGGTCATCCAGTCAGTGATGAGAATAAATGGGCTTTCCCCTCACGTGTGGTCATTTACATATCATTTTAATACTACAGACATATAAGGCTTACTACGCACACTCTATTTAAGTCCGTTGATAGAAATAGTAACGAATGAAAATTCAAGAAAAATGCATGATGTCAGTGGACGGCCCATAGGCACTGGGAAAGCATTTTTAATGCGGCGTCAGCTGACGGCTTAAAGGCACTCTACAGGTTAAACTTACAGCATTGTTCTGTTTTAATATGTGCTTTTTGATGAACATGAAACTATCTTTTTTCAAATGTCATCCACAGCAAGAGAAACAAGGTTGCTTCAGATGGCGTCATTATTGAGTAGATGTCCTAGATGTTGCCATTTGTGTGTGTGTGTGTGTGTGTGTGTGTGTGTGTGTGTGTGTGATATGAGTCAAAGAAAGATTAAGTTTATGTCGTGGATTGATATGTCTGTCTAAGTTACTTCACTAGTTTGGTTATTCCATGACAATTCAAAGAGTCATGAACAGTAATGAAGAAATTGATAGGAATATATATTTGTAAGAAGTTTCAGTATTCGAAAAGTGCGTCTGGATTCTAAAAGCTGTGACAGGGAATAACCTGTTATGGAATTTGTCATGTTTCAGCTTCTTCAAAGGGGATGTGTTTGTGGTGCAAAATGAAATGGAAGACGGCTGGCTGTGGGTGACTTGTGAACGCACCAAGGAAAGCGGTCTAGTTCCAGCACCCTTCGTCAAGGATTTGGTATGTGTGTTACTGCACTGCATTTTTATGGTAATGTGTTGATCTGTTTTACTGCATGAGTTCTGCTGATGAACATTCTAGGGATCATCTGATATGATGCACTTTTGCAAGCAAATCACAGGTCACTGAAGGCATTGCATAGAAATTTGATGGCCTCCCCAAGTAGGCAGCCATGTTTTCATCTTCTGAGGAGCGAACTAATTTTCAGGAGAATGAAGAATGGTGTCATAGTAGCAAGGAGCTTACCATGGCAGAAGACAGTCTACATTATGAATAACTCTGTATCATAGAAGAACAGCTTAACATAGGCCTTTGAGTCCTGGCATAAATCAATGTTTTTGCATGCATGGCAGCATTCTCAAAATGGTTACCATTACCAAAGCTATACAGAGTGTGCCTTTTAGGCTTGACCAAAATGGCCGCGTCCAGAGGTCCACAGAAATGAGCTGGCTAGATGTACAGCAAATGACCACAAGAATCAAGAATGATTTTTAACTCTTTCCCTTCATGTACCAGCAGAGCCTGTCTTCTCCTGTGTATGTGTACATTGCATGGTGCAACCATTAACTACATAGTGTGTATACCAATATTTTGATGGTTGTGTATTTCTGGCGTTAGACCTCCGTCATAGATTGTCAGTCTTCATTTCTGGATGGATAAATTCAATGACTGCTACCTAAAAATAGTTCTAGATTGAAAGAAAATGATGTGTTGTGCTGTTTAGTCAGGACTGTGGAACCCAGTGGTGGAAGTTATTTGTGAACAGAGCATGTTACTGGAGCCCACAGATGGATGGAATTTTTGGGAAAAAAACTGAGATAATCAAGAGAGACACAACCATAAAAGTGCGAACACCTATAAGAGTATAAAGCAATGAAATAGTCCAGAATGTCGGTGATCCTTTGACTGTTTCATTCCTTCATAAAAGTTCGAACACCTATAAGAGTATAAAGCAATGAAATAGTCCAGAATGTCGGTGATCCTTTCACTGTTTCATTCCTTCATAAAAGTGCGAACACCTATAAGAGTATAAAGCAATGAAATAGTCCAGAATGTCGGTGATCCTTTGACTGTTTCATTCCTTCATAAAAGTGCGAACACCTATAAGAGTATAAAGCAATGAAATAGTCCAGAATGTCGGTGATCCTTTGACTGTTTCATTCCTTCATAAAAGTTCGAACACCTATAAGAGTATAAAGCAATGAAATAGTCCAGAATGTCGGTGATCCTTTGACTGTTTCATTCCTTCATAAAAGTTCGAACACCTATAAGAGTATAAAGCAATGAAATAGTCCAGAATGTCGGTGATCCTTTGACTGTTTCATTCCTTCATAAAAGTTCGAACACCTATAAGAGTATAAAGCAGTGAAATAGTCCAGAATGTCGGTGATCCTTTGACTGTTTCATTCCTTCATAAAAGTCAGCTGTTTGGTGTCTTCAGGCGCCCTAATGCATAAACTTTATGGAGCAAGTTTGTTCAACAAACTAAACATTGGAGTGTTCCAGTATACTCTAATCAGAGAGCTGATTGTATTAACCTCAATTTTGCTTGAGCACTGAGACCCAACTGCAGTGCAGTTTGATCTGATCCATTACGTGATTGAATACCCCCACCCCATATGTCAGGCTTAGTCAAGCACTGGTTTGGACATCTGATCACAGCTGTCTTTAAAGCTTGCACGTGCAAGTTTTTAGAACTGAGACAAGTTTATTGACCGTTGCCTGACATGGTCAGTGGATGTTTGTGTTGAAATGATACACGAAGAGGTGGGTTGATAGGTGGATATGAATATTGGATGTTCACATGGCAGGTGTGGCACAAGCTTTTCCTTCAGACTGAATGCAAAACATTGGAAATAACATGATTTATGTCTCAGTTCTGTATAAGCCACTTGCTGATAGACATGTTTTTCATTGACTGCGAGCTACTCATTCAGCAGATGGATCAAATGGAAATTAAGCTTCTGCTCTGGCATCAGGAATGCCAAAGGGCAACAACCAGCAGTCAGTAATGTTAAGAATTATGTTTGAATAGTTTTCAGTTGCATGTTGATCCATCTCCTGTATGCCATACTGGATTTTGTTCCAGAAGAGGAAAAATGTTTCTCATGTGCTTGCTCGAAAGATATCAAGTATTGTAATTCTGCAGAAAATGCTTATGATGTTCCAATCATTGCAAAAAAAATCAGACTCGAGCAGTAGAGATCAATCTTTTACAATGTTTTTTTTGTTTTTGGGTTTGTTTTTTTTGTTTTTGTTTTTTTACAAAGGTTATGAGTCATACTGTTATAGGTCTTGTGAAACTGCCATATTTTTTTTTTTTTTTTGTAGCGTATCTCTTGTTTTGTGAATTTCAGTATTTACTTAGATAATCATTGGAACATGAGCTGTTAGGTAAGAAGCTGAAAGTTGATAGTGATGATAACGCTGGTGGTGCTGCCCTTTCAGGATGGTGATTATGAGCCAGCAGAAAGCCTGCCCTATTTCCACAGCTGCTTGAGCAAAGAGAAAGCAGTGGAGAAGCTTATGCTGGGTAGGTAGGATAACCTGCAATTGTGGGTTACATGTAAATGAAAAGTACATATGTACGATAACCTGCAAGTGTGGGTTACATGTAAATGGAGAGCACATTGTTCGCTTCTTTGGTCTGTAACTTTTTTGACATAAAGTTAAGACAAACATTTTTATTAATGGAGTTAATTGCTCATGCTGGAATGCTTGATCATTTGTTCTGTGAAGGTGAATATTTGTTGCTTAGTAATTTCATGATAGTAGTAATCTTGATTTCATGTAAAAAGATACAGTTTGTCGGTGCACATTTGTATGCATATGTATGTTTGTGTGCGAGTGTGGGAAGGGGTTGGATGAGGGAGAGAAGTCAGTAATACTTTGCCAGTTTATTTCATAGACGGTGTGAGGTAATACTTCAATAATTTGATTTTTCATTCTTTTCTTCCAGCTGGAGAGGGTAGCTTTCTGGTCCGTCAGAGTGAGAATTATCCTGGTGACTATTCATTATTCTTCCTGTGTGAAAAGGATGTCCGTAGATTCAGAATCGAACGGCGGGGCAATCAGTTCCTTGTCGGTGGACGGTTGTTTGACAGGTAAGACATAACTGTAAGTTTTTATGTTGCTGATGAGGTTATTCTACAGAAAATTTATTCTTTTGCATGTTTCAGGGAGTTCATTTGCACAGGTGTTTGGCATGAAAATGCAGGCGGTTAGAGTATAATTTCAAGCATAAAACAGTTACTGCAGAATTTGTATCAATGAATCAAAATTTTTCTTGATACAGAGACATTACAAAAGACTGGTTGTTTGCCATGATTGTGAATGATTTTTCTTTTTTTGCATTCTGATATAAATCATTGTTTCTCTCCATATGGCTTTGTTTTCTTTGTCTTCTTCCTAAGATAGACACCATTAGAATAAATATGACTCTAGGAAATATAATTTGAACGATGTTGTACTTGGATGATGTGTATAGCCTTTCATTATAGGTGTATGTTATGAGTCAGTATTGTTCTGTGTTTTTGAGTTCATTTGTTTATGAGAGGGGAAACTGAAACTTTAGTCACCATGACAGTGGGGCATGAAGGATCACAGATTTCAAATTTTTCCTTCATTTTTAGTTTATGATGATCCATAAGAATGATAAAGATAAGGCTCTGCAGTTCTATTCTGGCCTGACACTCAAAGACTCAGCAGTATACCATACTTCCTTTCATAACATATCCAAATGTCAACCAGGCCCAAGAGATACAGACACCTGCAGTGTTGGTTAGCAACTCTTGCAGATAAGCAGTTAAATAATTGATCATTAAATTGACTGTACCCAATTGAAGTTTGTTCTGAGCACTTTTCTTCTTCACAGGGCAGATACTTTGATTTGATTTTGATCATTTTCAGCTGATAGCTGAGTTGTCTTTTTTTTTTTTTCTTCATGCTTTCGTTTTAGAAAACTTCACTGATGAAATACTGCTTACTGTTCAAATTACTTTGTCACAGAGCAATTCAGATCCTTACAAAATGGGCAAAATGGTTGGAACAGTGAAAACAGAAATGTCATCACTGCTGATAATGTTGCCATATGTTTGATTGTGTTTGACAGTTTGAATGGTGTCATCAGGAGGTACATGAAAGAGGAGATTGTGGAAGGCCATAAACTGGTCAATGCTGTCTACAGGGTCAGCTATTCTCTGTCTTGCTATGCCTCTTCAAGCCTGTCTGTTCTGGTGTTTGTGTCATTGCCTGTCTGTCTGTCAGTTTGTTTGCGTGTGTCTGTATCTCTTTTTTTTGTTTGTCTTACTCTCTTTCTGTCTCAGGCTGCTCTCTCTCTCTCGCTCTCTCTCTCTCTCTCTCTCTCTCTCTCTCTCTCTCTCTCTCTAAGGAATTGACACTCTGGACAGTTATTTTTATTTGTGGCATTCTTGGCTAGATGATCAGCTTGCTCTGTGGTGCATTCCATGCGATGTACCACTCACAATAAAATACATGGTTATAGAATGTTGGGACCTAAGACAAAAATAGCTCACCACGGATTCCATAAAAATCTTGTTCAGAAATGTCCCACCTGATTTTTGAGTTTCTAAAAGAGATCAACATTTTTCGTTTGCTCTCAGATTTTATGGAAGAGATAGTTTAAGAAAATTCGAGTGTGTGTTTAGAAAATCTCTTTTAATGAGTTACCTTTTTTTTTTTTTAAATCAATTTTGAGAACTGACTTCAACAAGATGACAACCCTGATATGACCCCTCGCTGTTGGTGTGTGAAAAGCAACACTGTCTTTCTCTCTATATATCTCATTGCCTCAGATGCCAGCCCGACAGGGAACCCAAACAAGTACAACATTGCAATTTCAAAGAGATGTAAGATAAAGGAAAACAAGTTTGGAAGTTCAGAATGGTTAAGGTTCTGGCCAGCTATGGCCTCCATTGCAGGAGGGGGAGTGCGAGAGAATTGGAAAACCCTTACACTTGGACTAGCTGGTCATCACGAGTGCCGTGACCAGGGGTGTTTAGAGCTGTCAGAGGGAAGGTGTTTTAAATGGTATTGAGCAGGAGCAGTTGAGCAATTAACAACAAAAGAGATTCCTTCCTCCTCTCTCCCTCCTCATATCTCATGCATATCTTTTTCTGTCCTTTATCAATTTAAAGCTGCAAATGTCTTTACATCTATTGCTTTTTCTGGTTTATTGATTTTTTTTTTTTTTTTTTTTTTTTTTTTTAACAAACTACAACTGTCTCGCTTTTTCTGGGTTTCACTGATTTTCCTTTATTAAATACAACTCTCTGTACAGTTTCTAGAATTTCAGCTGTACTGAAGTATATATCTTCAGTTTTTATCTGTTTGGGTATGTGCTGAAGTATATATCTTCAGTTTTTATCTGTGTGGGTATGTGCTGAAGTATGTATCTAAAGATTTTATCTGTGTGGGTATGTGCATGTGTGCAGTACTTCTGTTACAGGATGTGTTTGACAGCAACAACACCCGTTTTGAGCTATTAAGGGTGGAGGGTGGGAACGAAATCTATGCATCAATTCGCCAGAGCACAGGCCCAAAGCTGGTCACACGCACCAATGACCGAATTGAAATGTCAGGGTATCTCCACTTCAGGAGTGAGTTGAAACTGGACCGTTATGCATTTTCTTTCTTTTTTGTTTGTTTGTTTGTTTGTCTTTCTCTTCTTTTGTCTTTTGTCTTTAAACATACCCTTGTCTCTTCATTTCTTCCCTTCTCTCTTGCTTTCTCTTTCATATTTTTATGTTTACTTTTAACTGTTTTTAAATCATCATTTGTCTGTGAATGTTCCACATTTGAATCTGTCTTTTTTGGGGGTGGGTGGGAGGGGGGGGGGGGGTGCTTATCATGCGTGCATCAATCTGTATCAGCAAAATAACATAGCTGGTTAGATTTTGGAATAAGTAACACAAAATAATATTGTTTTCAGTCAAGGGTTAAGAGAACAAGGGATAAACGAAAAAACAAAAAAGCAACAACAAAAAACAAACAAAAAAAGAAAGAAAGAAACATTGCCTCCAGTTGAGTAATAGAAGGAAAGGTTTATCTAAATAAGATGAGGTTAGGTGAGGGGTAATCAGGCAGAGAAAGGTAAAAAGAAAAAAAAAAAGGAAAAAGATGAAACAAATAAGAGATGTATAAATGAAAGAATATGTGGGCCAGGAGATAAGAAGTGAGTTGCAACAAACTTAGACCTTGATCTTTTGAATGCTACTTCTGTATTCACTTGCCAGTTCTGTTTTTGAATACATTTTCTGATATTTCTCTGTTTTTGCAGATGAAAAGATGAAGAAGTTCAAGTCTTACTATTTCGTCCTGAATGGAACAGAGAATATGCTGTACTTCTTTGAAAATGAGAAGGTTAGTGACTCATGAACTTTTGATGAACATTTTTTTTCTTTTTTTTTTTTTTTTTTTTTTTTTTTTTTTTGATTATCAACTTTTTTCTGTTTATATGCTTGAGAGGAAATCTAAGAGGAGGTGGGAAGAGGTACAGAGCAAAATATAAACATGGAAGATAGCTTTTGGTCTCAAAGTGAAATAACGATGTGCATAAAACTGATGCTGCCTTTGTACCCAGTGACCAAACTTACATGCAGACATGAGGCATGCAGAACAGACATGGAAACTTCCCATAAAGAAAAGAAGTTCCCAGCTACCTATACTGACAAATGCACACATCAATAACTGTAGAATTCTTGTACAAACACGAATTGCATTCCTTGTACAAACACAAATTACATTCCTTCATGACAGGTGCAGCCTTTGGATTTTAAACATTGTCACACGGAATATACATACAAACACAAACAAATACAGGTGATCTTATATGGTAGTATGAAAAGAGATTGTCCGTTGAGGGAAAGAAAATAGTCAGCAATAAACAAAGAAGTTAACTTCTGCTCCAGCGGTAAAAGAGATGCATACACATAACTCCAAACTAATGGTGCTTGTGGTGCCTGCTCACCTAGTGCATGTACAGTGAGGAGGCACACAGAACAAAGAAAGAACCAAAATGAGAAAGAAAAGGTAAGTTCCAAGGTTGCCAGCACAGTAGTCCTTTCTGGCATGTAATGTAGCCACATTTGGTGGTGATGCCAAGTCCTGGGTGCTGTATAATGCCAAGCCAGCATTGTTGACGCTGTGTGAAGTGTGGGTTTGATGTGCTTCAGAGGTCCAAACCCAAGGGACTGGTGGAGCTGAACTACACCTCCATCTATCCTGTTCACGACAGTTGGTTTGGCAGGTGAGCTGGAAGTGTAACTATTGGCCATTCGCATTGGTTAAACTTTTCTGTCTGTGGACCAAAATCAGTTTTTGAAATATTGTCCTAGATAGAAATGAGTTTTTATTATCTGAAGGAAAAAAAACAAAAAAAAAACAAGAAGAAACACACAAACAAACAAAATATGCTCACTCAGCGTGTGCATCATGTTTTTGCTTGACACATATGCCGGAAATGGTGGCGTTGTTTTTGCAGGTGGAAACTGCTGCAGTTCTTCAGCAGAACATGCCATAATAGTATTAGTAATAGATCTGATAGTAGCATAGGCCAGTTGTAACTGATCATTGTGAATTTCATAGTAGCATTTGAAAGATGATCAATTGATCTCTATATTTGTATTCTTTCTTAGGATTAAGGGAGTGAAAATATTCTGAAAACATTACTTGTCATTGTTAATTTTGATAATTTCTCTCTCTCTCTCTCTCTCTCTCTCTCTCTCTCTCTCTGTATGTGTGTGCCTCTCTCTTGTTCTCTTTTTTTCTCCCAGTCTCTCTCTCAATAGTGTTTTATGTTAGTATTCTCAGTCTATGAAGGTAAGGTAAGGTAATGTTGCTTATAACCCAGCCGACCGCAAAGGACAATGGCCAGATGGAAAAGGCATCTTCTTGCTTATGTGTTGCCGTTGGGAAAAAAGATTTTCTCTCTCTCTCTCTCTCTCTCTCTCTCTCTCTCTCTCTCTCCCCTCTCTCTCTTTCAATTTTGTTTTTGTCTTTTTTTTTCTTTTGAAATTTGACAACTTGAAATTCATAGTAGATACGTTGTAGAATTGTATAATTTCTACCCCTGAAGGGAAATAGATGGACAGTTATGTCTTTACTAGAACTTTAACAAGTCCTATGCACCACATCAGATCTGCTGAGTAAATGCCTGACCTTAACATGGCTCAGTGCCCAGAAAAAACGTGCCGACATTACCCAGTATTTCTAAGCAGACACCCATCCAGGTCACCCGGGCGTGACGCTGTGCAGTTTCTTGTGATTGGAGTAAAAAAAAAAAAATGGTACTTTCAGCACATGGCCCTGAACAAGACCTCTTTCAGTTTTTAAAAGAAGCAGTACTCTCTGATAAGTAGATCTGTCTTCTGTAAAATCCTGAAAACTGCTAAACCTAGAATACTGTACTAAGCATGCATGTAGAATGTGCATACAAAGTGCTTTAAATTCTCAATAAGTGCTTAGTTCAGGAGGGCAGTGATAGGTGACTGTTCATTCAACACAGTTGTGAATAATGTAGTGGCCCAGGCCTACTGAATAATTGGCTACCGCTCAGAAAGCTGTGTAAATTCTCCGGATGCGTAAGCTCACACTTGAAACTTCAGTGACAGTGTGTCCGACCAAGAAGTGGAGAGTGAGATTTTAAGATTACTGATGGATTCCAGACTTTCTACGATAATGTAAGCGATCCCAATGGTCAGGAATAAAAATTTATGTACAAAGACTTGTGCAAGGCAAACTGCATACACTACCAGATTTGTATACAAAACTTGTGATTTTGATCTTTTTTTTCATGATTTATAGAAAAAGAAGAGGAACCAAGTTTCAAAAATTCCATACTAAATTCAATTGATGCTTTAAAAAATTCTTTATAGTAACCTAAATATTATATTTTTTTAAAAAGGAAAAGAAGCTGGTAATTAAAGGGTTAAATGGGAGTGTTGGATGAAAATTCAGTCTCTTTTGGAAAAACACAGCAGGAGAGTCTTTAAGGGGAGGTGATCAACAATTATTGTTCAATGTAAACAGTTTACATCATTTTATTTGAAGTCAACCTTGCATCATTTAACGTTAAACATGTGAGGTGTCTTAGTTTCATATAATAAGATGTGTATTTTTTTCTGCTCTTCTGCTGATCCTATCTTGATAGGGTGGATTTCAGTATTTAACCCTCTTGCATTTGATTTTCCAGCCCAAAACTGCTCCTAGTATTCATATTTTTTGGAGAAATCAATGGATTGCGGTCAGCTCACAACCCTAGTCTGTGTGAATGAATCGTTTCCCACACCCCATTCTTTTGCTAAGATTTCACTGGACACCTCTTAGGGATGTCCATTTATTTTGGCCAGCCTTTATTTAAAACAAGGTCGCAGTGTGAGGGAAAGTAATGCAGCATGTGCGGCCGTAACGAACACCAGGGGACAAACAGAGCAGCCGGATACAGGCAAAACAAATGCAAGAGGGTTAATTAATGCATTGTTTGAGTAGGGGCACTGTAATATCCAACAAGATCCAATCGCACAGTAGTTCGGTCTCATTGGTAATGCGTAATTGAAGAAAACATAATCAGCTGTCTGACTGGAGGGTTTCAGAAACCCCCACCTTTAGTTTGTTGAGGAATTTTGTGATGAAATTGCCATGTTAGATTTTCATAAAAGGATGTCTGAGATGCAGAAACAGCTGATTTAATGGGTGAGGTGATCAAGTGGTAAGAAGGCAGCAGTATCATAGAAATACATGTATAGTATTTCTGTCTGTATTTCCATTCAGCTTTTAAAAGTATGTGTATGTGTTTGATGTTTTAGATATTAGTGCAGTCTGTCTTCATTATTGGTATATCGTGTTCATGTTGTGTTATGTTGCAAGGCCTAACTGTTACTTGCTGGTGTCAACTTATGACAACCAGAGCAAAACAACTGCTTACATCACAGCAGAGAGCAGTGAAGTTGTACGGGTAAGTCATTTTTATGTGTGTGGGTGGATTTGTTGGTAGTGTTAATATGGTGTGTCTGTAATGTTTGTGGGTTTATTCATAGGCAGAGCTGAATGAGTTTGTGCATGCACATACATGTGTGCGTGTGTGTGATTAGGTAAAGTGTAATATGAATTATTACATTTTGTGGACTTAAGAAAAAAAAACATCACACCAGTGCAGATTAAACGGCATGAAAAGAAAAAAGTATTTTTAAGAGATGCTGTCCTTCAAGGAAGATTGCAGGCAATATTTCTAGCTTGCCAAAGGAATCATTGCAGAACAGAATGATCTGAACATTTCTGCTTTTGCAGAATATCTTCAAACATTCAGTGATAATGGATAATCAAAAAACAGATGTGTGTGCTGGTTATGCATTTACTGCTGCCTGATGTGATCTCGGGAAGTTTTTTTTATGTGATACAGAAAGAGCAGCCTCCAACAGAGATTTATATTTACATTATTGGTCCAAAGTCTTTAATGAAGCTTCAACTATTCTATAGACAACTACAAAGCGAAAAGAAATAAGGAACAGATCTCATTAGGCAACTTGGTTTCCAGTTAGCAGTTATTGGCCAGAGTAGCACAAATGGCATTCCTGTCTGTCTTTATTGACAGATTTCTTGTTTAAGTAAACCTCTTCTTGATTTTTCATTCAGTTAAAGTAGTAATACCTACCTGTCCAAACAAAAGCCTTATCCCCAAATGGCACAGGTGCCAGTTCTCACACAAGTACATAGGAATGAATGAGGAATGTCTTGTACTGGAGAAACAGGTGTCATGAGTGTCAGCACGAAGGCACCACTTGTGGCAAGACAGACAGATGGGTGTGTCTGTAACTGTAGTGGACAGCTTGGAGGGTGATGAGACAGACACCATTGTGTGCGACAGCAGAGCTGAATGCTGAAGAGAGGCGGAGAGCACTATCAGACGAAATTCCTCTTACAGAAGGAAGGGAGAAAAAAAAACCTCCATCACAATCAAATGCAAGCTTGAATGGACGTTTTGGGAGGATCATGAGTGCTGAAAAAAATGAAGTCCGAATTCTGGAGATCAGAGGATTGGGGGGGGGGGGGGGAGGGAGGGGGGGGGGGGGGGGGGAGGGAGGGGGGGCATTTTCCTTCACCAAGGAAAAGGAGAAACTGAGCTAGTATGAATATGGCACAATAAAGTGCACTCACTAGGAATGGTCACTCTTGCTGCCTAACTAGGTATGGAGGTGAGATTAGCTCCCACTTTTGTCTCTTTTTGGATCCTGACAGTCTGGTGATGTTCCATGCCATGTAGGGATAAGGAATTTGTTTGGACAGGTAAGTATGAGAAAAACCACTGTTGAACTGTGTCTTTGCAAGGAAATTGATGTGTTTTTACAGTTTTTTAAGAAAGGATGCAAAGATTAATGAGAAGCAGAAAAAGAGTGTGAACCTTGAAATGTTCTTTGTTTTAACTGTCCTTGTTTCACTTCCTCAGAGGTGGGTGCACATCTTGAAAGTGTCCTGCGTCAACACCTCAGGGGCTCCCCCAGGGAAGGGGCTCCGCTCGCTTCACAGTTTGTCGGTCACAGTGTTCTCCGCCCACCATGTTCCCTACAAGCTCCTGTCTCATCCTGCCTGCATACTGTCCCTCAACGAGCACCGTGTAGCCAGGACGCAGACCTGCGAGAATGGTGACCCTTTCTGGGGCGAGGAATTTCAGCTGGAGTGAGTATGCCTGTGTGAAAAAGCTGCCTTGTTTTTTTTTTTTGGGGGGGGGGGGGGGGGGGGGGCGTTTCTTGTCATGAGCATTATCTGACTTCGCAGAGCAGAAATTTTCTATTCTCTTCTATTTGTGGATTTGCTTGCTTGATAATTTTGATACAAAGTACACCTTCAAACTCTCCGTTGCAGAGGAGAAGTCATTATTATTGATGCTTGTCAAGACTTTTAGCTTATATATGATACAATTATTATTCCCCAGTTGTCTTATGCAGCTGCTCTGATTCATCTGCAGAACTACTGATTGTATTGTTTTAATGTTGATGTGAAATATTTGAAAGGGAAATCTAAACTTTCATTGAAAAGTGGTCCTGGAGGGTGAGGGGGAAGGGTTGGGGGTGGTTGCTTGCTTTGGTTGTCTGGTCTTGCTTACTTGGGGTAGTATGATTTCATCTTTTTTGTTATTTCCTTTTTTCCACTTTTCAGTGTTTTATGTTTATCCCAAAAACTACCATATGGGCACATTTTCAAGAAAAGTAACTGAATGTCGACTGATTGAAGCTCTGTTATTCACCGTATGTCTTTGTTTTGCAGTGACATCCCATCAGATGTGGAGAGTTTAACAGTCTCACTTATCAACGTCAAACGCAACAGGGAAATGTTTATAGGTACTGTGCTGATGTGTGGCAGCATTCTGGTTTATTAACAGATATGTTGTTGAGTTTTTTGTTTTTGTTGTGTTTGTTTGATAGGTATAATTCTCTTTTCTTTTCTTCGTCATTCTTTGCATCATGTTGGAAAATTATAGACTGAACAAGTGTAAGCTTTGTGAGACTAGTCAACCTGGTTAGAGTATCTGTGTGTCTGTCTGTTGTATACATTTAGCTCTGGCATTGTTTAGGGAACTGCAATTGATCGTGGAACTAAACTATCAATATCAGTTGCTGATTAGACCTTTACGGTCGTGAAGATGTCACTTTGGGGTAAAGGCCATTGTCATCGCTAATTAACTCTATTTCAATTAATATTTTTTTACTTTTACAAAATTTACACCTTATTGGATGAATGTAAAATACAATATCAGTGCGTATTAGATTGTAAAACACATTGTTATTAGTAAATAATGTGTGTACGCGCATGCTCGTACACATATGTGCAGGTGAAGTAAAGTATACCTTCAGTAAAAAAGCATGAATTTGAAAAGAGAAAACACAGTTCAGCGCATGTTATTACAAAATGTACATGGCTATGGATGAAAAAGTATGAATTTAAAAAGAAAAAGCACAGTTCAGTGCCTGTTCTTTCAAAAACACACATGGCTGTGGATGCTGTTACATGCTTGAGTGGCGGTGAATGTGTTTCAGGTTCTGTGACGATTCAGCTGGCCTCGTTGGAGAACCAGGAGAGCGTGGACGAGCACTACCCCATGGTGGCCGTGGGAGGGGCGCTGTCCAAAGGGGAGGTGGGCTCCCTGCGGTTCAGAGCCCACTATAAACACCAGGTGCTGCTGCCACAGGCAGAGTACACCAGTCTCAAAGAGGTCAGTGGAACAGTGCCCATTAAAAACCAATCAACTGTTGAATGTCAGTTAGTAAGGAAGCATAAAAACGGAAAGAGAGGAGGACAGGGGGAGGGGGAAAAATAATAGGGGCAGTTGAAGGAGATGGAGGGAATATCTGAGGAAACTGTACTGTCATATTCTTTTATCGATCATTCCATTATTTTTGGTACCGAGATGAGTTATGTCTGAGTGATTTTGATCACTACATTAGGTGAAATTAATGTATTGTTGAAAATCAGTGAATGATTGTAAGAAAAAAGAAGAAAATGTATGTGTGCGTGTGTGGGTGGGGGGTTGGTAAGGGGGAAAGACAGTTGTTTAAGGAGAATTTGGTGGATATGGGAATAGGATATTAAAAGGAAACAAAAAGCAGCTACTCATTGCTAAGTGTTTTCATGTATGTTGTCATATATGTTTCTGTTGGCATTTTTACTTTGAATTACATGAGAATACTCGTTCTTCTCTCCACACTACTTTGAATTACATGAGAATGTTTGTTCTTCTCTCCACATTACTTTGAATTATGTGACAGTGTTAGTTCTCTCCACATTACTCTGAATTACATGAGAATGGCCGTTCTTCCCTCCACTTGACTTTTAATTATATGAGCATGTTTGTTCTTCTCTCCACTTTACCTTGAATTATGAGAATGTTTGTTCTTCTCTCCACATTACCTTGAATTATGAGAATATTTGTTCTTCTCTCCACATTACCTTGAATTATGAGAATGTTTGTTCATCTCTCCACATTACCTTGAATTGTGAGAATGTTTGTTCTTCTCTCCACATTACCTTGAATTATGAGAATGTTTGTTCTTCTCTCCACATTACCTTGAATTATGAGAATGTTTGTTCTTCTCTCCACATTACCTTGAATTATGAGAATGTTTGTTCATCTCTTCACATTACCTTGAATTATGAGAATGTTTGTTCTTCTCTCCACATTACCTTGAATTATGAGAATGTTCATCTCTTCACATTACCTTGAATTATGAGAATGTTTGTTCTTCTCTCCACATTACCTTGAATTATGAGAATGTTTGTTCATCTCTCCACACCATGTGTGTAATTTTTCTGTCATGAAAAAGCATCAGCTGATCAGTGTCCTTTTTTTTCTTTTGTTTTGTTTTATTTTGTATATAAAGGATCAGTTAAGTCTTATTTTGTATATAAAGGATCAATTTGTTTTAGCAATGTGATGAATTTAAAGGAACTTAGTGATTAAGTGTTGGATTTTGCTTTCTTTTTTCTTTCTTTTTTCTTTGGTTTTTTTTTTTTTTTTTTTTTTTGGTTTGTTTTTTTGTTTGTTTGTTTGTTTGTTTTAATTTGTCTGTCTGGAAGGACTTAGACATGTTTGTTGGTTGGTTCTTTTTATTTCGCTTTGTTTTTACTCGTCTGTCTTGACAGCTGCTGATAGAGGAAGGGTACGAAAATCTACTGATGTTGGCTCAGCTGTGTCCCAAGCAAGAGTGGTCCACCCTGGCAAGAGCGCTCCTACGAATCTTCAGTTCTGACAGGAAGGAAGTGGTACTGCTGCGGACATTGAACGATCATGAGATCGACAAAGAAGGTCTTTATAGCGTTCAGCTCTTTACTATCGATTAAGGTCTGTGTCATTTTCAACGTATTACTTTGAATGATGCCATTCAGTTTTTGTTGTTCATTGCATGGCAGGTATCAGGGTTTTTTTGTTTTTTTTAAATACTGCATTGTAGAAAAAAAAAACTAGACTGTGTACCAGAATATTACTTTATGTCCTACACATTATGTCAGACTTCATTCAACATGAGTGCAAAAGATATTTCAAATTGTTAATTTCTTGTTTTATAGCACACAGTTTTTGTGTGTGTGTGTGTTTTTTCAGTAAAGTGTATAGTTTCTGTTTTTTTGTTGTTTTTTTTTTCTGCGTACACTGGCTGATACTCCTGCGAACACTCCCAGTATGGACAGGCAACGATCAATCCCATCTACCCAACAAAGGGAGTGGAGTTTTGTGTGTATGACCGGTTTTTATCCCGCCATTAAGGCAGCCATACTCGAACTTCAGGGAAGGTGCATGCTATGTGTAACGTGTCGTACCAACAGCCAAACTGGCCCTCTCTGCCGAAAGTTGGTGATGGGATATTACGTGCAAAATGTCATGCGTTGTTCACACATGGAACATAGGTTTAAAGTCTCATTCGAAGTTTCTGTTGTAAATTTTGGGTCTTTTTGTTTTTGATCTTGAATGAGGGGGAAAAAAAAACACTTTGAATATTTCCAGAGAATTATTATGCACTATCAGGAAGATGATTGTTAAAATTTTTGTCACAGAAACAAAGTTTGGGGGGAAAAAGCTAGTATGCTGCAACTTTGAAAAAAGAAAGAAAAGAAAAAGAAGAAAGGAAAAGAAGATTGCAACATCCACGTTTTATTTGCTTTTAATTTACAAGTATTTTTCAACCGCTCTTCACTGCAGCAGGATCTGTCACAAAACTCTTGACTCTCTCAGACTAGATATGAATACACTTCTTTTTTTTATGAATACACTTCTTTTCCACGAATAGCTTGATCCATTATATGTGCACATAAAGGAACTTTACTGCTAAAAATAGTTTTATAATGTACTCACCTGCCCAAACAAATGCCTTATCCCTACTTGCCATGGAATGTCACCGTATTGTATTGTTTGGATCCTTAAGGAAAAATAAGGGGGACAGCAGGGAGCTAATCACGCCTCCATAAACAGTTAGGCCAGAAGAGTGAACATCTTTAACAAGTTCACTTCATGAATCGCACCCAAACATAATTCAGTGTTTGCACTTTTTCCCAGCTAAGTGGGGACGGGGGAGGGTATCCTAGTGTTTGGAAAGGTAAGTAAACCGTAAAACTATGTTTAGTTGTAAAATTCCTCTTTCTCATACTGCCTGTCCAAACTTATGGCAGAATGTCAAAAAGGATGCTGCGAAGCATGCTCATCTGAACAAGGAAACATTGATCCAAAATGAAAATGTCTTTGTGCAGTTCGCCAAACTTAGAACTCGGCATCAGAGCCTAAGCGATAATCTCCCATGATTAGTCTGGAAGTGAAAGGATTGGTCGCTGCTCTCCCTTGAGATTAAGGTACAAAGTAACGAACAGTAAGGATGTCTCAATGATAAAAGAAGTTCTCAAGCACAAAATCATGAAAAGGAGAATACCCTCTCCCAAGACACTGGGAAAGTGAGAACAATAGTACTACTCCAGCTGGCATGCTGATCACCATCAGATTTTATAGAATTGTTTTGTTTGTAGACAACATTGTGATACATTTTGAGGTCTCTTATGCACAGCCAGTAAAATGATGAAGGAGAAATTGTTCAAATGAGCATCCTTTGCACAGGGGATGGCTTTATTGTTTTCAGTGTTTGTGTCTTGCTATCATATGATTTTTTCATTATATTGAAGAGAACGGTGGAACCTGTTTATATGAAATCCTTCAGAATTCTTTAAAAAGTTATTTTTTTAAATGGGATGAAGTCTTAATTGGGAGAAAAGTCCGTTTTATGTTCACACTCACCATTTACCTGTGTGTGTGTGTGTGTGTGTGTGTAGACACTAGCGAATATCTTTCTTCTAAAGTGTGTTGAGGTTTTGGTTATAGAAGAAGTGTTTGAACTTCTTTTAGTTCTGTAAGTGTGTGTGTTTTACCCCGCCACTCATTCATTGCACAGTGTTGCCTGTTTGCAGTGGAGGTGTCCACCCTGTTCCGAGCCACCACACTGGCCACAACTCTGATGGACCAGTACATGAAGATGACCTCCACTGACTTTGTCCGGCAGGCTGTGCAGCGAGGCGTGCAGAAAGTCATGGAGCTCAAGCATTCATGCGAGGTCAGTACAGCTCGCCTAGAAATTCATAAACAGTTAATCTGTTTGATTGATTGATAAACTGGGTGTGATTTAGAGTTTCTGTTTTGCAGAAAGGTGGCAAAGGCGCATCATTCAGTTTGTTGGTTTATTATATAAATGTTAAATCCTTCTTGTGTGTGATACCAAACTTTGACTATTTCGTGTAGTAATAATGTACATGAAGATCTGTTTACCCATACAGTTTCACCATATTTTGTAGGTGTATTTGGAGAAAATAATTATGACGAATGAGACGTTTTCTTAGTGTATTTGGAGAAAATATGACGAATGAGATGTTTTCTTAGTTTCATATGCAGCAGAAAACCAACAATCAATCGTCCAGATGCTTGTGACTGTTCAGGATGTTGGTTTTGTGTTGACAGTTGAATCCTGCCTTGTTAGACGGTGCCACTGACTCCAAGACCAACACAGAAACCTTGTTGTCTCTCCTCAATACAATGCTGGAGGACATCTTCAAAGCAGTCGACTCATGTCCACAGTAAGTGGATTTTTTGCTGGTTGAAATTCTGTTTTGCATGTGAGAATGTAAAAAAGTGAGAGTGTATTGGATATTCCAAAGTTGATCTTTTTTAAGTGCAGAGAATTTCGGATTCGTACAGGGGAAATTCCAGTTTGACCTCGGTGAGAATTTACTGGTGGTTGACTTCAAATTGGAATTTCCCCTGAACATGTAACTGAGACTCTTTTCAGTTGGAAACAGCGTTGTGAATAATTATAGGAATATTTCCAGGAGAAATTTTTAATCTGCGGAAAAATTCTGGATGTTACTTTGAATAGATTCTAATTGGACTGAATTTTCTCAGGAAGAATTTGAAATTCCAGTCAAGATGTCCAGACATCTGTCTTGTTAAGCCTTTCACTCCCGGCCGCGGATATAGCCGCGGTTCAAGGGTCATCGCATAATTGGATCATCTGACTGGTCACATGATATTGTTTACTTGCTTGCAAATGGCGGCTCCCATACAGCGTGTTCGAAGCGATTTCTCAGCAAGTTTTGGTTCGATTTTGACACGTTTTTTTGCGTTTTGTAAAGCGAAAATTAGTCGAGCAGATCAACATGGCTGCCAGAAGATTTACTGCCAAAGAGGTGGTGAGAATTGTGTTTGAAACGCCGTACGAAGGTGAAATTAGCAACAACGAAAGTGAAAGGAAAATGAAGATGATGTGGTTGTCGATCAGCCTGACAATGAGTCAAGTGATTCGGATTACCGGGATGAGGATATTGATCTACCAAGCACATCGACAGGTAGGGGGCGTGGTCGTACTGGTAGTGGGCGTAGTTGAGGATGTGATAGGAGAGGAAAAAATTGTTAAAATGTGACACAAAAATTGTTAGAGTGTGACACCAGTGACAGTGGTTGACAACACTTGTTATGTTAATTTTTTGCCAATTTTTTTGTATGATGGGTGAAGTGCTAGTAAACGTCGCATCTCTAGCCGACATTGACACGCATTACTCGATGCATCCCTGAACACACTGTGTGCTTTTTTAGTAAATAATTGCACTTGGTTGTTATGTCCTGTAGATTTGTGCACATTCCAATACCATTTCCACCTATGATATATTGAGACTTGAATTTTCATGGATTTTTTTTTTCAAAATATTGTTTATTTTTTCTGAAAATCTTGGTTATCTTCCCATGATTGTGAGTTATCTCATCCTGTCAACATGAAACATATAATAATTATATTCTCCATTCATTTTCCTTCAAGAAAATGTATACTTCTGTGTGCTTTAGAGCAATACTTGAATTTTTGCGATTTTTTTTGTAAGGTTGGTGTTTTTTTCCCCAAAAATTACAAATAGTTCTGGGAGTCAAAGGGTTAATTGCACCTTTCATGCATTTTGTGTTTGGGGGGGGGGGGGGGGTGGGACCCTATGCAGTCATTTCTCCTGTGCCTTACTTCAGTAGACTGCCTGCATGTAGTTATCAAGGAGATCAGAAATTCCAGTTTTGAGCAAGAATTAAACCTTCTTCAGCATCACCTTCTTTGTCTGCCATGTTTCTAGGGGGAAGAGGAAAAGGAAGTAAACGTAGTTTTTAGATGTATTTCCTTGTCCAAACAAGTACCCTGTTCCTACTTGCCGCAAGTCAAGAATGACCCTTTCACTTCTAGACTAAGCATTTGAGACTGTTGCCTAGTGCCCTTAACTCAATGCAGATGCAGATTTCTGCCACAAACGCGACACGCTGAGATGCACTATTTTGGGTATTTTTACAAAAAATGTACGGACAGAACCAAACCGAATACAACAATAATTATATGTTTTTGAAAACTTCAAACCATGTTCTTTTAGTAAAAAAAATACTACAATCCTGTGCTCAGTAAACACTTCACTCACCACTGGTTTGAAAAATGTAAGAAAACAGCTATCAGCGAGAACTTTTTCTCCACATTAGTATGGATGAAAAATCAATATGATCATAACTGTAGTAAACACAATGTGTTGTAAACACATAAAAACAATCTATCTTTCACACACACAGCTGTGTGCATGGTCCAGACTTCGAACAGAGTGCTGCTGTCACGTAATTGAAGAAAAAATGCAAAAACTTCATCGTCATTCGGTATGTACAACTCACCATCGTCACTCATATCCTCTCTGTCTGATTCAGCAAGTTCGGGAAACAGTTGGAAAAGTTCGGCAAGTTCGGAAAACAGTTCCAGCTCTTCATCTGATCTTTCTTCCATTATTCTTTCAATTACTTCTTGAAATGAGATGTTTCTGTTCGCTACCACTCGCTGATGCTTCGGTGCCAATACCATGACGAAGACGGGCGGCTAGAGTTATCTCTAGCTATCCCATAATATGAGCGAAAAAGTAGAATTAAACACGAGATGTACACTAAGGGAGAGTACCACCCAATAGAGGAAACCCTCAGCTTTCTGTAGATACCACGATTGTTTCCCTTAGACCGCACAGCTGCATGTGAAAATTCGAGTAAATCGTCGATCACCTGGCGGGCGACACATCAGTGCCAAGCACTCAACCCGTCGCCCGCCAGGTGATCGACGAGACGGCAATGAGTTAAAGGCTTGCAAACCTGCAGAGACATTCTTGTGTGGGATCAGTGTCTCTGCTCAGGTGAGCATGCTTCCCACCATCCTTTTTAATATTCTGGCATTTATTTGGACAGGTAAAGTATGAGAACAGGGAATTTCACCACTAAATGTATGTTTATGATATACTAACCTAGGACCCCCTCCCATCTCCCCACTTGACTGAGAAAAGGTGGGAAAACTGAGCTATGTTTAAATGTTGCGCAATGAAGTAAACTCACTAAGGGTGATCACTCTAACTGCCTAAGTGGGTACAGAGGTGAGGTTAGCTCCCTGCTCTCCCGGTTTTGGTTTTCAGGGGATCCTGATAATATGGTGATGTTCTGTGCCAAGTAGGAATAAGGCATTTGTTTGGACAGTGCAAAATATGGTAAACTTACCTTCAGAAGTGAAAATCCTTTTGTTGTAACTGCTGCTGCTGTAACATTGTATTCTGCTGTTGCTGTTGTTTTTGTGATCCCTCATTGAGATTGGATGTTTCAACTGTTTTTAGTTGTGTCCCTACTGTCTGGAAGTCCTGCACTTTTTCTGCGTGTTTTCTGTTTTAAATTGTTCTCCTGTCTGCAGCTTTGAAAAAGCTTATCACGCCATGATTAACATATGTTTAAAGCAGGCATTTTCGTGTTAGTCTGTGATTGTGTGTTTTTTCTTCTTTTAATACCAGTTCTGATCCTCATCTGTGTATGTGTTTGCAGGCAGCTCCGCTATATCTGCTGTTGCTTACAGAGAAAGGCTCGGGCCAAGTGGCCTGAAGATGATACAGTTAAAACCAGGGTAGTCAGGTCAGTAGAACACTGTGTTTGTACAGTAATGTTCTTATGTATGTCTTTATGCATGTGCATACAGTTGAATCCATTTTATTCAAGAACAGATGCGCTGAAAGTGTGGCCACCACGAATGGATCGTTCTGTCTTATCAGCTTGCTTCTTTACTCTTGCTTAGAAAATGTAATCCTCTTGAAATCAATATCCCACTCAACTGATGTACAGTTCGTATGACATACAGACCTGTCCACTGTACGATTTTTGCGTATAATCTCACGAAATTCAATACAGCCATACGATTGTACGTCTGAAAACCGAATTGTACAAAATTTTTATCACCGAACTCACGAAAATGCGCTGAACACATAGTCTGTCCGAGTCCAAGAGTCTGGTCCAACTTTCAAAAGTTCCCGTGGCGCATGCACACTTCCTTCCTCTATGAATGCATATCAACATGGCTTCTCGTTCAGCTTCAACTCACACCCATGAAACAGACAACAAAAATTTAGATCTATTGGTGGAAGCTGTGGTCAAAAGACAAAGAAATATGAACAGAAGTAACAAACCAGCTTATCATACAATTTTCAAGTTCATTACTGCGTCAGAGAAGGGTGATACGTTCGTACACAGCACCACGTGTAACTGTAAATCTTGATTGCTCACAGTAGTCATTTTGACATTCAGCGGCACATCGATAGCAAAAGTCACAAGGGAAACAGTGATTCTGAAAAACGGTAGGCTATGAACATTCAAAGCTTTTTTGTGAAGTCGAGTTCTGCAGGCACTTCTTCTGATGAGAGACTGGAACATCCAACTACTCGTGCAGAGGGACAAAACACTCCAAAATCCCCAAGGGAGCACACTGTCCAATGAAACTCTTAAAAGTCTCATCCTGAAGAATGATGACATGCAGTTCACAGCCTCTCAGCTGACACTTTTAAAGAGCAGAAATCACCAAAATCTGAAATAGAATTCACATCATAATTATTATGCTCTTCAGAAAGACCTTAGCTTATCAAGAGACAGTTAAAATGTGCCTGCATTAGCATATGAAAGAAATAGATTAGATCAAGATTTTTTTTTTTCCAGTTATGTCCATCAGTAAAGTAAGAAGTGAAGAGAATGTTATTTAAAAGTGTTATAAAAATATTCACATCAGTTAATGTTCTTGTTAATTTTCGGAGCAAAGGCTTTTGCCCATAGGACACTGGAAAGAAATTTGGCTAAGTTTGACAATCATTGATTATTAATGAAGCCACTTTAATGCCTTTCATGAAAAAACATCTTTTATAATAATAAATTTTCAGTGTTTCCAATGTCTTGAATGCATTCAGTATTGTTTCCGAGGCAGTTACTTTGCGCTGCAAAAGCTTACACATTTTACACACAATTGCACACATTTTTTACCCAAAACCTACACATAGAATTTCTGAGGGGTAACCAGGTCTGGACATGCGATAATGAGACTAATGATAATAAAGGAAAAGTCCTGATGAAATTGAAAATAAAGGAATTAGTAACTTAAGAAAAAAGAAGATGATTGAACATCACTGGTTGATGCTGAGTGTGGCAAATGCACACCATGCAAAGCGCACTTGAATGACTTGACTGGCCTTGCGTTGGAAAACTGTGCGTGGATTGTCACAGTTATGTCACTCTTGGATCAGGCTGACTAACTCGTCTTTGCAGTGAAAATGTTTCATGTAAACCATGTTACAAAGCAGAAGAGAAGACGACAAATGTACCACTCAGATGAGAAGGAAGCAGCTGAGTTTCACAGCCAGGTTTTAATCAAAGTGTCAAAGAGTTGAACCCTAACCAGAAGATGTGAGGGGACTTCACCCTTCCCCGCTGCAACTTTCACCTTCCCACTGCTCAGGACAAAATTTAATCAGCATACTAGTCGGTCGCATCTGTAATATCGGTTTCGAGAGCTTTCCAGCAATTCAGTTGATCATGACACCAGATTCAGATACGTAACTGATCTATCAGTTTAGATGATTTTATGCACCTAAAGGCTATCAGGAAGAAAACGATGCTCGAGGCGAAGAAAACTGTGACAACTGCATTCTGGTTGTGAATAAGTGAATGATTAATTGTGCAAACTGCATTGTGTGTGTGTGTGTGTGTGTGTGTGTGTGTGTGTTCACAACATGTATCATTTCGAACATATATTTGAGTATTTGCACAGTGCATGGTACATTGTGTTGACTTCCCTTGTTTCCCATCCACCATGTTCGATTGAAAATGGAGCTGGAAGGTGAATGTGCACAATCACAGACTGTTTTTACAGCTTGATAATGCTTGTACAGCCATTCATGTATGTTGATATGACATGCATGTTGGTAACCATTCATTGAACAGGTGTAACTTTTCATTCATTCAATGAGGGATAAAGTTTGGTTCATTAAGTGTGGAGAGTTGTAGGCAATTCATCTTTAATGGCTACCAGTTTGTGCTTAAGATTCTGTCTCTGGTGGTTACTCTTAATCTGGTTATATTACACTTGAAAACAAAACCAGTTACCAGTTTTTCAAGTTTGATATACTTTGTGTATTTGTATTTGTGTGTCTATAATTATGTGTGTGTGTAGTTGCTTTCTTTTTTGTGCGTGTATGAGTGTGGCTGATTTAGTTTTCATGAGATCTCCGTCTTGTGTGTGGTATGTAAGTATGTAGGTGTGTGCCCAGCAACAGCAGGTTTGACAAAAGGATTGGAACCAATTTCAGTGTATAGGAGATGCGAAAGGATACACCATTTGAATAGTATATGAAAAGTAATGAAATCATTTTGATCTTGATGCTCGTTTAAAGTCGTAAAGTTGTCTTGTGTAAGGAAAACAGAACGCGAAAATTGGCGACTATTGCAGAGTCATAATAGATTAGCTTTCTGTAACAATGGAGGAAGAGGGTTGGGTGTGATGGAGGCGTGAGGGAGGATATCAAGTGTGTCACAGTTTAAATCTTTCGGTAATATGGCTGTGAAATTGGCAATTCTAGTGTCTCCAGTTGTTTAGATTCTATAAACAATTTTAAGCTGTGTGTTTTTATGTTTACAGTAGCTTCATTTTTCTCCGACTATTGGGTCCAGCAATAATCAATCCCAAGTCCTTCAGTCTTGTTTCTGGTGAGTAGGAGTATTTTGAGTGTAATAATCACTCAACTGCATCATCATATATATGAATGATACAGATACTTGTTGCTTGGAAATATCAAACTTTCTCCATTCTGCAACATGGAACTGTGCCATCTAGAAAATATCCAAAATTAGCACTGGTTGATATTATAGTTAGTTTGTATTTGAACAACAATATTAACCTAAGAAGTTAGGCTTATATCCTAACAATAATGTTAACTCGATAAATTGCAAGTATGATGTCATGGCCACAGTTACAAGTCTGAAGATCACTTTAATTCGATCCTGTTATAATGATTCACACAAATTCAAAACTAATGATCATTCTTTAAGTATTTACCTGAATAACTTAACAGGTATTGCAGTATGAATATGCATCATTCCAGTAAGGTTTCTAGTTGATAATGATGTATAATTTCTTGCACAACAGCATTGTGCTCAACAGAAGAGTTGTTTACAACAACATTCCTTTCTGTTTTGAGTTTGTTGATAATTTGTTGACTTTTTTTTTTTCAAAATAAGAAACAAGTTCTAAGTGGACAGTTATTACTCCTGTCAAAAATTGTTGGACTGACTGTTCAGCACATAGGCAGAGGGATCAGTGAGAGCCACAGGCTGAAAAAAAGATACAGCACAACAATCCAAATGACGTTGCAACAAGCGCAGGGTGTGTTTCAACAGAAAGATCACCAGTCTGTTGTCGGACTTCATGTCAGATGAGTTTTGATGTGCCATCCAGCATGCGCAGGCCACAGAAGGTCTACACTAATGTAATTGTGTGATGTTGTGAAGAACACAGTAGTGTGTGATGACTACATTGATGCAATTGTGTGATGCTGTGAAGAACTCAGTAGTGCGTGAGGGCCATATTGATGTAATTGTGTGATGCTGTGAAGAACACAGTAGTACATGAGGACTACATGGATGTAATTGTGTGATGTGAAGAACACAGTAGTGCATGAGGACTCTATGGATGTAATTGTGTGATGTTGTGGAGAACACGGTAGTGCATGAGGACTACATGGATGTAATTGTGTGATGTGAAGAACACAGTAGTGCATGAGGACTACATGGATGTAATTGTGTGATGTTGTGTAGAACACAGTAGTGCGTGAGGACTACATAGGTGTAATTGTGTGATGTTGTGAAGAACACGGTAGTGCATGAGGACTACATGGATGTAATTGTGTGATGTTGTGTAGAACACAGTAGTGCATGAGGACTACATAGGTGTAATTGTGTGATGCTGTGAAGAACACAGTAGTGCGTGAGGGCCATATTAATGTAATTGTGTGATGTGAAGAACACAGTAGTACATGAGGACTACATGGATGTAATTGTGTGATGTGAATAACACAGTAGTGTGTGAGGGCCATATTAATGTAATTGTGTGATGTTGTGAAGAACACAGTAGTGCATGAGGACTACATAGGTGTAATTGTGTGATGCTGTGAAGAACACAGTAGTGCGTGAGGGCCATATTAATGTAATTGTGTGATGCTGTGAAGAACACAGTAGTACATGAGGACTACATAGATGTAATTGTGTGATGTGAAGAACACAGTAGTGCATGAGGACTCTATGGATGTAATTGTGTGATGTGAAGAACACAGTAGTGCATGAGGACTACATAGGTGTAATTGTGTGATGTTGTGAAGAACACAGTAGTGCATGAGGACTACATAGGTGTAATTGTGTGATGTGAAGAACACAGTAGTGCATGAGGACTACATAGGTGTAATTGTGTGATGTGAAGAACACAGTAGTGCATGAGGACTACATAGGTGTAATTGTGTGATGTGAAGAACACAGTAGTGCATGAGGACTACATGGATGTAATTGTGTGATGTGAAGAACACAGTAGTGCATGAGGACTACATAGGTGTAATTGTGTGATGTGAAGAACACAGTAGTGCATGAGGACTACATAGGTGTAATTGTGTGATGTGAAGAACACAGTAGTGCATGAGGACTACATAGGTGTAATTGTGTGATGTTGTGAAGAACACAGTAGTGCATGAGGACTACATAGATGTAATTGTGTGATGTGAAGAACACAGTAGTGCATGAGGACTACATAGGTGTAATTGTGTGATGTTGTGAAGAACACAGTAGTGCATGAGGACTACATAGGTGTAATTGTGTGATGTGAAGAACACAGTAGTGCATGAGGACTACATAGGTGTAATTGTGTGATGTGAAGAACACAGTAGTGCATGAGGACTACATAGGTGTAATTGTGTGATGTTGTGAAGAACACAGTAGTGCATGAGGACTACATAGATGTAATTGTGTGATGTGAAGAACACAGTAGTGCATGAGGACTACATAGGTGTAATTGTGTGATGTTGTGAAGAACACAGTAGTGCATGAGGACTACATAGGTGTAATTGTGTGATGTTGTGAAGAACACAGTAGTGCATGAGGACTACATAGGTGTAATTGTGTGATGTTGTGAAGAACACGGTAGTGCATGAGGACTACATGGATGCAATTGTGTGATGCTGTGAAGAACACAGTAGTGCATGAGGACCATATTAATGTAATTGTGTGATGCTGTGAAGAACACAGTAGTGCATGAGGGCCATATTAATGTAATTGTGTGATGTGAAGAACACAGTAGTACATGAGGACTACATGGATGTAATAGTGTGATGCTGTGAAGAACACAGTAGTACATGAGGACTACATGGATGTAATAGTGTGATGCTGTGAAGAACACAGTAGTACATGAGGACTACATGGATGTAATAGTGTGATGCTGTGAAGAACACAGTAGTACATGAGGACTACATGGATGTAATAGTGTGATGCTGTGAAGAACACAGTAGTACATGAGGACTACATGGATGTAATAGTGTGATGCTGTGAAGAACACAGTAGTACATGAGGACTACATAGGTGTAATTGTGTGATGCTGTGAAGAACACAGTAGTGCATGAGGGCCATATTAATGTAATTGTGTGATGTGAAGAACACAGTAGTGCATGAGGACTACATAGGTGTAATTGTGTGATGCTGTGAAGAACACAGTAGTGCGTGAGGGCCATATTAATGTAATTGTGTGATGTGAAGAACACAGTAGTGCATGAGGACTACATGGATGTAATAGTGTGATGTTCTGGAGAACACAGTAGTGTGTGAGGACCATATTATGTAATTGTGTGATGTAGGAAACACAGCAGCGTGTTAGTTAGGACTGCGTTGATGTGATTGTGTGATGTTGTGGAGAACACAGTAGTGCGTGAGGACTTCATGGATGTAATTGTGTGATGTTCTGGAGAACACGGTAGTGCATGAGGACCATTATCATGTAATTGTGTGATGTTGTGAAGAACACAGTAGTGCATGAGGACCATATTGATGTAATTGTGTGATGTTGTGGGGAACACAGCAGGGCATGAGTTTTGTACCACATTGATGTAATTGTGTGATGTGGAGAACACCGCAGTGCATGAGTTAGAACCACCTTGATGTAACTGTGTGATGATGATGTGAAGAACACAGTATTGCCTGAGTTAGGACCACATTGATGTGATTGTGTGATGTTGCAGAGAACACAAAATTGTGTGAGTTGGGACCACATTGATGATAACTGTGTGATGTTGTGTGCAGAGAACCCCTCAGAAACGGCGTCAAGGACTCTGAAGCTGGTGGCTAAAGTGTTACAGATGCTGGCCAACTTGGTGGATGCTGGCCCCAAGGTGAGGGTGTGCTGGATGCTCAATGGTTTTCCTGCCTCGCTGGTTTGATCTCTGTTTATTCTCCTGCTTGGAAGTGTGTCATTGCTGAAATGTTTCTTCTTTTTTTAGCGATTTTGTAACAGTTAGGTAAAGTGTGAGAAAAAGGGAATAGCGTGGTACTATAATGCCAGATTACATGAATAGAAAAAAAAAAATATTTGTTAGGATTTTACGATGTTATGTCACAAGCAGGTGGCTCATGCATGCACACACACACAAAAAGAGAAAAGGGAAGTTTTAGAAATGAACAGAATTCATAGCGCTGTACACGTCAGCAGTTACAAATATTATGTCAGATGACGACAGGATCCAAATGCATGCCATTATTTTGAAACATGAATAAAAATAGATGCATTTTCTTGAAAATCGGTACCCATTGCTGATGATTTTATACCTTCTTTTTTTTTTTAATCTGTTTTTGAGACAAAGTTTATGGGAAGTTAAGTGATCTGTTTTTGGTGGCTTTAGATATGTAGAAAAGGTATTGCCGTCTAAGTGCTTACTGATAGAGAAGAGTGCACTGTCCAGGACTGGGATTCATATTGAGCTGATAGTAGATTTGAAATCAGATAACTTGGCACAAGCAGACAGTGGCATAGTGGGTGTATTCCTGTCTGCCCATGCCATATTGTTTAGATGTCACCAGCCGCCATGGCGAAGTGGTTAGTGTCACGGACTCCCGGCTGGGAGGTCTTGGGTTTGATTCCCCTCAGAGTCATGTGGGATTTTTCTGCCCCGACCCAGAGTTGAGTTTTCTACAGGCTCAGTTGGGAAGACTGGGACCACACAGTTGAGTTTCATTCATTGAATGGATGCGTCTCTGAGAGTGTTGTTCAAATTTGACTCAGCAGCTGTGCAGTGTGTCCTCCGGTGGGTTGCGTCTTGATGACTTGACATTGACTGCTCCCTGTGGATTGCCGGTGCCAGGGCTGCGGCGGGACTGATCGGGCTGTGGTTGTGGTTGGGGTGTCGGAATTAGCGGCGTGGGCGCACTGCCACTGAGGTGGCACAGAAGATGGGACAGCAAAAAAAAAAAAAAGCATTGTTTGGATGTCTGTGACTCATCATGAATCTCAGCTTTGTAACATTTAAGAGCAATCTTAACTTCAGATATTGTTGATGGTTCAGTGTACTTTAGTTCTGAGGGCTTTGAATTGTTCTGTAAGCAATGGCCTGGAAAGGGAATTGGTGCTGTGTGTTTCAGGAAGCCTTCATGGAAGCTGTTCATCCGTTCATCAGAAAGAACAGGGATAGAATGGTGACCTTCCTGGATGAACTGTCTGTAAGTATTGCTTTTCCAGCTTCACAGCACAGACAGACTCACGCACGCGTGAATGTACTCATGCAGGCAGGCACGTGCGCACACACGCGCGCACACACACACACACACACGCACACACACACACACACACACACACACACCTTAGCCCCCACCCATGCACCTGCTTCCCCACCCACAATTCTCCCCTCCCACATGCACACAGAGAGGCATGGCCAAATGTATATGTATATGTGTGTGTACATATATATGTATATACCAAAAGTAGTAAAATTGGCAGTTCCATTCCCACTCCACAAATGTTCGTATCTTCCAAGCTTTTGCCTTTAATTGAAGTCTTCCACAGGGACAGAGTTAAATGAGATTTTTGTCTAAATGTGGTCATCCACCCTTCCAAATCCTACCATTCACTACTGGTATACATGTCATAGTAAGATTTTGGTAGGATTTGGAAGGGTGGACGACCACATTCAGAGAAAAATCTTGTTTCACTCTCTCCCTGAGGAAGCCTTCAATTGAAGGCGAAAGCTTGGAAGATACGAAAATGTGTGGAGTGGGAATGGAAGTGCGGATTTTACTTTTGGTGCTTTTAGTAGTGGTTACATCCGGCACTTAACAGCCTTGAGCAGTGCTCAGCAGTCTACAGGTTTTACTTCAAACATTAATATATATAAATGGCAAAAAGGTTTTCCCCTTTTCACTTTTGTGAACACATATTTTGTGAAATCGCTTCATCTTTCATTAATACTATCCAGCCGAGAGCGGCACAGATGGCACGATTCCCTGCTGACACACGCTCGTGCATAGTGCTCAGTCCCTGCCGACGCGCATATTTGGCCACTTTTTAATATATTTTTACGGTAGCTGGACAACAACTGACAGTGTTGTGTTAGGTGTCATAAGAAAGAACAAACGCTCAACTAATCGAACATAGTAATTCCGAATCGTTTACTTTCAATGTGTAGACACAACTGTGCGTTGAAAAACATGTCTGACAATTAGAAAGAATGCTTTGTTTACATTCTATTCCGTTCTTTTACAACACCAAATCAGAAGATGAAGGGATGGCTGCATCTTCGAACAATTCATTTTCCTCTTCTCTTTCATAGTTTTTTATCTCTCTATCACTCCCCTCATCACCAGATCCACTTTGTAATATGATTTCAAGCGCTTCATTGAGCGAGAAATCGCTACCACCCCTTCGCCCGACCGACATTTTTTCTGGCACAGAAAATACGTGCCGCGCGCCAGTGCCGGCAGTTTCTTTGTTTCAAAGCTCCTGGGGTCGGCCAAGTTCATGATAGGCCACTGAAAGTATGGTCTACAACTCGCTACGACATCCCCAAGACTAGTTACAGAGCTTATTTCCCTTGGATTATTTTATGGAAAGTGTAGGAATTTTTTATGTGTCTGTCAGCCAGCCTTGGATGACGCAGCACAAGGGAAAGAAATCCTGTCAGCCACTAGTGGCTGACACGGCTGGTAAAGGTTAACTTGTTTATTTCATTTTCATTTAACGTCCATAATTTTATTTTGGATGGAAATTATAACGAAAAAGAAAAGAATTTGTGAGTCTGAATCTGAGTCTGAAAATCTGTGGAATATAAACATACAGACACATGCATGCGCAGATGAATCCAAACTGTTGAGATTTACACACGCTTGCACGCATACACACACTTTCTCTGTCTCTGTCTCTGTCTCTCTCTCTCTCTCTCTCTCTCTCTCACACACACACACACACACACACACTTTCTCTCTCTCTCTCACACACACTTATACATACACACACACACACACACACACACACAACACACACACACTCGCACTCGCACACTCTCTTGCAGTTATGTAACTGTGCTTGCACATAGCACTTATGAGTGATGTCAGCGATGGTTTGCAGTGTATAACAGAACCTCGCACAAGCATGGGAGCCATGTCGCCAGCGACACAGCACGGGAGCTGGCAGTCATCCACCATCTGTGCGTCTGTCACATCGGGAACTTCGCGAACTGTCTGACCGACAGGTATGGGATTTCTGCACAAGCGGCAATTGATAAATGCATGTGTGGGTTAGAGTACAGTTGTGGATTTTCCATTAAGAGAACTAGCTGATCAGAACGAGCTGTGAATTGATCCATGAAGACTGCATGTATATTGATCAGTAATGGAGCAGTGACTTGATCTATGAATACTGCAGGTACATTGATCAGTGAATGGAGCTGTGAATGACCCATGAAGACTGCAGGTATATTGATCATAAATGGAGCAGTGAATTGATCTATGAAGACTGCAGGTACATTGATCAGTGAATGGAGCTGTCAATTGATCTATGAAGACTGCAGGTATATGATCAGTAAATGAAGCAGTGAACTGATCTATGACGATTGCAAGTATGTTGATCAGTAAATGGAGCAGTGAACTGATCCATGAAGACTGCAGGTACATTGATTAGTAAATGGAGCAGTGAATTGATCCATGAAGACTGCAGGCACATAGATCAGTAAATGGAGCTGTGAATTGATCCATGAAGACTGCAGGTACATAGATCAGTAAATGGAGCTGTGAATTGATCATGAAGACTGCAGGTACATTGATATGTAAATGGAGCAGTAAATTGAGCTATGAAGACTGCAGGTATATTGATCAGTAAATGAGCAGTGAATTGATCTGTGAAACAGCAGGTATATTGATCATAAATGGAGCTGTAATTGATACATGAAGACAGCAGTATATTGATCAGTAAGTGGAGCTGAACTGATAATGAAGACAGCAGTATATTGATCATAAATGGAGCTGCGGACTGAATGTGAAGACAGCTATGAATCCACAATTTCATTTGCTTATCAGTGTACCTGCTGTCCTGACATTTCTCCAGATGTTTCTGGAATTTCCTATTTAAGAAATAATTCCAAGATCCTGAATTTTTATGAATATCCAAAATTTCTAATTTTGATCGAAATGTGGAGTTTGGAGGTCTTTTTTTTTTTTTTTTTTTTTTTTTTTTTTTTTTCAGTTGGGCTGATGAAATACTGTGAAAAAAGCCCAAATGATGTTTGTAAATTTCGGCATTACATGTTTGGAAAAATGCATTTTCTTGGAAATCTCATAATTGGAATCAAATGAGCAGGAGCAGTAAACAATAAACAGTAACAAGTGGGTATTTTTACTGTTTATCGTTTACTGTTCCAGTTTTCTTATGGGAGCAAAAATACCCACTTGTTTTACTGTTAACCAGTTCGCTGCTTGAAAAGTTACAAACAAAGTCTTTCCCAGTGCAGGAAATCTAATGATTTGGGTTAATTAATTCTATATCAAGAATAACAGTGAAATTTTTTTAGATGAGATAATCTCAAATTTTTAAATTTTGATAATATAAGTATTTGAAGGCAATTAATTTGATAGATTTTTTTTTGCTTCTTTGTTTTAATTCTATAAATAAAAAAAAGCAAAAGATTTGAATAAATTTGATTGCACATCATGAAAATGATGTTACTTTGAACTATCATCTCAATCATGCAGACAGTCAAGATCACGACAACCCTCCCACACCCTGGACACTCCTCATCTCCTTCCTCTTCCCCGCCTCCCCCCAGCGGCGCGCTCCTCTCCCGATACCGTCATGCACGCACCATGCAATACCACTAGGCACTCTCGCGAAACATGACACACATGTCAACACCCACAAGATCGTGGCATCCATCACTACATCACCTCAGCCGAGTTTGATAAAAGATTTGTCTTGCAAATCATTAGCAAGCTCCGCGTGAATCTGATTGTCCGCTTGTCAAGTTCGCGCACTGCAAATGAAGTGCGTGTCATCCCTGAGAAAAAATTTTCCACGTGGTCTTTACATCATTTTAATATACAGAAATAAGCTTATACCCTTTTATCCTGAAAAATATAACAATAAAATCAAGAAATGCATATCATACGCCATAGGCACGGTAATTTTATTTTAATCGTTGCGTTCAGTTTTCGCTTATGGGACACAATTACCTGCTTAATGTAAAATTGGTTAAAAGTTCCAAAGGCCTTCCCAGTGCCAGGGAAATCTAATGATTTGGGGGTAATAATTAACAAAAAATTCTAGCTCAGAAACTACAAAAGATATAACATAAATATATATGATTTTTGAAGGAAATTGAATGAAGATTTTGAATCTGGGCTTTTTTGTTTAATTTTGATAATAAAAAAGTATTTAGACAATTAGATTTGGATAGATTTTTTTGCACATCAAAAGATATGTATTACCATACATCTTCACATCCAAACAAGAACACAAAGCAAAAAAGTTGAAAATAAAGTTTGTATTGTCACACTACACCTGTAAATGAAAGTAAAACAGTTTAGAAGTCTATCAAGACGCTCACACTCTATGCAGACAGGTCAGTCCACGACCACGCCCCCCTCTCCCCACCACGCCCCCTTGCTGGACTTCAACCCTCTCTTTCACTGCTCCTCTTCCCCTACCTTTCCCTCTGCCCTGTGCCGCGCCGCGAGCAGGCCGCGCTCCCCTCTCACGCTGACTACCACGTCACTGACCACTGGCACGCAGTGCAGAGTACACACTAGGCGAGCTCGTTCGACGCTGGCAAACCAGTCAGCTGAACACACATTGAGGTCACACAGCCCGACACAATAACTGACGAATACGGTTGGCAATTCCATCACTATCATCATCTCACCTTCATGCTCGAGTGAGTCGTTGAATAAAAGATTATTGTCTTTGTCAAAAATCATTAGCAGAGCCTGCTCAGCTGTGTAAATACGTTGATTTGGTCGCTGCGCTTGTCGAAGGTTGCGCCGCCATCTTTGCAAGCGAGATGAAGTGCTGGCTGGTCATCCAGTCAGTGATGAGAATAAATGGGCTTTCCCCTCACGTGTGGTCATTTACATATCATTTTAATACTACAGACATATAAGGCTTACTACGCACACTCTATTTAAGTCCGCTGATAGAAATAGTAACGAATGAAAATTCAAGAAAAATGCATGACGTCAGTGGACGGCCCATAGGCACTGGGAAAGCATTTTTAATGCGGCGTCGGCTGACGGCTTAACCCGTTTGCTGCTTGAAGCTGCTTGAAAATGTTACAAACAAAGGCTTTCCCAGTGCCAGGGAAATCTAATGATTTGGGGGTAATAATTAACAAAAAATTCTAGCTCAGAAACTACAAAAGATATAACAATAAAATATATATGATTTTTGAAGGAAATTGAATGAAGATTTTGAATCTGGGCTTCTTTTGTTTTAATTTTGATAATAAAAAAGTATTTAGACAATTAGATTTGGATAGATTTTTTTGCACGATCAAAAGCATATGTATTTACCACTACATCTTCACATCCAAACAAGAACACAAAGCAAAAAAGTTGAAAATAAAGTTTGTATTGTCACACTACACCTGTAAATGAAAGTAAAACAGTTTAGAAGTCTATCAAGACGCTCACACTCTATGCAGACAGGTCAGTCCACGACCACGCCCCCCTCTCCCCACCACGCCCCCTTGCTGGACTTCAACCCTCTCTTTCACTGCTCCTCTTCCCCTACCTTTCCCTCTGCCCTGTGCCGCGCCGCGAGCAGGCCGCGCTCCCCTCTCACGCTGACTACTACGTCACTGACCACTGGCACGCAGTGCAGAGTACACACTAGGCGAGCTCGTTAGACGCTGGCAAACCAGTCAGCTGAACACACATTGAGGTCACACAGCCCGACACAATAACTGACGAATACGGTTGGCAATTCCATCACTATCATCATCTCACCTTCATGCTCGAGTGAGTCGTTGAATAAAAGATTATTGTCTTTGTCAAAAATCATTAGCAGAGCCTGCTCAGCTGTGTAAATACGTTGATTTGGTCGCTGCGCTTGTCGAAGGTTGCGCCGCCATCTTTGCAAGCGAGACGAAGTGCTGGCTGGTCATCCAGTCAGTGATGAGAATAAATGGGCTTTCCCCTCACGTGTGGTCATTTACATATCATTTTAATACTACAGACATATAAGGCTTACTACGCACACTCTATTTAAGTCTGTTGATAGAAATAGTAACGAATGAAAATTCAAGAAAAATGCATGACGTCAGTGGACGGCCCATAGGCACTGGGAAAGCATTTTTAATGCGGCGTCAGCTGACGGCTTAAAGGCACTCTACGGGTTAAAGGCACTCTACGGGTTAATCTCATAATTGTTAGCCGAAGTAATAAGGGTTAAAACTAAAATCAGTCAAAAGCCAAATATCCCCCTCTTCAGCCCTCCCCTCCCTTTGTACTCCAGTTTCCTTAAATTTTGAGTCCAAAGCATTTTCAGCTATTTGGATTGATCATTGCACACAGCTGGTGCACTGATCACTAAATGGAGTTGTGGATTCATCTGTGAAGACAGCTGATCAATCAGTAAGGGCAGTTTGTGAATTGATCATGGAGTATAGCTAGTACATTGATCACTAAACGCAGTCGCAGGTTGATCAGGAAGGTACGTACAGTGACGATTATTTCCTAAAAAATTAGGGGGTCAGACTTGTACGAAAAACTCGCTTCCAAATTTTCAGGGGGTCACAAAAATATTTAGGGGGTCACTATTAACAACTGCTAGAAAATGTTGTGAAAACACACACACATGCACGCACGCACGCGCACGCACGCACGCACGCATGCACGCACGCAAGCGCGCACGCACACACACACACACACACACACACACACACACACACACACACACACACACAACATGAGCATGCTCTCACTGGCTCACACACATAAATGCACAGAGAAAGAGATAGCAATACATTAGAAAAGAGGTGTTTATAATAGAGACAGAAATACATTAGAAAAGAGGTGTTTATAATAAAGTTCATAAAACATTCTAGACAGTGCTAGATATTATCTATTTTCATTCGTGTCCCTATGTTTTTAAAGTGTTACCAACTAACGTAAGTAAATTTGAGCACCTACACTGTCAGGATTTTAACAGTGAAACTTGATTTGTGCGATGTCCTCTTCGATTATCATCACAGAATTTCCACTACACGAGCCGTTTCCTTCAGTGTTGAAATATTTTATTGTATGACCAAATTCCAATCGCCATGCAATGATCATCAGAATCCCTGTGGAACCTACGACGTAACAGAAGACTGGCCATTCTTGCTCTGTGAGCAACACATTCATACATCCAGAATGGAGCCATTTTAATTATCCGAAATGGTCATGTTGCATAGACTGTTCGACTTTTATTCCATTCGCTGGATTATCACCCACAAGCCACAGCTGAGCTGTCGGATTTTGATTCTGAAAAGCCGAAATTCCTACGGTTTTCCATGCTTTTCCCTGACCCACCTAGCTGAATCATATGATCTTGTGGTCCAATCAAAGACTGGATAGGCCTAGTCTATTTTGACGACTCTTGTTGGCTTTCAGTAGAGAAGATTTCTCAAGCGGAAGTATTCATCGATTCAGAACGTTCTAAAACGTCGAGGAAATTTACGTTTTTAACATCGATCGTGGTGGATAAGACGAAAGCCCTTTTGCGTGATGCGCTGCTCAGAGTTGTAATGCATACAGGAGAAAAGCAGTGCGTCACGGTAAATTCTGGTACGTTTTTGTGACGCACTGGCCTGAATTCCAGTGCGTCAGATGGGAAGTTCATGCGTCAGAGACGCACATTTGTGCGAAAAAATTATCACTGATATAGCTGGTGCATTGATCATTAAATGCAGTTGACATGCTTTTTTGTGAATGTGGATCAGCTGTACGTGAAAAGATTTATGAATCTATGGCTATGAAATTTTTCCATCTCTGTGGAAGGAAATAAGAATTCTCTTTCATCTCCTCTGTCTCTCTCCTACCCTGTTTTTTCTTTTCTTTTTTCCTTTCTTTTTTTTTTTTTTTTTTTTGAGGAGATGGGTTGATATGAACACCAGCAAAGTTGCAATGATATTGCTAGATTGAATGTCACCATAACAATTTTCAAGCGTAGACATTGCGGTAACATTAACTTTACTGTTATAAAGCCAGAGTACAAGTAAACCCACACAACAGAGTAGAAAGTAATGTTTGTTTAATACACAGTGCAAAACAGATAAGTGGAGTTTTTGTTAATGTTTCTTCTTCTTCTACAGTCACAAGTAACATAAGAGATGCACATAGCAGTACTGTGCTGATGGATATTGGCTGCTGCCAGTCTTCCCAGTTAAGCATGATGTGGTGCTATCAGCATGCATCCTGCAGACATTTTTAAGCCACCTTGACTGTGCTCTCCCATGCCTTGGCACAAGCTTTGGCATAATGGAAAGGTTGATTGAACAGTTGTTTAAAGCCTAACACCACGCTCAATCAGCACTGAAACCGTGCAGTTGTTTGTGTTCGCTGATTGAATTTTTCAAGATTTTGGCAGAGGGGATTTTTGTTGTTGTTGTTTCAATGTAGTTTTCTGTATGTAGTGGTGTCTGCGTGTTCATGGGTGTTTGTGATTCTGTGGCCGTCACAGTAGTGGTGACAGCTTCTTTACAGTGAATGATACTGTTTACATAGTGGATGAGACTGATAGTAGAGTGTACATGCTGACTGTACTGTGAGCACCATTGTCTGTACGGTGAGCATTACTGATTGTATAGTGAACACAGACTGCAGTGAACACCACCGCATGTACAGTGAACAATAGTGATTGTCTAGTGAATCACAGAATGTGCAGTGACCACCACTGATGGATGACTGTGTGCAGCCCTCCTTGAAACGGCTGGTGGCAGTGACAGAAGTGCTGACCAATCACAAAAAGCAGTACATGGGAGACACGTGACACATGGCTCACCACCCGCCCCAGCAGAGGGGGAGGGGCGGGGAGAGACGACGCCGATCCCGCTTGTGGTCTGTCTCTGGTGCCATGTTACTCACACCTATGTCAACGACTTCTTCCTGTGCACCGTGTGCCTGAGGCTGGCACGAAGGGGGCCTCCCCAACCAGACTTGTTTTGTACCAATGTACGGGTGATGATTACTTTAACATATAAACGAATACTTACTTGTAAGTTGATGTTTGTGTGTAGTTTCCTGAGTGTAGGTTTCCGTAAACGGAGGGATATTTGAGATGCGCATGCGCAGTTCCGCCATATTTCAACACTCAGATCATTATTGATACTTCAAGTCGACTGTCAATAGATGTTTGTGCAACCAAAGTTTTGTAACTCAATTGCCAAAAGCTTAATCTTTTAAACACTTTCAGCAAACCCCTTTTTTGGGTGGGCAATTTTAGAAAGAAACTGGGAGGGCAAATATCCCTCCGTTTACGGAAACCTACACTCAGGAAACTACACACAAACATCAACTTACAAGTAAGTATTCGTTTATGTGTTAAATTTCCTTTCGTGTAGTTTCCGGTAAAACTACGGAATATTTGAGACTTCAACGTTTGGTATGCACAAACATCCTTTTCATAAAATACATACTCTAGTAGACTAGTTTTCACATTGCTACATTAGCAGTAACATTATAACATAACTCGGTCAAGTCAATATACACAATTTATTCAACAGTATTTGAATCTCTTGCACATTGATCTTCAAGTGGTAAATTGTGATGAATATATACTGATGCGGGCAGTTGAGCCTCATATGTAATTCCACCAAATATACTTTGTGTAGTAAAAAACAAAGAAACATCTTGTAAAAGGACATCAAAGAAAAACTGTCCTTAAGAACTTTGTAAATACTCCATGTTATGAATTAAAGCAAATAATACTAGCACCTTTGCTTTAAAAGCACATTAATTTGTGTCACCCAACGACAAGGTCAAAATATTTCCCAATAATACTGGAACACAAGAACAGAACAGACACAGAGTTTTGCAACAAATGTGATAATACTGAAACACAATAAATTGATCACTGTCTGTATTATACATTGAAAAGAAGTGCTTTGGCTTTGGTTGTAACACACAATAATTGTCTTTGGAAAAGTACTTCAGAATTGATGAACCTTGCGCACCCTGTACAGCAGAGTGTGCTTCCAATGGTCTGTTGTAGAACCTGTGAAATGTGGTGGCATTTGACCACCCAGCACTTTTCAGAATGTCAGCCACTGGTACTCCTCCTCTGAGCATGGCGTATGATGCTGCTCCACGAAAACTGTGTGATGCAAAGTTGTAAATTCCTGCATCCCACAAAATATTCCTCAACCAGCGTGACACAGAGTTCTTTGTGGCAGGTCCATGAGGGCGTACATAACACGAAAGAAGCTGATTGGTTTTACTGTCTTTTCTAATCTCTTTTGTCCTGGAAATGTATTCTTTCAAACATCTTACAACACACATCTTCTCATCCTGAAATTCTTGTAAATGCAGAACACATCTGTTATTTCCTGATCTTGATTGTTTGAGTTTTTCAATAATGTGGACAGTGCATGCATTTGTTGTAAATTTAATGCAGCTGAGCTTTATCAAATGAATGGTTTGTACTCTCTGAGCTGTGGACAACAAAAGCAATGCACATAATTTCATTGTTAACTGCTTTAGAGATAAATCAGGGTTTTCAGCTTGTTTCCTTATATGCTCTAACAGTACAGACACATCCAAAGTATGTGAGTATCTGGGCATAGTAGGCCTAAGTTCAAAAACACCTTTCAGAAATCTGACTATCTTAGGATGGGAACCAATCGACTTATCTGTGTCTGTAATGATTATGGCAGAGAGGGCACTCCTGGCTGTGTTTATCGCACTGTAGCTTAACCCATCTTCAAACAAAACTGTCAAAAATTCAATCACAAGGTGGACAGGTGGACGAAAGGGATCACAATCCCGTTCAACACAGAAAAATTTCCATTTCTTAATGTAGTGTGTATACTGCTTTTGGGTAGAGTCACGCCATGATGCACAGACAATGCTGCAAGCTGTTCCAGAAAAGCCTTGTGCCTGCATTGCTTCCCAGATAACACGACTGCAAGAAGTTGAAGTTTTCTGTGTAGAGGATGAACCTCGTCTGAATGACCCAGCTGCAAAACACGTTTTCCTTTTGGGAGTAAAATGGGATGTTGAATGAGAAGCCTGAGCATTTGGGGATACCACACTGATGTTGGCCAGTGTGGTTCGATGGCTGGTCCTTCTGCTTGGTCCTCTTCCATCTTGCGCAGAGTCCGTTGGATCAGACTGAAAGGTGGAAAGGCATAGACTATCCATCTGTTCCAATCCACTGTGAAAGCATTTATTGCCATAGCTTCCGGATCTGGTTCCCAAGACAAGAAAGGTTTGATTTGATAATTTAGTCTAGAAGCAAACAAGTCAATCTGTGGGAACAGCACTTTCTGTGACAGTTTCTGAAAAATAGTTGGATTAAGCCTCCACTCTGTTCTATCATTAAACTGTCTTGACTTTCTGTCTGCTTCCACATTTTGTTTTCCAGGCAAAAAACTTATCGTTAACTCAACTCCCTTGTCCTTACACCAGATCCAGATTCTTTTGGCAATCACATTACAAACTGCTGAATGTGATCCACCCATTTTCCTGATATAGGCAACAGCACATGTGTTGTCACATAGCAATTTTACATGTTGACCTTCTACTTCTTTACTGAAACTTTTAAGTCCATACTCTATAGCCAACAACTCAAGGACATTAATGTGAAAAGATTTTTCACTTCTTGACCATCTTCCTCCTGTTTCTCTTCCATTACAAACTGCCCCCCAGCCCCCTAACTTTGAGGCATCAGTTGTCATTTCAACAGAGGGAGCTTTAATCTCAAGTGGATAAAAGCTAGCATTAACATTGTTTATCCACCAGTTTAACTCTCCTTCTGCTTCTGGTGAAAGAGAAATAACTGCATCAAAATTTCCTTTGTTCCTCTTGAGTGCTACAGTTTTCAAACTTTCCAACTCTCTGTAATACAAAGGTCCCCATTTCACTGCAGGAAAGGAGGCTACCAATTTTCCTATGACCTGTGCTAAGTCCCGGATTGAAAATGAAACCCTGCTCATCAAGTTCTGACATGCTGTTACAATCTTTTTCCTTTTTTCATCAGACAAAATCACAGTCATAGACTCCAAATTTAAAACAAATCCAAGATATTTTAACTCCTTTGTGGGTGTAAGTACAGACTTTTCCTCATGTATAGTAAACCCCAGTCTTTGAAAAATCTCAACTGTTGCTTCAACATTTTGCTTACACTCCTCTTGACTTTGACCTTGCAAATAACAATCATCAATGAATGAAGCTGACAAGAAACCTTGTGATCTTAAATGAGCATAAACTGGTTTCATCAATTTTGTGAAGTAATGAGGACAATTTGCAAGACCATTTGCAAAACAAGTGTATGCATATAGCTGCCCTCTCCATTTAAATTTCAGGTATTTTCTGTGTTCTGGATGAATGGGCACTGAATAATATGCATGTCTCAAATCAACTGAAGCCATGAAACACCCTTTTTTTCATCATATTTGTGGCAGATGATAGATTTTCCATTTTAAAATGCTCATACTGAACTGCCTCATTGAACCTTTTTAAATTGAGTATGAGTCTGTAACTGCCATCTGTCTTGGGGATCAGAAATATTGGAGAAATGATTTCTCCTTCTTCATGGCTTGATTTTTCAATCACTTTTAAACTCAGTAATTTGTGGATTTCATTATCTGCTTCTTGCCATAAATTTCCTTGGACTTAATTGGGGGTTGAATTATGACATTCTATTTTTGAAATTTCATCAATGGGAATTTTTGATCCAGTTACCATTGCCAATATAAATTCATCAGATGTTAATTGCTGCCATTCCTTGACAAATTGTTTCAACCTCCCAGCTTGAAAATCCCTGTCTTGTGATTTTTAATACTCACTGACGGACCAGGTTCAGGAGTACTTAGACTGGTTTGAACTGGTTCATTCGGCCACGTGGTGTCTGGCCTCGACCCCTGGGCCCTCTTGGATGGCTGTTTGGAAACTGCACATGGAACGGGGTTGAGTTCCAACCCCAGTTCCTCCGTCTGCCTCGACTGGGGCGAGGGAAGGTCCATGAACCGTTTTTTTACCCTGTTTGGGAAAAAAACTTTCTGCCTCTGGCAGACATTGATAAATTCATATTTGTTCTCAGTTTGGAGGTGGAGTCTATCTGAGAGAGCGCCAATTTCAAATCATCCCCGAACAACTGATCTGTAATGGGGATCTCATCTGATGTCAATTTTTTGTACTTCTTGTTGATGTTTTGAGATGAGAAAATTTTTGCCCTTCTTTCCATTGAAATATCATGGGCCATCTTCAAATTCAAGCCCATTGCATCTGAAATCTGCTGGACAGTTTGACCATGCTTTTTCCTCTCTGCTGCCAAGGTGTCACAGGCTTTTGCAAGGGCAAATGTAGCTCTCAGTAAACTCTTCTGGATCTTTTGAAAAGTCAGGTCTACTGTTTTGCTGTTGTAGTCCATGATAGACCACATCTCACTGTTGACTCTTGGGACAACAAGTGACTGGCAGTTTTCTGGCCGTTTGTGGGCTTCAAACTTTTTGATCATTTTGCTCTCATCCATTTTACCTTTTATCATTGTGGTCAAAATACCTGCCGTCTGGTCTGAAATTGGGGGGCCAACATCTGATTCTTGCTCATACTCTTGTTTTATCTGCTCCAGAGCAGATTCTTCCTCACTGTCTGACTGAGAAATGAGGCCATCATCATCATCAACTGCATTTTTTTGCCAGCAGTTTTTCCATTTGTATGTCTGGATCATCATCATCATCATCATCAACATTTTCGTCATTCCTCTTTTGCCCTTTATGTGTTTTGTCCATGTTTTTGTTCTTTTTCTTCTTTGTTAATTGTTGATTCTTTTTCCCGCCTTTGTCCGCGTCAGACTGCGGGGTTTTTTCCTCTGACTGCAATCGTTTTCGTTTTCGTTTTCGATCTTCACTCATGGACTTCAAATGTTGAAGTAGCTGTTCATTTTGCTCCTTCAGTCGTTCCCATTCTTCCCTTGGAAACGTAACTGTGCCAGTTTGTTTACTTTGTTTGTCATCAACACTGGGAGCGTCCCCCAATAGCTGGCATTCGTCTGGTTCCGAGTCAGAACCCACTGACGAACATTGGGACTCACGGTCCAACTCCACCTCCATTATTTACTTGATAATTTTCGCCCTGTGGGCGCTTTTTCATCAAATACAAGTAGTCTACAATATATTGTGATTTAAGCCAAAAAACCTTTAAAAGAAAAGGAAAAATATCACCTGATTTAAGAAAGCTTTTCGATTTTTGGGCTTGGATCTTCTGCGTGTTCGTATGGCGGTCAGCAAACGCGGTATGGCGGAACTGCGCATGCGCATCTCAAATATTCCGTAGTTTTACCGGAAACTGCACGAAAGGAAATTGACCAGGGGTCCCCAGCAACGCCACACACCATGTCGCACACGCTTTGTCACCACCACTCCGGGCACACGGCAGGTGCTGTCACACACAAGCTAAGTTTTATGCAACAGCCAGGTAAATGCCTCCGGTGGCTGTCTGTATGGTATACAATACAGTGCGAATAGATGCGGAGCTACCTGATCGACAGTCCTCTCTCAGGTTGCATGCTGAACCAAAGTGTGTGTCTCAAAACGTCAGACCTGAGAACTAGAGAAGAGTGTGAACTGCTGTTGTGTTCTGCTGCCCCATTGTGGACAACATTTCAGCTGCAGTCACCAGGTGTGTACGACTTCTTCATCACAGGGATGTAACTTGCAGCGCTATTTCTTTACACACGGAGGTAATGCTGCTGAACAGTGCAAAAGTTACTGCTTGAGCTGGTGACCAGAGTTTGTGGCGTTCAGTCAGTGCTTACATGGTTCAGACTATGCATGCAATAGGTGGGGTTCTTTCTTTTTTTCTTTTTTTTTTCTCTTTTTTTAAACTGAGTGCTGACATAGTAGGCTGCATTTTCATACTGATTTACTGTTTTGTATTGTTCTCCCTGATAGTCCCTGCTTGGACACACTGTTGTTATGGCTGCCCTTTTTCTTTTTAATCCAAGGGGGAGGGGGGTGGGGGGGGGGGCAGAGAAATGTGGAAACATTAGTTGGAACAAAGCAGTGTTAGTCATCAACATTTTGTCGTGCAGGTCTATTGCTTTGTCCCCTTGAACGTTTTGCTTTGTTGTGCAGGTCTATTGCTTTGTCCTCTTGAACGTTTTGCTTTGTTGTGCAGGTCCATTGCCATTCCTGCACAGCGTTCAGTGAAGTAGACCAGGTTGAGTTATTCTCAGTCATCGAATTGTAGCATCAGAGATTTTTTTTTTTTAATTTCAGAATGGCAAAACCAAATAAATAGACAAACAGAGGACCTATGACAGAGAGGCCTGCCTGAGTATCATCTCTAACATTTTGATGCCCAGTTGAAGAAAAGACAACCAAACACGTTGTCAGTCCTGATGTGGCCTGCGATGTGCAATAGGGCTGGGGTGTCTCCAGCAGTGAGTTGCTCCGACATGGCCGCTGTGATCAGCTGGGCTGAAAACAACAGGACTCAAGCAATAAATGTGCGTTTCCTGACTGGACCAATTGCAAACGAGGGAAAGGAAACACTTTTGTGTGGACGTTCTGTTGTCAGTGTTCTCACCAGCTGTCTGCTCCCAGTCTTTTGAACCAGCGTACATTACTTTCCTGATTGCTGTTCTGCCCATCTGCCATTACCTGGTTACTTACTACCCTTCTGCCCTATATTGCCTGTCAGGGTTATTTGTTCCCATGTGGGTTAGTCTGGAAGCTCTGAGCGCTGAAACAGGCTGTTTGAGAATATAGTGCAGAAGTGGCAGCCATTTTGAACATGCTTTGATTTCACTAAGTTTTGAACTTTGATTATTTCAACATATGTCAAGTATATCTATGAACAATGACAGTAGTCTGTGACCATCCATTCAGTGTGACTGTGGGCAGTTTAGCAGGGGCGTATAGTTCCCCAGGGCTCTGTAGGATGCTTTCATCCTGAAGAAGAGGCAGTTTAATTTCTCAGTGCCTTTGTCCCCTTTCCTAAGAGTTTAACTTGTAGACCTTTAACAGAGTTGTCATTTAGGCTTCCTTCCTTCATTCATTTGAGGTGATGCTAGATGTGTATGTATGTACACTCATATTTCCATGACATTTTCATCTAGTGTAAGATCCTTAACATGCATATTGATCTCCTGTATGCACACACACACACACACACACACACACACACACACACACACAACACAAAGAGGGTTGATTATAACGTACAAGCAGGAGGTCACATATGTCAAAATAGATGAATTCTCTACCTCTGAGTACTTGGGTTTGAACCAATGACCTTATGAGACCTGGGCATGGAAGCTGCAAGGAAACCTTGGCAGTCTTTCCACATGTGTCTCAAAATGTTTTAACAATACCAAAGCTTTCTCAGGTGTTTTGCCACCATGCACTAACTCACACACGTCACATTTGAAACCAACAGTTCAACGTTAGATTAAGATTATTATATAGAGTTGTAAAAGAAAAGATGTCGTTCTCTGCAAGGTATCATATAAAACAATTGTAGTGTATGACCCACGTTTCAAGCAAGGGCTTCAGGGGAAGACTACTTAAACAGATTCATCTGAGTAGGACTCCTTGTGGGCCTGGGAACACTGATCACTTTTTTTCTTTCATCAGAGTGCACAGTGCATAAGGTCACGAAAGAATGTGATCTCATTCTGTTTTAGAACATGTTCTTTTTGACGGCATCCTGTATCATGGTGAAATCATGACATGCAAGCACCTTAGCGTGAGTGAATATAGTACGTTGAATTAGATTTTAGACTTGGTGGAGCAAGTGTACAAGTGTGGATTAGAACAAATGAGGTTACCAGTGGAACGCACATACAGGTTAACACAAACCTGAGCATGAAGGTGGCTTATGCACGTGTAAGTGTAATGATTGTTGAATCATGTGGTGTTCAGTGTCAGGCTGATGGTGTTTGAGAGATAACGAAGAGTAATAATAATGAAAAGCACATTAAACCTACTGTTGCAATATCCCATGTTATAAATCTGATCGCATACTAAGACTATAGTTGTTGATGGAATGCCTTGGTGAGCTGTGTTCTGTTCATGTATGTATATCTGTCTGTTACATCTGAGGGAGCAGCCTTCAACATGTGAAAGTGGGTCTGTGATTGGGGTATGTGTTGCCTCTGCTGGCTTTCTCCCTCCCATGGGGTTTTCGTTTGTTTGTTTGTTTGTTTCTCTCTCAATACAGTATTGCATTGAAAGCAGGGTGATCCCTGCAGCTGTTACTTTAGATGTACACATTTCAGTTGACATGATTCACCTTTCATTGGCTTCATTGCTGCTTTGAGCAAAATTCTTTTGTTTTGTTTTGTTTTTCAACATGTTGATACCACGGAGAACATGTGATGTCGAGGTAAGGAGGGTTGTGTTTTTGTTACCAAGTGTGGGCGAGTTGAACTGTGAAGCAATGCACATGCAAATTCTGTGCAAAATGTTGCTGTGATTTTGTTTTTTCAAAGCGCGGTTTGATTGCTATGTTGAAGATAAATGTGTACAGTTTGTAGTCTGTGTGTATGTTTGTGCAGACGCACACACATTTTTCAGGGACGGATTGTTCTTTGGGAACGTGTTCACCTTTATGCTTTCAGTGCCTCCATCAAAACGTCAAATTTAAGTGAAGGATGGTAGGATTGATTTGACCAAGTTCAGTTGTCATTCCCTGGAAAGAGATTTACTGGCAAGAGATTGGCACTAGTCTGTCTAGCCATACAAGGTTTGTGAGACACCCTATTTCTTCAAAAAACAAGAATTGTTAGCTGATATACAGTAGAATTTCCCAGTAAAGTATAGGAAATTTTTCTTTAGGAAATGACAAATTTTAGCTGGTTTAGTTTTTTAAAGAAATTGTTTTAGTCTAAATAGTATATAGCTCTCTCTCTCTCTCTCTCTCTCTCTCTCTCTCTCTCTCTCTCTCTCTCGTCTCCTCTCTCAGTTTATAAACTTGCAACACAACTTATTCCTGGTTTTTATGCGAATAGAGGGAGGAAAGAGCAAGAGAAGAAACTCGCTCACTCTGTCTGTCTCTCTGTCTCTGTCTCTGTCTCTCTCTCTCTCTCTCTCTCTCTCTCTCTCTCACCATAATCATTATTCAGAGCTCCATGCATGCAACTGGGAAAAGCTTAGTCAGAGCACGCTCGGTGTATGTAATAACCTCAACCAAACTGCTTTCAACACAGGTTAATCGTCATCAGGCAGACTGTCGGCATCCGTTTGATTGGATGAAGCTCTATGCCGAGATCTCTAATTGCTGGCTAGCCAAGTCTCTCCTGAAGAAATTGTGTGGGGGTGGATCATCGTCAGCTACTACTTGTATGGAGCAGAGCATTGTTGGTATAACCATTAACCAACAGAACGCATTTTGTTTGTTGGAAGTATATTTTGATCACTGGCTGTAATCACAGTTGGTTGGCTGGCTGATTCGTTTATTTGTGGTCTGTTCGTCTGCTTTGATGATTTTAAGCGCTTGGTGATTGTTGTCAGCAGATCGGTGATGATCATTAGAATAGATCAACAGCAAGAGTAACACACAAGGAGAGGGAAGGTGAAAGGGGTGGGAGAGAAGATGGGGTGACGTGGGGGATGGGCATGTAGACTTTGAGTAATAGGAAAGGACTGGCAAGAAACGACCAGTTGGGCCATGTTAAAGATGATCATTTTGAAATGAAAACTTTTTTTTATTTAAGTGATGGAACATCTGAAACCAGCAACACATTTTCTACTAGGAAAAGTCAAATTTTTTCTTCACAATGCTTAAAACGTATCCAATTGTCAGTTTTGCAGTACATATGCATATTGATTTTTTTTCCCCAATTATCACAGTATTAATCCCTTGATTGCTGAAGAGTTTTTGCCCATTTGAACTCCCACATGTAGGAGCAAAAGCTGAATTTCTATATGACCCCCTATGCTGTGAGAATAAGACAGAGTTAATGAGAGCTGACCCAATTACCATATTATGTAGAGAGAACTGAGATGGAAAGCAATTGCATCTTCCATTACTCGGCCCTCCACATGGCCAGTGAGTGAGCGAAATGCTTGTGCCACACTCTCCAGGTGGTGACCACGTGTCATGCCCTCTCCTCACATGCCAGGTCAAGATAAATGTTCTCTGAACATGTCAGTCAACGGTCAATAGACTTGGCTGTATGGCAAAAAACGTCCACTGTGAGCGTACTAGCATTTGAAAAAGTTGTGTAATTAGACAGCCAGTGGCTCATAGCCAACAGAATTCCATTTTGCCACAGTGGGTTCTCATTGGTCATGTCTTGTTGACCTAAATACTTGCACCTTTAGATTATTCAGACATTTTTTGATGAAACTGCTGCATACAAGAGATGTACTGAGGCATGTAATAGAACAAAAACAGCTTTGTAAGAGAGACACACTGAGGCAGTCAAAGAAAAATGGTGGTGAAAAAATGTACTTGATTAGGAACTCGTCAATACTGTCAGGCCCCTTATTTGAATGTCTTCTATGTAAGGATGTTCATTATGGGCTAATATATGGTGACTGATGATTGGAAGATATGTTGTCATTTTCTTTTTAAAGAATTTTTTTTTTTAATGTTTGACTTACTTTCCTGTTATTGGTGCTTTCTTTTCTTTTTTTCTTTTTTTTTTTTTTTTTTTGAATTTGTGTGGTGGGTGGCTTGTGTGCATGTGAAGGTTGGTGTCTTTGGGGGGAAAAAGTAGGTTTTCTGGTGTTGAAAGTGTGGCAAAATTGGGAGATTTTTCCGGAGTAAAACTTCACAGTGCTGCAGCTGTAATAGCCGCACTGGAGAGTCTGATGCAGGAGGGGCATTGTGAAAGCTGCTGATTTGAGGTGAGTGAGAGAGAGTGTGTGTCTGTGTGTGTGTGTGTGTGTGATCATCACCTCAGGAGATTCTGATATCCTATGAAGCCTTACATTTCACTTGAGAATTGATACTACATGTATTTTTCACATCTATTGAGCCTTTTTTGTATTTTCAGAAGAAAAAAAATCTACCAAAATCAATGAGATGCTATATTTATTTTCACATATATTGAGCCTTTCTGTTTGTATCTTCAAAAGAAAAAAAATCTACTAAAGTCAGTATATTTTTAGAAGGAAAAGATCTACCAAAATCATTTGAGTCTTTTTCAGTGCAACTGGTCATGGTAGCAAACAATGGTAATATTACTAGCACCAGTAAATCATAATTAAATGAAGACTACAGCTCTAAAGTTTGCATTTATTTATTAGGCAGAATTGCTTAAATAGGAATATCATCATGTTTATGTTCATGATGCATGTAGACGAGATGAGCAGGTCAAAAAGTTGTTGATGATGATATTGTGTCTAAAATAATGGTGTGTGTTCTTCGTTCTTTTGTTTGATGTCTTTTCATTTGAACTGTTGACATCAGACAAAAATGAAAACAATAATAGAGTGTGCCACTAAGTGTGTGTGCATGCCGGAGTGCATGTGTGTAAATATATCTGTGTGTTTGAGTGAAATTTTACACTTGTGATATAAGACATCCAAATCCCTGAAAAGGCTCTTGTGTGTTCAACTGGCTCTTGTATGTTTGACTTTAAAGAATTTTCATACTAAAACTGATTTTTAGGTACGTAAACAAACAGGATGTCCCAAATAGTTTTGGGAGAGAAGGGACCTGAATTTAATCGTCCCTCATTATTGCTTTGAATGGTACTCAGAGCCCCAGAGTAAATTCGCTTGATCATGTCATTCCATTAAAGTGATTTTATCGATGTCTGTTCATCTGCTCACAATGAGCAGGAAGGTGGGAAGAAATCGTAGAGTTTATGCAGACAAATGTTCAAAAAAAAAAAAAAAAAAAAATCCTACTTTAACCCTTTCAGCACTATCATAGCAACTGCCTTTACAATCTTACCAGCCTGGCATGTTTTGACTGTTCAGGTGGAACATCAAATATGCTTTACTCAACCTGTCATAACTCTGGATTGACATGTAAAAAGAGAACACAGCTACGAAAGTATAATTTTTCTGTAACGTATTGAATTTTTGCTTTGTTTGAATTATCCGGTGTTGCAGAGTGTCTTGAGAAATAGGGGCCAAGTGAATCCTTCATCACATCATCAGCACTTGTTATTCCGACAGGTTGTAATATTGTATTTGTGATAAAGCAAAAATAACTCTTGACAGTTTCCTTGTCAAATGCAGTGTCTGCAACTGTGTAAATTTACAATGCATTCATATGAATGTACTTTTAGAGTTATTTGCTAAGATTGACCACAATGATTTCATCTAGAACTTATGTCACTGTAACGTATGGTGTTGGAAGAGAAAAAAAAAACGGTAAAAAAAAATCATCACTCCAGATTTACTTACTTAAAACAACACATATTACAAGAAGGAAATGGCTTCAAAATACTCCTCCTGTATCATGCGCAAAATAATGGTGAAATGTGCTAGATCTGAATAGAGATTTGACACCCAATGTCTGTGTCAGGTTCAGGCGTCCATATATGCGTTCACATGTGCATGACCTCTGGTTGGGCACTGGGCAAAAAGAGTAAAGTAGGAACATTCCTTTCTTTCATGCTTGCTTGTCCAAACAAATGTCAAAACGCTGGGAACATGCAGCGTAAAGGAACCTGTTTACTCTGAATATTGATGGTGTCCACTGCATTAAAGTGAGCCTCAAAACCACATGAGCAGTGGGAACTGAAACGGAAGGCACAAACACTGGGAGCTGGTGGCTCCACCTGGTCGCAAACACGTCTGTGTGAGGGGTGTTCCAGATTCGACACATAAACTTAAACATGACTTGTTCAGTGTCCACTCCGTTGGAAGAAACTGATTCAGCCTGGATAGGGAGTTGTCCGGAATGTTCAACTTCCCCAGAATGTGTCTGACCAGGAGCCTTCCTCTTGGGAACCTGTGACTGGATTTTTACTGCCTGAAATATTTTAAAAAAAAAAAAAAAAAAAAAAAATTTTAGAAAGAGTGGGTGTTATTGCCTGAAATATGCTAACAATATCGCGATTCTGAAAGGTCACCCCACGAAGCGAAGTGTAAGTTGGTTGTCCATGTATGCACAGCAAGAATTAGAGAAGGAGTTTGAGCACCAGGAGTAAATTAGACCTCATGAATTTTTTGTATGTCTCATCCTAGTGATAATGCGCATGGTAATCACTGAATTGGTTTTCAACAGAATAAGATTGAATTTGTCTCTGCAATCAGTGTACAGTCTGTTGACATACATGTGTTCAACTGTTTCCAATGAAACTGACAAGTCATAAACTGATTGGAACAAACAGACATAATTACAAAACACCTACTTTCATAACTAGGCCAACTTACAAGGAATGAGGATATGAAAAAGGTAAGTAAAAAAATTCTTAACCTGCATGCTGATCACTGTGTGGGCAGAGTATTGGATCAAACTCTGTTCTAGCTTTGGTTTCTGCCTTTCTTTTCTCTCTTGACAAACAGTACAGCTTATCCTCTCTTCTTCTTTTTTTTTAACTTTGTTTAAGCCTATGATAATGATTTATTTGACAGCTCAAAAGTAGATGAAACATGTGAAGATGACAAGATCAGGTGACCAAGGCAGAACTTTCATCCACTGCACCATCTCTCCATTAAGAACTGAATGGTTGCTGCATGCCAAAACCTAGCAAAATGGCTACTGTTCAGACTGTAGTTATGAATAGCTACAGCATTAATGTGGCTTGTTGGGTCGTTTAGTCATATTACGCAGTGTCAGAAACTCCCAGATTGTTCATAGAGATCACAGAAACTTCCAACTCAACTGCTTTCTTTTGTTATTGTAAACTAGATGCACTTGCTGGCATTTTTGAAGAGTGATCAAACTGGCAATAAATTTAAAGAATTAAACTCCTGGGCATATTGAAAATGAAAAGGGTGAATTTGAGCTCCGCGGCGTGGAATATGCACGAAATATGCATCATTGTCAACTGATTGAGGCCGTATTGAGGGACAGATTTATCTCCCATCGCTCCCCAGTCTTTTTAGGGACATCCTTGGATCAGATCTGAAGTGATGATCTCACTGAGTAGGAACAAGACAGATGTTTGGACAGGCAAGTATGAGAAAAACTATCACAGACCCCTCAAACTATGGTTTTAAACTGAAGGAAGAAATGAACAAAACAAAAAAACAAAAAAAGGTCATGTCCAATTTCAGCTCTAAATCGATCCCAGAACAATTTCAAACATCAATGGATAATTGATCGATACATTTTAAAGCGATGAGCTAGAAGGTTGTAAGTCTTAAAGCCAGTTTGGTAAGGCAGTAAATCAGGTAATTTGGTAAACAGACGTGTGCGAGTGTGTGATTATTCATGTGCGTGAAGTTTTGTGTGTGTGTGTGTACATCCCTCTTTTTGTGTTCATACTGTGTACCACTTTACGACTGTTCTTTTTGTTATTTTTTCATGTGAAAAGATGGATTGTGACGAGTGATAATTGATTCGGTTGATTTCACAATGCAACTTTCCTAAAGGTGCTTATAGAGTCAAGAAAGGTTGAATGCCCTAGAACATTGTTCGAAAATGTGAGTTCTCGTTCACTGCACATTACTATTGTGTATATCTTCATATATGAAATTAACTACAATTGTGCATATTAGGACATTTATAACTTGTGTGTGTGTATATGTATATATAAATATATATATATATATACATAGATATGCAACCCATGTAATATGTAAATAGAATTACATTTTATGTTCATTTTTAATCTGTTTTTTTACAATTTCTACTGAGCTGTGGTCTTAAGTGTTTTGTTTTAGAATTATTTATAGAGCTGTTGCAAGAAATAAGTGTTGTTTGTTGCTCTTTAACTCTCCCCCCCCCCCCCTCCCCCCCCCTTATTTTATCAGTTCCTTGTTCACTTCTTTTTTTTCTTTTTTTTTTAAACGATGTGCTTCGAAAGAGGCAACCCAGGTAACTTGCTCTTAATATCAAGAATACTGTGTTGCGTAAGATTTGAGAATTTTTCTGAATTCACTTTTGCACCCAAAACGAAGGTGATCCAAAAAATACATGCAAAAAGTGCGCTTTGGGTTTCGACCTTTGGGGTCTTTCACAGGCAAGACAAATAACAGTCAAGACAATAAAAACAAAGGATGAAAAGAATAGATATTCTCTTACCTCTTCAATCTTGAAGCAAAATTAGGTCTTGTGTGAATGACCAAATCAACAAAATGGAACTGAGGTTGGTAAGGGGAGACAACACAGGTTAAAATGATAGTGATAATAATGAAAGTAATAATAATGATGATATGACCATATAATGATACTGACAAAAACGATGATAGCAGTGGTAGTAATAATAATGACAATAACAGGAGAGGAAGGTAAAGAATGAGAGGATGGTTACAATAAGAAGGTTATTGTAGCAATAATGATAATGTAGAATAATAGAATTATATAGAATAATAATAAAGTTGTGCATTGTTCAGGACCATGAACATGTGGCAGGAATACACATGGGAAAAATCAGACCTTGTATTTGTGTTTATATTGGGTTACTCTTTGATTCTCATAAACTCGATACATCAACATCTTGATGTGTAGCATTTCTATGAATTGATTGTTGAACAGGCATGTAGATTTCTGGAAGATGGTGAACACATACAACTTCCTCATATGACATGACAGCTGCTGTCTGAACGTGTTACATCTTTCTCTCTTCGTTCACAACTAGTGTAGTCCTTTTTTTTCTTTTTTTTTCTTTTTTTTTTTTTAACCTCCACAAGCTAGTCGTGATTGTGTCAATGCAAACAAGTTGTGTGTGTGTGTGTTTTAAGCCCTCTGATAGAGAGTAGGATGAGAATTCGGTGCTACTTTGTAGGTTCAGGTAATTGTTTTTCATGTTTTGAAAGTATCTTTACGATTTCTCGCCACCTCAGGAATTTCTTACTGATAGAAGAGATGAATTGGAATGCCATAGAATTATCGACAGGTAAAAAACATTTTTATGCCACAGACTGGTGTTTCGATTACTGAAGTTTCCAATATTCTGTGAGGTGACTATGAAGTTAGTAGTATTCGGTCAATGAATTTCTTAACATGTTCACCCTTGTATTTGGACTTTGAAGTTGCTGCTATTCAGTAGTTGTTGTTGTTGTTGTTGTTGTTTTTTAATGAATACCCTAGTGTTTTGACTTTGAAGATGTTGATATTCAGTCCATGAACTTATGTGTAGATATGATTGGGCATACACAGAATGCTCCTTTAGCTTAGATAAAATCGGGACTCTCCTGTTCAGATTATGCAGGCTCATGTTGCGCTAGAAAGTTGTCAGTGTACATCCTTGATGCCTTGTCTGCCAGAGACCTGGATTTATGAGTGTCAGTCATGTTATCATCGTTTGAATCGTATTCACTGCAGGTTCTTTTACACTGATCCATCAGTCTCAGCCTGGAGAGCGGAAAGCACATATTATGTTTTTCCTTTTTTGTTTATAATTGCTGCATTTTCCTGTCGGGCATTCAAGCACTTCACAGACTTCCTTATGTAAAGGGGGCTTATTTTTATAACAAGCTTTTTTTTTTTTTTTAAATATCTTCAGAAACAATTTTGGAAGTTTTAAGCAGGAACACTGAATCTGTTCCCAGACAGACGTCTGCTGTTTAGATAGTGTGTCAAATGCAGACATAGAAATTTCCATTGTCAGTACTGAAAATGCAGGAAGACCATCCTGTCCTGCATAGTTAACCAAAGTCAATTCAAGATATGCTGCCTTTGGCTAATGACTGGCAACAACTAGTTGGGTTCATTTGGTATGGAGCCCTTTTTTTTCCAGCTACATTATTATCATAATATCTCAGCCAGATTACTCCTGCACGCTCATTCCTCACCCGCCCACATTGCGATGACCAGGTTTGTCATGTGGCAAGTCTCTGTGTCTGCGGTCCACAAATACCAGGTTGTCTGAAGGCAACCCATCAGACAACACGCTGCACTGTGGCTGACTTTGTTGAGTGATGTTCAGAGATGCCTGTTCTGATCCTGCATGATCAGGACGCCATGTACTTAACGTCAGGCCGATGACAGTTCTTACTCCATCGTGCAGCCAGCCTGAGTGAGCAGACCTCTCCGACACACACCCCTCCCACCTCCGCCCCCATCTGGAAGGAGCCACTAGGATATCCAGCAGCATTTTTCATCACCCTAACATTGCTGAAGACGGTTCAGGTGGGAGGGGACACGAACGCACCACAGGTACAGGATGTGGAAAGAAAACTGAAACGTAGGTCACGACAAGAAAAGCCAGGCATGAAGTCCACAGAAATTAACTTTTTTTTTATTTTCAAACTTTTTTCTCATTTGATTTATGATCAGTGTGGATGAAGTTGATGCATTGAAGTGCCATTTTGGTCTAAGACTACATAACAGGGCCAGCTGTACTCAAGACTTTCATAGTACATCCAGGTGTTAACCAAGCCTGAGAGGTACAGACACCTGCAGTGCTGATCAGGAAGTTTGAGTAACTCTCTCAGAGACGCATCCTTCAAATGGATGAATCTCTACCCAGTAGTTCTAGTCTTGCCATGTAGCCGCTGGTGCACTCAGCTGTGGGCAAGTGTCTATCTGGGCACCGAATTCCAACAAATATATGTATACCTCTGACGGGATTTGGCCCTGCAGCCTCCAAGTCCGCAGGTAGGTAAACTAACCACTGAACCATGCCAAGCATTGCACTTGGTTAAGGGCTGTGCTTGGTGAATATTTAAGGTTTCAGGTTGCTGAATATTTTAGGTTTCCATGACCTGAGTTGAGCTGACATGAAATGCAGGATCTTCAGTGTGTGTGTATTTGGACTTCCTTTATATGTATATACACGTTAAGGAAATGTAGGTCTGCATCCTGTTAGATGTAAGAGATAGACATCATCTGCTGCTTCAACCTGACGCATTATCTGGATGGAAGACCACTGCCCTGAGAACATGACTGACACTCTTGTAAGTGCTCACATAGACCAGGCTTAAATGATGTGGAACCCTATTTTCAAGACAGCGCACAAGTATGAAGTGTTGACTGCAGATGCTTCAATACAAGCTGCAGCAATGTCAGCAAAATTGCCTTTTTCTTTTCCTCATCCAGCAAGATTCAGTGGCTAATGTATTGCATGTATGTATGTTGCAAAATTATGTTTGAAAAGTGTCAGGTGCGTGAAACTTGATCTTTTTTTGCGCCATTATATTCTTGGACAGACTGGGTCTTCACTTTGCAATGGCACTGAAAGCAATAACATATTTTATGTGTTTTTAGTAATGACTATGTTGGGAAAAAATGGATTTTATTGCTTTTAAATGTTGCACAGAGAAGGTCGTTCTTTTATCAATTGCACAGATAGTCTTTTTAACTGTCACACAGATAAGGGTCTTTTTTTTTTTTTTTTTTACTAGTCGCACAGACTGGATCATTCTTTTAGCTATTGCACAGTTGTTCTTTCAACTGTTGCAGATTGGATCGTTCAATCAGCTGTTACACAGACTAGCTCAGATTGCACAGAAAGCACAGAGTTGGTTGCTCATTTTCACCTGCAGCACACAGTGGGTCTGTGTATTGCAACTGTTGCACAAGTACCTATTCTTTGGTGTGGATTGCAACTTTTGCACAGAGAACAGTGATTTTGTCTGTGTTTTGCGACCGTTGCACAGATAGCACTGGTTTGATCTGTGTTTTGCCACTGTAGGGACAGAAGAGATTTGGCATGTATTTCACAACTGTTGCACAGACAATTGTTTTCACCTGTGTTCTGCAACTGTTGCACAGATACGGCCTGTGTTCTGCAACTAATGCACAGTTAGAGCAGATTTGGTCTGTGTTCTGAAATGGTTGCACAGATTTGGTCTGTGTTCTGCAACTATTGCACAAATTTGGTCTGTGTTCTGCAATTGTTGCACAGATTTGGTCTGTGTTCTGCAACTAATGCACAGTTAGAGCAGATTTGGTCTGTGTTCTGAAAGTGTTGCACAGATTCGGTCTGTGTTCTGCAACTGTTGCACAAATTTGGTCTGTGGTCTGCAACTGTTGCACAGATTTGGTCTGTGTTTTGAAACTGTTGCACAAACTTCATTTGTGTTCTGCAACTACTGCACAGTCGGCACACATTTGGTCTGTGTTCTGCAAGTGTTGCACAGAGTTGGTCTGTGTTCTGCAAGTGTTGCAAAGATTTGGTCTGTGTTCTGGAGCTGTTACGCAGATTTGGTTCAAGTTCTGCCATTGTTACACAGTTAGCACAGGGTTGGTCTGTGTTCTGTGATTGTTACACTGATAGTGCAGACTTTATACATGTTCTGAAATCGTCGCACAGATGGCAGACTCGGTCTGTCTTTTGCACCAGTCTTGGGGATAGCACCGATGCCTACACTCTTCCCCAACAGTTGCAGGGATAGCTGTTTAAGCCACTCCTATGCAAATGTTACCAACATCCATTCTCCATTTTGCACAGTTTCCTGAGGCACATATAAATACATGCACTAATAGTAAAAGTGCACTTTTTCAGTACTTCAGTATGATAGTTTTGGAATGTGTTTGTTTGGTTTTAAGGAATTAAGCCGCAGCCAAAACTAGTCTAGGGTCACTTCACTGAATGACTGATCTAGATCGTAGTATTTGTTCTATGCATCTGATCTCCTGTATCCAAACAAATATGAATGCTACTTTTTTTTTTTTGCAGAAAAGTTAAAGGAGAGCACTTTTCTCAACATCGGCAGAAATCTGCTCTTTTGAATCCATTGCATATTTTCAAGTTTTATATATATGATGCAGGCATTATTTAGGGTTTTATCTTGATACCAAGGATTTGAAGACAAAGGTCTTTTTTTTATCTTTTGAAAACACTACAAAATTACAGAGGAGTGCATTCTGTTTTATTTCAAATGATAATAAACTATGTATGTTGATTTGTGTGTGATGATTTTGTTTTACATGTTTTGACCAGTTGTGAAGAAAGCTAAGATCAGACTGTGGTGTATGCCAACAGAAATGAGTGGGTGAGAAGAAGAAAACATATTGTGAAAGTAGAGGAGAGAGCAGTGGGTGAGAAGAAAAAAAAAACTTGTGAATGTGGAGGAGAGAGAGCGTCTTGTCCACACTTTTGTGTACTGCTCATTGTTTATCCTTCATCTGCATCTGTGTTGCTCAGTTTTAAATATCAACATGATTTTTGTTTTTGTACTGATACCGTTCATACTTTATAGACATTTTCTGTATATAATAGGCTGTGTACACTAGTTTATATCCATTTTTGAATCAGTTTTCTCTCGGACTGACACAGAAAGTCATTGACCTTAATGCAATTTTACCCTTTTTTATTATTTTCTGGGTTTTTTTTTAATACACGTGATGTCTCAATTAAAGGGGGTGAATAGACAAAAATAAGCAGGCAATGTATTATGGTCCATTAATTTCTCCACTGCCAAGTGTAAGTGCACTAATATGCCAAGGAATAAATTGCTATACCTTGTTTCTGTTTTGTTCGTTTCATTGTATCTCAGATCCTACTTACAGTGTAAGCTTCGTATTTTACCCAATGACATTATATTGTAAATTTCCCAGCAGTCTGAAAGTATCTGCCATTACACTTCAGTCATGAAGTATCTATCATAACATTTCAGTCTTAAATTATTAACCATCACATTTCTCTATATAACAGGTACTAGTGAAACAAAAACAAAAAGCAGACTTTCAGAAAATCCCGGAATAAGAGCAGAATAATCACACAAAAGCAACATCCAAGCAAGCCTGCACGCACACACACACACACACAACATACACACACACACACATTTTTTTTTTTTTTTTTAAGATCAGGCAAGTGCCACGTTCTTGCAGCTGTTGCCTGTCCAGAAAGGGAGATCATCACCCACTTGTTTGGAGTTCTTTCTTTTCAGGGATGCTGCCGTATTTAGCTCATATTATCGTTAAGATTTTATCTGGTTGAAAGGCATGTAAAGTGGTCATTTGACCCAGAAAACTTTGCAGGTCAGGACAGTGAAGAGTTTGAGAATACCGAGACGAGTATGTCCGATTCCCTCATTCCCTTCTATGTTACCATTAAACGAACTCCGTCATGTTGGGAAATCAGCCGTCCATTTTCAATCATTAACATAGCGTCTCTCAAATAGTTCAGTTCTTAGTATGGTGTTTCATGAGGTTGGAGAAGCATTCAATATTTGAACAAGGTAAGTGAATTTTTATTTAAAGATGTATTGAGAGTTAAAGTGAGGGAGGCTGGAGTAGAGGCCCAGGTATGGAATGAATACCTACCAGCTCTTTGATCCCAGCCTTGCCTCCTCTCAGCCATTTTTTGCTTTGTATACAGTTTATCCCCTGTATGCTTATTATACTCCCATCTTCTTCACAGATGGCCCATTTGTAAAAGACAGCGTCAAAAACTGCAAAATGTTCCAAGTGATAAGATTTTTTTTTATTTATGAAAAAGAAAAAAATGATACATGTAGCACATTCAGTTGGTTGGAATGAAGACATGTCTGCTCTTTAATCCTCCGACAATAGGTGGAAAGTGGCCGTTACTGAAGTCTGGACATGAAGAACTTCTAACTGATTGGGTCAACAACAGCTGTCGCACGCACACAGAAATCCATATTGATTGGTTGTCTCCAGAGTCAAAAAGCTAAAGATGATGTTAGTTTATAACAGTACATGGTACCATCAGAATTTTCAGTTTGCCTGACCCACTGAAAGACTAATCACTCTGAACGATACTGCTCCCAGAATCATCATACCTTGTTTCCCTGTCTGTATCCTGTCGGTGGCTGTTGGTGATTCATCCACAGCCACACTCGGGCGTGTTCTGTTACTGTAGCTAGCTAGTGCAATCATCATGAGTATCATCATGAAATATGTAGGTGTTCATAAGGAGGCCGACCTGTGAGGAAAAAATCAGATCTTTTATCATTTTTTGTTGTATTGTTTTTGTTGCTCCTTGGTTGTTGTTGTTGTTGTTGTTTTCTCCTCTTTTTTTTTTCACCTTTCCCAGCTTTCATTTTCAGCCTCTGGTCAGGTTTGATTTGATGGTTGTAGCCCGGCCAGCCACACAAATCCTGACACCTGTCCATCTCACCATCTCTGTATGGATATGGTCAGTTGTTGAAGACCAAGTACAATACCTGGCTGGCTGGATAGGTGATTACTTAGGAATAAGGAAACTTGTCAGGTATTTCACTCTCCATCTCCGTCTCTGGCTTTACCTGTAAATAATCAAATGTTGGTCCAACCCTTGCGTTTGGGTACGTTTTTCTTCAGTTGTTGGATAACTAATTATGAAAAGCATGTACATTTTAACTGTGCATATTGTTTTGTGACCATGCAGTTCTTTTGTATACTTTCTTTACCATGTACGAGGGCCACCCCATAAGTTCTCGGATAGGAAAAGATGAAAGTACACTGGCATTTCTTACCTAGCCCATCTTTTCAAAGTATCCTCCATCAGCATGTATGCACTTTTCCATCCTTCTAAACCACGAATCCATCACCCCAGCCCACTCCGACTTAGGTATACCAGAACTCAAGCCCTCGGCAAACGCTCGGGCATCTTCAGGGCTCTCAAATGGCTTTCCTTTCAGTTGTTTTTTCAAACGAGGGAACAAAAAGAAGTCACAAGGGGCTAGGTCAGGAGAATGCGGAGGATGAGTGACGAGCTGCACGCTATTCTCTTGCAAGAAGTCTAAAGTTGCAGCTGCCGTGTGGGTGCTGGCGTTGTCATGGTGGAGGAGTAGGTGGCGGATACCGGTCCATGGTCGCCATGCACTCCAAGCCTCGAACACTTTTGGCAGGCAGGTGTTGATGTACCATTCAGCATTCACTGTCTTTCTTTCCAGAAGCGGTACAGTAGTCTCATGGCCAGATCTTGCAAAGAAAACTGCAATCATTTGCTTTGTGCAGCTTCTTGATCTCTTAAATTTCACAGGTGGAGTTTCCCCTGGAAACAGCCAAACTGACGACTGCTGCTTTGTTTCGGGGTCATACTGGTAAACATAGGTTTCATCACCTGTGACGATATTGGAGACCCTATCTGACCTTCCTCCGTCAAATTTTTGCAGCATAAACTGGCACCATTCAACCCTAGCCCTCATCTGCTCCCCAGTCAGCTGGTGGGGCACCCAACGGGCACAACGCTTCCGTACAGAGAGATTGTGCCGAAGAATGCTGTCTAAGCTTCCTGATGAAAGGTTTAGAGTATCCTTGAGTTCATCCTCCGTGATTTGAGGATTTTCTGTAATCATGGCCTTCACTGTGCTCACGTTCCCATTGGTAGTAACTGAAACTGGACGTCCACAACGGTCACGATCTTCCAACGACATTGTACCAAACTGAAATTCGTTGAACCACCTGTGGACTGTGGATAATGATGGAGCCTTTTTCGCCAAAAGTTTGTCAAACTTATAAAACTTTCCTTGAAAGACTTCCTTTGAAGATAGTCATAATAAATCATGGCACGAAAATCTCTCCAAGACAGGCTCTCTGCAACACTTTGAAAACCGTTCCCCTTGCCATCCATTTTGCTGTCTAGAACAAATTTGGCTCTGACGATTTTTATCATTTTTTGTGTCATAGCTATTATGACATCGCTTGTGATGATGATATAAAAATTGAAATTATGGCGTCAGTGGTTTCTGCGCATCTGAGAACTTATGGGGTGGCCCTCGTATCAGATGTCAATACATTGTTTCTATAAACACTTGGAATGATCAGATGAGGTGTTGCGTTACTGTGTGTGTATGCTTGTGTGTGTCTGTGCTTGTGTGTGTAAAGTTTGTGTGAAGAACTGTATTAACAACAGGTTTGTGAGCACGCATGTATGTTATGAAGTATGTAATGATCAAGATTATTAAAAAAAAATATGATCATCTACAAATGACTTGAATATCCCCTTGGAGACCAAGAGTCCCATAGTCCCATCTCACTTGGAACTGCAGAATGTTTGACTGGATATAGTTTGGCAACTGAAAGCTCCATTCACCCAGTAATTTTAGAGTCAGACAGAAGATAATGAGACTAGTATGGTTGTAAAGGAACACTTTCAGACAACAATGAACAACTGTGTGAAATAGGCCTTATGTCAAAGAAAAAGAGCATGTAACAGCAAACCTTGCTGCAGGGGGTAAGCACACAACAAACACTGTGTTGCTCATGATGGAAAAGCTGTCACAACCCTCAGCTTACAACTGTCACAGCTGAAATGAAAACTTTAACCCTCTCCCATTTGTTTCACCCATATCTGGCCGCTCTGTTTGTCTCCCCTTATGCTCGTTACGGCCGCACATGCTGCATTACTTTCCCTCACACTGCGACCTTGTTTCAAATCAAGGCTGGCCAAAATAAATGGGCATCCTTGAGAGGTGTCCAATGAAATCTTAGCAGTAGTATGGGGTGTTGGAAATGATTCAGTCATAAGACTGGAGTCATGAACTGACCGCATTCCATTGATTTCTCAAAAAAATACAAATACTAGGAGCAGTCTGGGGCTGCAAAATGCAAATACAAGAGAGTTAAACAGCAGGCAGCTTACAGCTGAATCAGAGATAGTGGAGGTGGTTGAATCAACTGATGTTTAGCTTGTTTCATTGTACAATGTTGTGTGGGAGATGATGTTACTGTAAGTGGTAAGAAAGAAGGGTTGTGTCAGCAGGATTAATGAGAAACTTGTAGCAGAGATCACCGATTACCAGCTTCATTATTTATACCACTCAGGGTTTGCTACGGATAAAAGAAAATAAATATATAAAAAGTTTACTCAGAAACTCTCACCAAGGTGGATGTTCACAGGCAAGCATATGCTGCATCGTGTGCTTCGGTTCAAAACAATTTCCTGTCAAGGCAGAAATGTCTCCCTTTATTTTATTCATTAGATTTATATTATCTAAATGTGTACACACATTTCTACCAGTCAAGCTGAAAAAAATATCCTTTGTGAATTAAGGGGTATATCTGTACCATGCACACTTAAGTATTGCACATCATGGACAATGCTTTTATGAGACGACTTGGTCTGATTTCACAATTCCTGTTGCAGGACTGCCTAAGATTTTTTGACAGAATGCTTCATTCCAAAAAGTATTGTTTGACCAAATAGTTTCAACACAGCCTTAAAAACTCAGGTATGTACATGCATACATATAGACTCTATTCAGGTACTGTTTAAAAACCCTAATGGACATCTTTTTTTTCTTCCTGTTAGTTATAGTTGTGCTCTCCTCTTAAGCTTTAATAAGAGATTTTTTTTTTTTCCATTTCAGTGTCACAGTTGTAAACAGGTGTATTCACACACACACACACACACACACACACACACACACACACACATCTTCACACTGTAGCAAACAAAATAATCAAATATATTTAACACTTCTTCTCCCCAAAGAAAACGAAATAAAACATCACTTTTATCGCAAACAGACATGACAAAGATTTTAAATATCACTTAACTATATATTTCATTTTACATATACAATATACTGTATTCAGGAAGTTAAAAAAAAAACGATAATTAAAACATAACATGGATCAACGCGCCCATCTTGTGCTGAATTTTGACAAGTGATTGCTTGTTCTTCATTTTCATTGTCTGGAGTGTTGTCTATAGTTCATGAAGACGACCTAAGAGGTCGAAACACCTTGTGTTTTGTCTTGTAACTCGTTTGTCCATGTTACCTGGCAGAGTTATTTCAAATATCTTTTAAAATTTGTTTAAATTTCCGCCTGTGGTCACCTCACTTTGCAACTAAAATTAGAAGTTTGCATTAGCAAAACGTTGATAAAACTGGAAGGATCAAAGAGTAAACTATCTCTTTATCATAAAAGTTCACAAATTTAAAGCATGCTACATGAGATAGTTTACGCTAGAATATTCTCACTAAATTTTAGAGAATATACTAGCAGTTAAGGTCTTTACATCAGAAACAGAATAAAGACAACGCTTTATCATGATTGATTCTTACACATCACTTTTTCATGATTAACTTTCACACAGAGTCAATGCTGCTTCTACACTGACAAAGAGAAATGTATGAAACAAGTTTTTGCATTTCATCTGTCACATATACAAGTTCCATCACTTAGCATCATTTCGGTACAACAAAAATGGCAATTCATTTCAATGGCACACAGGCTGTCTTCAAAATCTCAGACAAATTTTTCAAGGAAGACTGACATAGGATACTTTGTTATTGCACATAATTTTTCCTCCTTTTTTTTCTTCAACTATTTAAAAACTCAACATTCAAATCGGTCATGATTGAAAATATTACAAATCTGAACACCTCGAGCCTGAAGAAAGATTTGGATGACTGGGCTTAAGACTGCCTTTTGTCACAGATAATATAGACCACAATCATGCGACATGTATGAGCTAATGGAGAGCAGTAACCATGTACAGGATACCAATGTCTTATTTCAAACCTGTCAAATTCATCACGGACACAGAGCTGAAGAACCACATGATATTATAAGAATCTGTTGAAGTATGATGTGTGATCAAATGCTATTAATGCTTGTTCACATCAACAGTTCATGACTTCAGAGCTCATATCTTACAGTCCACTGCTGCCAGCACATCTTTTTTTCTATTTCCTACTTGGATCGAGCTTTTATGTTGCCTTTGGCTTTGATGGTTAATCAGCATAATTCACTGCTGACAAGCACAGTGTAATGATCTAAGAGGAAACCGAGTTAATGCAAGTGGTTCCCACGAATGTGCAGCTTCCCTCATGCTCACAGAAGAGGAGGTAACTGATATGATGCAAGAGTTTCCCACGACTGTGCACCTTCCCTCATGCTGACAACAGGGGAGGAAACTGAGACGATGCAAGAGCTTCCCCCCACTGTGCACCTTCCCTCATGCTGGCAACAGGGAGCTCTACCATGCCACATGGCTGCTTGGAACACTACTAACAGATCGAAAAAATAACTTTTGAACTCTACAAGAATGTACAAAAATGCAAGAGTCTTATTATTTTACACTCACCTTTGGGGTACATGAAAACAAACTGTGAAAATAATATAGTTATACAGAAAGGGAGGGAGACAGAAGATCTGGCACAAATTCTTTGATTATGTGGTACGCCTGCTACCTTTCTTGACAGCATGGAAAGCTTTAAAAATGCTTTAAAGCTAAAACCAAAATCATTGCTGATTTTTCTTGCAATCAACTGTGGTAATATAGCTTTTTTTTTTACCTGCTGCCTGTCAAGATTTCCCCAAAACTTTGGCTTTTCATCATCGTCTTTCCAATAGAACATATAAAGCCAAGATTTAATTCCCAATATTAATTTACAGCACAATTCACTACCTGTACAAAATTGTCAAATAACTACAAGACAGATTCAAAACAAGAGTGTTCAAATGTAAAATGCTCACAACAAGGAAACGGAAAGTATTGTACTATTTTCATGCTAAAACTTGCTGGGAACTTGGAAACAAAAAAAAAGGCAACATTCGTAAAACAAACCAACAAAACCTACAGTTTTAACACTTTAGGCCTATAAGGACATAATAAGGCACACATTCCAATTTAAAAAAAACGATCATCAGAACATGTTCATAGCACAAACAGTAACGATGGCAATTTCATTTGAATGTAACATTAAATGTGTCCACATTATCCTGAGGCTCTACATGACTGAATGGAATATCCAAGTGGTAGAAAGCAGGAATGAAAGGGACTATCCAGTCTGAAACCTGAACGGCATAAGGAGAGTGATTCTACTTCTTCTCCTGCTCACCAAACCATGTTGTAATTGGGGTCAGTCCAGTCTTGGAGCTGAAGTCTCTGCTCCTGCTGCAGTAACACCACCCCTATCACCCATACCCATAGAGAGAACTATAAAATGTGCTTTCTGGCTCATCCGGCTCCGCCCAGCTCCAACCGGCTGGAGCCGGAGCTGAAGTCTCTGCTCCTGCTGCAGTAACACCACCCCTATCACCCATACCCATAGAGAGAACTATAAAATGTGCTTTCTGGGTAATCCGGCTCCGCCCAGCTCCAACCGGCTGGAGCCGGTTTCGCTGCTGCTCCACCGGATTACCCAGAAAGCACATTTTATAGTTCTCTTATAAAAAAAAAAAACATTTACAAACATACATAATGTGCAGGATTATCTGTTTTTAACACTAATTTAGAAAACTTTTGAGACTTAAGTTTTTGCTTAATCCTTCGTTTTTCTTGATTTTCATAACATCATTTTCACGCATACATTCATCAAATGTGAAATCAATTTCTGCAAAACTCTTCACATCTGGCCGCATTACCGATCACCTCTGGGTCTCACTTGAGACCCTATGGCGCCCTAGGGCCCCAAGTCAGACCCAGAGGGTCACATATAACACGGCCAGATGTGAAGAGTTTTGAGGATATGCCTCTCATACTTGTTTGCCTGCTTTCTATTTGTCTAATTTGGGCAATCCCCTCACCCCCATTTTAGTGGTCCTTCCCATAGCCGCACCAGGGCGACCATTTTAGGTTTACGGGCGTTCATAGCCGCGCCAGTGACCATATTTTGGGTTTACGGGCGTTCATAGCCGCGCCAGTGACCCAATACGAAAGTGGGAAGGATCACTTGAGGGCAGGGAAGAGGGCAAATTTAGACTTTTCAATGCCATGACAACCAAGTATTTAAAACTACTGCAGGCATATCCTCAATGTTGTTATCTTCAAGATTTATATATACTGTACACAAACAAACGCTTTACAATTACATGGTGTCTACTTGCCTAGAGTAAAGTTGTTTTTTATTTTGTTAAAACAACACCAAAAGCTAAATAACAAAGTGCATCTTACATTACTTTTTAGCCACTACTTTTTAATAAATATTTGTTTTAAATGCTTTTAGATTTAAATATAAAATGCAGATTTTAATACATAAAATTGGAAAAAGATTATTTGGGGTGGGGAATTTAGCCGCCTAAATTTATACAATGCCGCGTGACGGCTAACGCCTGCACTAAACGACGCCGGTGGGGAATTTAGCCGCCTAAATTTATACAATGCCGCGTGACGGCCTGCAGTAAACGACGCCCTTACTCCGTTATGTGTAACTCGACACGAACCAGCAAACAGTGCGACGCTTCGACTCGGCAATTATGCAGTTGGGTAAGCCGTGACCTAGAATTAGTAGAGTACTACATAAAGGCAGCAAACGCTTCAGAAGTGAAGAGGAGTTGTCTCCCCGGAAAAGAATGTAACAATTAATTGTGTTTTATGAAAAAAATCGTCATCAAGTTCTTAACAAGTTCTTATTCAAGTTTTTATTCAAGTTCTTATTCAAGTTCTTAACAAGTTCTTATTCAAGTTCTTACAAGTTCTTATTTAAGTTCTTATTTAAGTTCTTATTCAAGTTCTATTCAAGTTTTTATTCAAGTCGTCATTAAGTTCTTATCAAGTCGTCATCAAGTTCTTATCAAGTTCTTATTTAAGTTTTCATCAAGTCGTCATCAAGTCGTCATCAAGTCGTTATCAAGTTCTTATTCAAGTCACTTATAATTATTTATTAAGTTCTTGAAATATTACTGCATATCAAATGGATCAAAATGAGATTTTGTTGTTGGCAGTTCTGGTATTCTTTTTTGTTCAGATTTTGTATTTAGTGGCTGTGATTTTTTGGGCTGCTTTGGTTTTTGCTGTCTTTCTTTATATGTTTTATAAACGTAATAACCACCCCCACCAACAGCAATGACGCCAAAAATGCCAACTCTTTTAATCCAAATAATCCATGATGATGTTGCGGGACTTGAAACAACTTGTTCTTGTTGTGGCTCTGGCACAACTGGTGTTTTTTCATTATGAGTTATATGTTGTAACTCTAATTTTCTTTTTTTGTTCCACTCTGCTAATTTTTTCCCTGCTTCAACGCGCCCAGGATTCTTTTCACGGGTCACTTTCTCCATCAACGTTTTCTGATTCTGCTTGGTCATTTTTAAGGGAAATAAAATCTATATGATTAAACGTAATTAACCCCATAATTACTGGCAACAATAATGTTCCAAATCTGTAATATAGATCACATCCTAGAGACTCTAATGACTTTGTTAAAACTGGATCCTGCGTTAAATCATACATAAAATCTTGTTCAGAATCAATGGGCGCAAATCTACTAACGAGTTTAGTGTACAAACTAAGAACAGTTTGTCCGACACTTTTGACCATTCTTGATCCTAATTGCGCTTCATACCTGTTGTGATACTTTACAATGTCTTGCGGCGACATCTGTTGAATCTGTTCTATGCTGAATTCATTTCCGAGGTACTGTTTTGTTTTTCCACACGCCGCCAAAGAATACAGCCTTTCCTTTTGGCGCATAATAGCTTGGTCATCAACTTGATTATTTGTAATCATAAGTTCAGGAAGTAAATCATCGCAGTTCATGTTTTATTAATAATAAATATTATTTTATTTTTAAAAAATGAGCACCGAAAAAACTGTTGCCAACCTCGTATACCATTCTGCTGTTATTGGAGGTCTAAGTGTAGGATACACAATGCTTGGTAAAAGCTTGTTAAGAATAAAACCAGCAGATCTTGGCAAGCTAGATTTTGAAGACTCAGCAAAGTTGATTGCTGTCATTACAGCTTCATTTGCTACGAAAGACTTTCTAGTTAAGCAAGGAATAATTCCAGAAAATATAAATATGTAAAAAAATACATTTATAAAAATGGCTTCACTCGTAATGATGATAGGCGGCGCAGTGGTCAACGCGCTTGCTTTCAGCGGAAGTTATTACGCGTTTAGTAAACTACAAAATAACGATGAGAGAAAAAGACATAACAGAGCTATGGAGCAACTAGCCGCTGCACAAGACACCTATGAAAAGCAAAGAATGGAGCAGTTAGATTTTATTAACGACAGACTTAAACAACAGGGACATGCAGCTTACATATTTAAAGATGTTGACCAGGCAATTAAAGAATATTATCTAGTAACAGGCAAACAAGTTGAAACATTGCCCCCACCAAAATTCAGCGACTTTTATCAACCATCAGAAAAACAAAAGATGCAAGAAATATTGTTTATTGTCTTTGGCATGACCGCTGTGTATTTTGTTGCACAAAGTATTGGCTGAATAAAAAATGAACAAGATCTATTATTCGCCAAAAGGATATTGGAAGGGAATCACAGCAATTAAAAAGCTTAGCCAAGCAGCAGGAGTCAGTGAACAAACAGCAAAAGAATGGTTATCTAAACAAGCGATTTGGCAAATTTATTTACCTGCGCCTAAACGAATACAGAGACCACACTTTGTGAATATAACTCCAAACGACACGCATCAAATGGACCTTCTATATTTACCCCATGATACGATTAGACGAAAAAGATTTAAGTACGCACTTACAGTCATTGACATAGCTTCAAGATACAAAGATGCGGAACCATTAACACAAAAGAGTGCTTCTGCTGTTGCTGTCGCTATACAACTGATATATCAACGAGGCCCTTTAACTTATCCTCGCATGATTCAAGTCGATGATGGAAAAGAATTTAAAGGTCAAGTGAATCAATTATTGTTAAAACATAGAGTTACCATTAAAAGAGGCATTCCAGGAGTTCACAGATCACAGGGTTTGGTTGAAAACTTTAACAAACAGTTATCTGAAAGACTTTTCTCCTACCAGTATCACAGAGAGCTGATTGACAATTCTCGCAACACAGAATGGGTAAAAAGACTGCCCTCAGTTTTGCGCGCAATGAATAATGAAGAATTTAAAGGGCTAAAACCAGTACAAGCAATCAGAAAACAAACAATAAATGTTGTTGAAGAGTCTTCATCCAGCAAACTATTACCATTTGGTTTAAAAGTGAGATACCTTTATTCACCGGGAGAAGCGGAAGGGGACACTCGCATCAGGGCAACAGATCCAGTTTGGAGTGTTGATCCATATGAGATAAAAAAAATTGTGAAAATGAATCCGCCAGTGTATTATTTACGAGAAACTGACACAACAAAACGACCAGCCCCCCGAAGATCTTTTGTGAAGGAAGAACTGCAGATAATCCCACCAGACACAGTTCCAGTCGCTTAGTTAATTTAGGCAAATACATTTGAGTTTAAAATGGAAGCTCAAAAGAAAAAAGAGTTTTCAAAATTAATACGTCAATTATCTGCTTATAATATTATTATCAAAAAAATATTTAAGAACATTGACAATCTTATGCTAAAACAGCCAGACAATCGCTTACTACCCCAATCCCTAGATTCTGATATTTTGATATGGAAAAATCAAAATCTTGAAATGATAAAAAAAATTGAAGCACATTTAGCAGTAATGAATGAGAATAATAATGATTTGGCTATACTGGATAATGATATAGTTGAGCTTCTGATAACACTTGACCAAACAGAAACTCCATGAAGACATATGATTATACTATTGTTCATTTTGTTCTCCAGTGCCCAATTGCATATGAATACTCTGGATTAACAAATACTCTTTTTGTGTTAGTGCGGTCAAGAGACCGTTTTGTTACAACTGTTGTGTTAATCTCATGCAGATTAGATCGTAGTTTGTAATTGTCATGATGAAAAGTCTTTTTATTGAACAATGCTTCTTTGTAGTTGTCATGTGATATATTTGACTGCACAACACTGCGAGATATTCCCTTTGCTTTTTTAATGGTACTTGTTTGACAAGCAAGACTGTACATTTTCGACCTTAAACCAATAAACTCCTTGATCACACCTCCAGATAATTCATCCTTCATCTTACCTAAAACCTTCTTATTAATAGTTGAATGCAAAGGTGAATCTTTAGGGTAATCAGATGTGTCGTACCATCCAGCATGCCCTTTAGCCACTTCTGTTTCTAAATCTTTGTAAAAATCTTCAGTAGGGATGTTAACTACAAAGGAATCTGTATCTGTGTACAGAACTCTGGACTCTGGATACAAGGGTTTAAAGTAGTCGTAAAGAAATTCTAACATCAAAAGCTTCGACAGCTCTAAAACAGTAAACCCAATAAAAACAGGTTTGTCCAATTTGACTTTCTTTTTTTTCATCATTATACCAAAAAGCTGATCATGAAATTTTCTAAAGTCTTGATAATTTGGTTTTGATGTCAACTTAATTGCATCGTTCTCTCTGGTGACCAATCTTACATCTTTGCGCTTGTGCGGATTTTCCATAGTCTTTCCAAAACAGCTGTTGTTCATCAACTTGAAAAAGTCTTTTTCTGAAGCATCTGCGGATTTAGTTCTGAGATCAGTATTCTTCATGATGTATGGTTTCATGAACTGTTCTTGATCAAATGCAATTATACGATGAACTGCTGTTAACTTTAAACCATGTCTTAAATAAAATTGGAGAAGTCTGTAATGACAGACATAATTTTTTTTGTCACGAAGATTAGGCACAAGTTTAGGTGGTTCTGTCATTGACACTTTTAGGGTTTCTGCCGCTAATGGATAGTCATTATGCAGGTCATGGAGTTCATGAGGATATTCTAAATCAACTTCTAGAATAAAGCCCCGTTGTTGATCAGCTTCTAGAGTATGCAGCCATTTTAAAAACTTTTGAATGTCTTTTACACCTCCTGTGTACATTTTAAAGTTACGTAATGGAAGTGATTGACTCATAGCCCAACCATACAGATTGTTTGCATCTAAATACATAAGATAGTTAGAAGTTTTACTTGGATCATAGTTGTCTAGGTATTTGTTGTTTGCTTTACAGTAATGGTGAGACGCCATACTAATTCCGCCACGCAATCCATTTTCAATCATCTGAAGCATTGGTAGGTCAGACAACAGGTCAATCTGTACACCAGTAAATTTTAAGAATGCGTCCCAACTCATCCCAGGCGCAGAAATATAATGCGCAGGATCTAGACTATAATGTTTCATGCAGGTCTTTCTGTAATTTTCAAAGATATCCACCAACAAACAGGTATCCGCCATTAAATAGGAATCATGATAGTCTCCCATTGTTTTACACTCTAATTTCTGCCACGCTTCTTGAGCATGCTGGTAATCGCAGTCGCTAATGTCCTTTCCTCTAAGACTAGAAAAGAACGCACCTTTAGGCGGAAGGGCTGGCTCTTCAAACCTTTCCCAACTGTTCATGTACTCATAAGGATAAACGCCCTTTCTAACGAGCGTTGGGTCAAAATATTCTTCCGTTATTGGGCAGGACTTTAAGGACATAGCCAGTGACTCTAATGAACCCATCAGGTGTTGCATAGAGTCATAAAAAGACAGGTTATTTAAAGTGAAACACATGTACTTTTCTGATGACTGCGCAATGCATGACACCCTGAAATCGCTAGTTACTGCTTGCAATATAAGATGAGAGTCGTAATCTCGCAAGTTATGAAAGAATATAGGCAGCTTCCAAGTCTTTGGTTCAAACTTTAGTTGAAGATTGCATTTACTATGTGCTGCTCCTCTGAACTTTCCGCTAATGTGATCATGATCTCTTACTGTTGGGTTTTCTTTACTTGTTAGCTCTAAACCACAAATCCAACAGTGAGTGGCTGAGTCATATTTTTGTTGGTCTTCGGGGGTCATCTTGAGATCGGATAGGGTCAGATTATTAGAACAGACATTTCGCACTTCTTGCATGCGTTTTAAGAAATATTTTGCAGCATGATCCCCTCTGTATAATTCTGGCTTTGAATGGACGCCATCCGACCTGACAATAATGAAGGCAAATGAACAAATCTGGTGATTACTCATTAAGACTGTTTTTGGTAAATTTTTTGGAGCTGGCCCTTCATAAGGAACAATAAGCGACTCAAAGTCTGCGTAAACAACATATGGACTCGTTTGCAGTCGTTTGTAATTCTTAAAACAAACCTTACTGCCTTCTCGCGGCGTAATTAGTTCTGTATTACAGTCAACTGGGCTGATACAATGTTTTACATGTTCACTCGCTGCTTGAACAGACGGAATTCTTGTTAAACATTTTCTACAGAATTCTTGTTTGCCACGATTTTTTGTAGTATGCACCAACAGTCTACTCATTGTGCGTATTAGCGTGTAATGCAATCCTGAATGGCTGTGCATCAGGAGTAAGTCTACATGGTGTTTGGTTGGTTCTCCTATTGTTGGACTGTTCTTTGATACTCTAATTGGCAGAAGGTTGGTTTCTTCAGACCATGTGTATACGTTAACAGTTATTGGGGGATTCTGTTCTTCAAACTGATCAATTTTGTCTACACCCACAGGAAAGGTGAGTCCATCAAAGTTAAGATCATTGACCCAAGGTTGATAGTTAGATACTCTCTCTGCATTTTTAGCAACGCGATGCAGCTTCGCAAGAACGCACCACATAAAACATTTGTCGTCTGAATTCTTTATGTTCAGAACTGCTCTCTTTGCAACTAATGTTGGAGGCAGTGGAATGTAAGACTTGCCTACAATCGGCTCATACTTAGCCTGTCTTAATCTGATGTCTAGGACTTCACCCTCTGACCAACCAGAGCCTCTCATTTTAGCTGCTTCAGAGGCTTCATTAAACTGTGTAAGAAGTTGATCTGCCCAACCGGGTGTTAAGTCATTATAAGAAAGAATAGTCTGCTGTTTAGTTGAGACCCAGACTTCTAGATTTTCTTCGTTTATTGTTATATAGTCGATTAAAACAACTAACCTTACTTTAACTGGAGGGTTTATTGTTAGTTTACTTGGAACTTGAGAAATTGCATGCACAACGCTTGCCTGCACGTTTGTTGGATCAATAACTTCTAAAACGACCTCATTTAAAGCTTTTGACAAACGCTCTTCCTCTTCCATTGCATCTAACCAAGAGTCAAAACTGTCATATATCTTATCCATGTTGAGCTTCTTTTCTAACTCAAAATATTTATTTAAATTAATTAATCAATATCAGAGGTCTTTTTGTGCTTGGACTCATAAACTAAAGTATAAACGCCCTTTGGTGTTGTTAATGTGAGCTGTTTAGAACAGAGTTTAATGTTTCGTTTACTTTTTTTAAGCATTCCTTTTTTATCTGGTCGGTGTCTGGCTGTTGAGAGAAAGTTGCCCTTGCCTTTCTTTGAAGATCAAACTTTTGTCTTTTGTAGTCCTCAAAATCAGCCTGTAGGCGACTAAATTCTTCATCCGTGATGTTCGAGTCAGCAAGTGCTTTATCAATTATCAGTTTGAAGGAACTAAGTTTAGCTGTTATTAGTTGAACCATAGCTGTGTGCTTTTGGAGTTTTTTTTTTTTTTTTTTTGCTGACAGCACTTACAGCCAATGAACACAGGCCAAGAGTTAAAGACAAACCACCTAGAGGTAAAGCTGCCGGTGCACCTACGCCTGTTGCTAAGAGACCTACACTTGTTCCTGCTGATAGAGCACTAGTGATCGATGCTCCAGTATTAACATATGTAACAGCATTAAAGACAGCAGAATACCTTCGTTTGGTTTTACTGTATTTTGAAAGGTCCTGCTCTAGTTGGGTTTGCATTTGTGTTATGTTTGTTAATCTGAAAGTTTTTATGTCTACAGCAACAGAGTTGCCTACTATCTCTTCTTTGGGCACTTTTGGATAAACCTGAACAGACATGCTTTTTAAAAATAAAAATAATTTAGTATTGGATATCTTTTAATCTGTTATCTTGAATATTCAGCTGCGCATCATATATTAAAAACAAATGTACATTAAGTGGTTTATCACTCTCTTTTTCTTTATCAGTTTGAATGTTTATTACGTCTTTAACTGTTCTCTCACTCCCATGCAACCGATTATCCTCTGTTGACCTTAGGTCAATCCATAAACCGTATTTCGTTGTTAAATATTCATCAAGTCTAACACTGTGAAGGTGTAGATCTTTAGACACAAGGTCTACTGTTGGACTTCTAGACCTCCCGCCTCCAAAGAATTTTCTTATTTCATCAAAATGATGATAAGGTTTAAGCCCGCTACCGTAGACTTGGTTAGGACTACCCTCAATTGAACATTGTACTTTCGTTATTTTAGGATTGATAAACTTTTCACTTTGTCTTTTGAATGGTTCTTCATCTTCACACAGCAATAAAATACCTTTAAGGGATCTTGCTGTGGCACTAAAACTAAAGTTCCATATAGCGTCTGCCCTGCTTTTAGGATATTTAGAATGATGAATCACTCTTTCGTAATATATTGCTAATTTTGACTGATATTGTTGCTCAATCAGCCTTGCTAAGTTAGGGTTGCTAACAATGTCAAACTCTAACGAGATGTCGAAAATGCTGTACTTTGCGTCAGTGTCTGTAGATTTAATGACACGTTTGTATTCATTAAAAGTTAGTTCATATGACAATCTGTCTTTTAATGCTCCTTGAAAGTATGGCGCATGCGCTTTTAACAACTCAAAATCTAAGGGTATAGAAAAGCGATTTCCATAAGCAAAACTTACAGCTTCATACTTGTTGCCGGCTTTAGCGTCTTCGGCGTCTATTCTGTGTTTTAGTGCTTCGTTATTTTCGATTCCTTGAAACGCAAGATCGGCCCTTTCATTATCGGTTAGCCATAGATCAGAATAGATTAGAAATATGTCTGCATTGTGTAAAGAAAATATTTCTTGCCCCTCAAGTTTTATAGAAATTTTCTTAACGATTGCCCGTCCCAGATTCTGTACAACTGTCCTGCTTGTGTCTGTTGCTGATTCGAGTTCTATTTTGAAAGTAAGTCGGGCAGAGCCTGGTACAATCACTTCATCTGCTCCTAGGTCTGGAAATTTAACAGTAAGAATTTGATCTGAATCAATAGTAGATGGATTATTTGGAACAATAATATTCTGTTTATTTCCCTTCACGCCAAAGGGCTCTTTCAGTCTTCTATGCGGGTCAAGAATTGAGCCATATGCTTGTGACATTTTTTTTTATAAAACAAAATAAAAAGTTAATTATTTTTAAAACATGGCAGGCATTGAAGATTATCATGTTTTTGATCCTGGAGATGACATGAGTGAAATGACTCCTTTAACACATCCATTACAATCATTGCGGCGTGAATTAACAGAAAGTAAGGTCAGATCATTTTACGAAAGTTTAGGTCAAGAACCTCCTGATTTTATAGACCCTAATGATTTTGAAACAAAAAATGATCACTTGTTTTTTAAAAATGATAAAGGCGAACTTTTTCAGCTTACAACTAAACCAGACTCATCAAAGTTTTTAAAAAAGAGTACAATTAGACAAAGGCTCAGTGCGAGCGAACAAAATCGCCTTGGCATTACTAAACCAAAATTAGATAGGGAAGCAGTTGCTAAACTTCAAAACACACTACAAGAACTCCCAACAGATAACCAAATACAAAACATGGAACTTAAAGATTTAAGCCCAACAGCAGACGAAATAATACAAGCAGAAACCAGTTTTTCAGAAGAAACAGCATTAAAAACTATGCACGATCCGCCGCTACCTATGAGAGAAATAACGGCCCTTGATCATGCTTTGAGAAGCATCAGAGGCGAATTTACAAACAATTTAGCAAAACTGGGTGAACTAGATGAGCATATAAAAGAGAAAAAGAAAAACTAGTTGAGGCTGATGACCACAACTTAGGACCTGGTGTTAAAGAAAGAATAACACAAAGACTAAAAGATCTTGAACAAGAGAGATCAGCAAGACTAGAAGTGTTGTCTAATAACCGAGAACAATTACTAACTCAAGCGAACAGAATAAGAGAAACCATCAACAGAATTTTGTATGAAGACACGACGCTAGCAGAACGAATAAGAACACTGTTTAGAGAGCAAGGTGTCACATTAGCAAGTGTTATAACAGCCTTAGGATTTGCAATAAGTACACTGGTGATGGCTATTACAGGTAATGGTGGGGGAGCAGTGCCACCAGGACCACCATCAGATAAATCATGGGTAAAAAAACAACTTGATCATCTTGCGGGTTTATTAAAAAAATTAGCCACTAAGGCCATAGACTCTTTACCTGGCATATTAGGGGGGATCGTTAGCTGGCTTTTGTCTACTGCAAGCAAAGTAGTTGGCTTTATGGCCGAGCACTTATGGACATTAGTTGTCTTAATAGTTGGGTTACTTTATAGTAAGATAAAGACCAAGTAATCCTAGGGCAGTTAATCCAATAACAAGTGCTGTCTTTTCATATTCATGGGGGTCGCTTTTATTCACCATGGGGATTGGTTGGGGGTGGGGTTTTGGGGTGATTGGTGGGACTTCTTTTTTTATTGCTATTGCTGGCTTAGAATTTATGTCGTTTTTTCCGACCTTCTCTTCTTTACCAGCCACAAGGATTTCATTATTATAGTTTATTATTGTTCCTATCTGGAGTCTGAGGTCAGAAGGCAGCATGTATAAACCAGTGCCGACAGCAAAGTCTACTTTCGATCTTGCGTATTGCAAAACATTTTGGTACCTTTTAATACTTGAAGGCAAATCAATTGCAGAATTAATAGAATCCTCTAAATTTGCTAAATACTGTTTTTGGGCGTCGAAGCCAGTAGAAGGATCAATTATGTTTGATCTCGTTTGTGCTTGCCAACCTAGCAAACACCAAACATAAGTACGAATAGAGTCGTTTATTCGTTCTATTCCCGCTTTTGTTAGGCCCTTAGAAGTATCCAAAATAAATGTTGTCCATGCTGTTTTATGCTCTTGCTCTATGGACCCGAGGTGAACAGTTGTGCCTGAAGAGAAAGATGTGTAAGGAGGATTGTAATCATAGTTATACTTTCTGTGCACGCCCCAAAAATAAGGGGTGCCTAAACCATGATTAAGATCCAACTTTTGTCTAAAGTCTGTCTTTGGGTCAATATCAAATTCGTTACAGATCCTTTCAAAAGCCTTGTAATCTATTCTGTTGCTGAATGGATTAAACGTTTTGTCATTTGGTAATGGCGCTTGCAGTTCAGATAAAATACGTCTGAAGGTGTAATAAAAATGAAATCTATACACTGACCTCACCAAAGGATCAGGATGATTTAAATGATCGGCATACGACACTCCACACCCAGTTGATGCACAAAACACAGCAAAGTTTAACTGGTTCTGATAAAACTGCATCGGATGACTGAACCACACTTTCGCGATGTGGTCTTTTTTAATAGGAGGGTTAAGATATCTGTTCAATGGAGTACTAACCTTTACTTGAAAGGCGTCAGACTGAGTCACAGAAATGTCAAGGGTGTCAGTTGTTATATTTTTAAGATTGTAGTGCGGCCCGACAGAATATTTTGCATTAGTATATTTGAATGCACTCATTTTTAAATTTGTTTTAAAAATATTTGTAACAATAACAACTCAAGACAGTCCTTCGTTTTTAGAATATGCTATTGATAATAACTGCGGAACCCAAAGGGTCGCACTCCATGAAATTTTTTACAAAGTCGTATGGTTTAATATAACTGAATCCAAGGAGAATAATAAGATTAAAAAATTTGATAATAGAGGAAACTTAGTTAGCCAGTTAACCATACCTGATGGTTATTACGGGTTTTGCTCGCTAAAAGAAGCAATGAGTAACTTCGACATTACTCTCAAACTTAACAATGCAAATTTGAAAATAATGTTGACATTCAAACCTGAAGAAGAAGTAGACCATTACCTTTTTGATGTAGAGCTAGCTAAAATGTTAGGCTTTGCAACTGACAATCATGGTTTTAGAGTTACATCAGACGAAACTACTTATGAGGGAGAATATCCGCTCGATCTTGCATTACATTCATTACTCTATGTTCATTTGGACGAGCTGAGCACTGATGAAAACTTATATGATGGAAGGCCCTCAACTGTTTTAAGAGCTCTTCCATCAGGGAAAGCTGCATATTGCGATTATGAAATTATACAATTCCCTAATTTACAGTTTAAAAGATTAGCTTGTGGGAGGGTCAGATCATTTAATATAAAGATCACAGATAAAACAGGGAAAGTCGTGAAATGTGATAACCTGCACATTGTTTTAGAAATAAAATAATAAGGTGTACTAAAAATAATGTCTCGTGGGCCAGAAGAATCAGGAGTTACATTAGCGCCTGAGAGGTGTGTAACTTTAGAATTAAAAGACCTTGCAGACGTTGAGGACTTTGAACAGAACGGTGAGATAGGCACTTTGTATGGTTTTGAGTACACTAAAGATGGTTATTATAAACGCAAAGAGGTTAGCGACAGCAAAAGGTTTCCTAAACTAGAACAACTACGCAATGTAGAAGCAAATAATGCGGGTCAGTATGAATATAAAATAGTTCGAAAAACTGACAACAAATGGCACTTAGAACCATATTTAGAATGGGACATAAAATTTGAATTCTTAAGCCCATTTACATTTTTTGACCGTCAAAAAAGTTTCAGAAAAGCATTGAACTCTGGCCCTTTACATGTAAGTCTTATGCCAGAGGACAACAGTCGGAAAGAGATCGAAATAAAGCCGTTTGGGGACAAACAGTACATCCTCCACAGAAGAGAATCGGTTTTAAAGAAAGCTTCTACAAAATTACAGTTCATTCCACGCACAAAATTAGGAGACACGTTCACAATGATATTTAAAATTTCTGTCTTAAAAGATGAGGCGAGAAATGGAGCTCTGGGCGTCAGTGACAATCTTATGAAAGGAATTCTTATTAGCTGGCAAAACTTAGACGTTGACAAACTTAAAGTTACTGTCGTTGTTCTTTACAATGGCGAGGATATTAAGGTCATGACAACAAGCAACAAAATTGATATTAGTCTAAATAGAAACGATGTTACAGAACTGAACTGGATTAATCTTACACATTTGGGCCTTATAGGGTTTTATTATACTGAACAAGTTTTGACAGAGAGTATGATAAAAACAATAACTGGATTAGATTAAATTATGTTTTAAAACTATGGAGCAGACGACTTTGGTGTCAATGCCGATGTTAAACTTTATGACAAAAACCCCTCATTGTTCATTGATTTGTGGACAGACTGGTTGTGGAAAAACAATATTTGTCCTCGACCTATTACAAACAGTTTATAGTTATAATTTTGATCATATTGTAATTTTCTGTCCAACATTAAAGTGGAACAAAGCATATCACGACAGAAGGTTTATATGGACAGATGATGAAATCTATTTAGTTGATCCTAGCAATAAACTGAGTGAGTGTTTAGAACACTTTTATAGACAGTTTGAGGGAACGCAGACACTATTTATTATAGATGACTGTTCGGCAGAAAGAGACATAGTTAGAAAAAGAAATACTTTATCAAAACTAGCTTTCAGTGGAAGACATGCTGGGATAAGTGTGTGGATTTTATGTCAGAAATATAACTCAGTTTTAAAAGACTTTAGAGAACAATTAAAGACTGTAGTTTTATTTCACATGAAAGATAGAGACGCATTTGATGAATGTATGCGGGAAAACGATGTTATTGAAAACGATCAAGAAAAACGAAGGATTAAGCAAAAACTAAAGTCTCAAAAGTTTTCTAAATTAGTATTAAAAACAGATAATCCTACACATTATGTATGTTTGTAAAGAGAGAACAGTAAAATGTGCTTTCTGGGTAATCTGGTGGAGCAGCAGCGAAACCGGCTCCAGCCGGTTGGAGCTGGGCGGAGCCGGATGAGCCAGAAAGCACATTTTACTGTTCTCTCCATAGCTTTTCCCTGGTCCAGTGCTGGGTCAAATCTGGGGTGCCTCAGGAAAATGGAGAGGGGCGGGGAGGGGGTCAGAGCTGGAAAACAAAGGCTGGTGTCAGTTGGGCTGTTTCACTCAGACCTTCATCAGGCAAAGGTCTGTTCTGAGCCAAAGAGTGTGATTTTGTAAGTGTGAAGGCATGTAAAAGTAGGCTTGTTGGTGGCAAATGTGAACAGGTATGTCATTAAAACGTTGAGTTTGTTGACTAGCATGATGTTTGTGACCCGGTTGTGATTAGCAGACCGAAATCTGATGTCCGATACGTACAGAATGCGTATAGATAATGTGCACTTAAATAAAAACGGTGGAAAAAAGTTTTATACCCGTAGATATAGAAGTAATACTACTGGGATGTGTTGAGTAGTACTGTGTTCTGTTCATTTCACTGCTGACACTTGTTCATTGATTGTAAATGTGACAGCATCTTTTTCTTCCAGCTAGGAATATATTTTGACATAGGGTACAATGCTCTGGATGGGCACAGGCTTTCGTAACGACACTTTCACAGTGAGGTACGTGTGGATCCAGTGATGCACGGTGAACGCCAGAGACCGCCTCTCTGCTTCCAGCCGTCTTCTCTTTAGACTCTGACATGCTTTTCTCTGCAAGGTACTCAGCCTGTCATAGTCTGCACACTTCCTATAAATATATGCAAATTTGTCCGGGTCAATGTTTGGATAGAAGTACTCAGCTGGCGCCAGGTAGGTCCCATTAACATGTTCCGGGGGGTATTCTGGGTGATCTCGCGAATACTTCTGAAATACATAGGAGAGAAAGTGCGGGCCTGTGCTGTCCAAGAAGGACCACATGTGTGCAAAGTCAGGCAGGGAGTCCACCACCATCTTCAGGAAAGGATGTCGCTGCTGGCAGGCCATGAAGGCATTGATGACCAGAGTCTGTGTGTTGGTGTCCATGATGGGATGAACGTAGGGTTCCTGCCCCATGAAGCAAGAGTAGCGGAAGGTCAGAGGGTCCAGCGGCTTCAAGCTCTCCATGTCAAGGTCAGCGTAGACGCCACCAAACTCATGCAGCACCACGTATCGCAAGGCGTCAGCCCGTTGAATGTTCTTGGGGTAAGCATCGTAGACAGGCAGCAAGTTGGGGAACCTTTCTTTGATCAACTGACGTGCACTGCTGTCTGTCCACAGCCAGTACTCCCAGTCCGGATGGTTCTTTGTCCAAGACCTGTTCATAGAACACACTTCATAGCAGCTGAAAAATCCTAACAGTGGCAAAACATGATAGTATCCATGGTGAAAATACCAGCGTTCAAATTACTTCAAATCGGTGCAATATCATTATGCTGGTCTTGAATCACAAAAGACTTAGTGAGAGACAAGTGTATCACTGGATGTACGAATAAAGGAAAAGCTTAACTTCAACAGCAGTCTGTATAGATGTGAACCTGCGAGAGATACTGTCACCAACACCTTGGTTCTTCTTTCTGGTACAGTTGTTTGTTGAAAGTGTATCCTAACATCAGCATTTTATCCACACTGCTTGTATGCCATTTTATCTACTCTCCCTCCTTCTCTTCGACTGAGCCAACATGATTCTCAATCTTTTAACAATCCACAAGCAGTAAGAGAACTCAACTTTAAGGATTTCTATTCAAAACTTTTGAACAAAGTATATGGACCGTTCAAACACTTTCCTGTGCATCTATTTTCAATGATTACAACAACAACAAAACATGTTATTCATCAGCAAGTGCTGAACAATTTGCTGAATTGTTCAGCAAATTTGACTTTTTTAAATCATCATATTTTAAAATCAAATATCACCATCAGTACAAGATAATGGCCTGTGTCAGTGAAGATGCAATGTAGAATACATGTCAAAACTTATATGGCAAAGTGAAAGCCAGGATGCAAAACTGTATGAACTGTCAACCCTCTTTACAGGACTGAATGTAGGTCTCTGAGACACAGAAGCTTGGCCATTTCAAACAGGAAGTTATGCATATATGCACACTCCCACACGCCCAACAAAGCAGCACTCACTTGATCCAAGCTGTCATGCTGTGAGGAATGTGATCTGTCTTCCATGTCTGGTGGATCCGTCTGGGCAAATGGTATGACCCTGAGGTCGGCAACTCCTCCATGCGTGTGACCCCCAGAGGACTCAGGTGAGGGTCATCGGGGAGGGACAGTGAGGAAAAGTACACTGCTTCGTCCACTGCTTCGCTGGTGATGAGGAAGTGTAAGACTACCAGCATGCAGCAGCCAAAGGCCAGGGTCAAGAGGCTGGAACGCAGTCTGGGCTGCTCCCACACCCTGGTCTTAAAGCACAGGAACTTCAGGTGGTACACTGCACAGCACAGGACATGCTTTTTGTCACCTGACAGAACTTCCACATGGATCTGATCATACACTACACTGCTTGTGAAAATGATCTAAACAGCAGCATGAATCTCTGAAGCTACCATGATGCCCTGTTGAGATTAAGTCTTATTTTGCTAACATGACATACACCATCACTCTGTGTCAGTCTGTTGCATTTTTTGTTTGTTTTTTTTTGTTTTTGTTTGTTTGCTTACATTCCTTGGGTAAAATCACTAGAGTCTACAAGTAAATGCACCTCTGTACACCAAGGCCAGGTCACTAAGTGCACTTCACAGGGCAGAGGACTAGCATGCTTGACCGTTTCTGAGCACCCTGCCACACAAGCAGCAACGAATGAAGATCGTTGTGTTCAGAGTTTATCATGGCTGAAGATCATTCCTACATGCATAATACTGCACTGTATTATAAACTGTTTGATGTAGGACTCGAGGTCCAGCTCGTATCACACAATGGAATAGCATTCTGTTTAAGGACAGAGGCAGTTCTGGGGGGACAATGCCTATTTCCCCTGGAAGCATCATGGGTCTGTTTGGGCACTGTCCATGACATGCTGAGGAGATTTCACCATGTGCACTTTGTATCTGTCCTCCCTCCAAGAGCCAGACAGGCTGAGTGATCAAAGGGGAAGACAACAACAACAACAAAGTTAAAGAGTCATTCTCATAACAGCTCTGTCTTGGAGAGGACAATAATTGTCTCCACAGCACACCAAGTCCCTGTTCTCTAATATCAGGTTGATGCCAGTCTTGGTCTAGCTCATCCTCCGTATCTCCAGTGGCATTTCTCCCATGCTGCCCATTTCACCTCCCCCCAGACACATTCTTCTTCTTCTGCATACGCAGGCTGATACTTCTGCAACACTCCCTGTATAGACAGGCAAGTGTTAAGCCCATCTGCCCAACAAAGGGAGTGGAGTTTTGTGTGTATGACCGTTTTTTTATCCCACCATTAAGGCAGCCATACTCCAACTTTGGAGAAGGAGCATGCTATGTGTAACGTGTCATCCATACCAACGGCCAAACTGGCCTTCTCTTCCAAAAGTTGGTGATGGGGTTTTACATGTGTGCAAGATGTTATGCGTGCGTTCACACACGGAACCTCGGTTTATAGTCTCATTCAAAGGACTGTATAGGAAATGGAATCAGAACCAATGTTAACTCCAAGGGAAAAATCCCCCTGTATCGAAATGGCTCGGCGGAGATTTGAACCTGCAACCTCAGGATTATGAATCCGGCGCTCTACCACTGAGCTATCCCCCCCCCCCCCCCCCCCCCCCCCCCCCGGGACACAATCACATACAAGTACAGTCCTTGCAATCACAATGCCAGCAGATTTCAGGGATCAATCAATATTACTCTGCCATGAGACCATATGTTGTGGTATACCATACACAGGACACAACCAAGCAAATCATCATGGTAAGACCAGCTGCCATGACAAAGTGGTTGGCATCATGGATTCCTGGATGGGAAATCATGGTTTTGATTCCCATCAGAGCCATTCATTTGTGGGATTTTTCTGCCTCAACCAGCTCCTACCAACAGCTGAGTTTGCAATGGGCTCAGTTAGGAAGACTGGGACCACACAGACCAGTTTCAACCACTTAATGGATGCATCTCTGAGAGTGCTACTCAAATTTCCTGGCTAACACTGCAGATGTCTGTATCTCTTGGGTCTGGTTGACACCAGGATATATCATGAAAGTAAGCATAGAGTACAGCTTTGTCACGCAGTCTCAGACCAGTGGGGGAATCCGTAGCATTATCTTCAGTATCCTCATCCTCATAAATCAGCCCAATAAAACTGTCACAAATTCTGTGGTTTTTCATGGCTTGCTCTCATAGTTATCTCAGCTCTGGTTACCTCTCCACATATATGTCCTTGGTTTGGTTCTGTCAGGGTCACTGGTATTGGCAATTGATGGGAACCATCATCGGATGGATGTGGTGGCACTTTCCAGAAGGAGAGCAAGCTCATGGTAGCTCCTCTGCTAAGCAACGACTGTCATCAGAAGAGTGCTTAACAAGAGGATGTTCTGCATATGTTCCATCAGAACAGGCACCACTGAACACCACCAAAATGACTCGGCAGCAGTGCAGTGTCTCCTCAAATGGACTGCCTCATGACAACTTGACATTGACCGCTTCCTGTGGACTTTTGTTGCTGTGACAGTGGCAGGATGGGCCAGGCTGTGGATGGGTGACCAAAACGAGCTGTGTGGGTGCAACACAACTGAAGTGGCCCAGACAATCAGACAGCAAAAAAAAAAAAAAAAAAAAAAAAAAAAACACAACTGAAGTGGCCCAGATAATCAGACAGCAAAAAAAAAAGAAAGAAAAAAAAGTCTTTATGATAAGGTCAAACACTATTTCCATTTTAAAGACTTAAACAACAATCCAAAACTCATTACAAACCACGAATAACAGTCCAAAGCGCATTTAAAACTATCAATAATAGTCCATAACCTAAATTATAAAACACCAGAAACTGTCCAAACATGATCATTATCACCCATGCATTCCCTCAAGGTGAAAAGAATGACATCAGAAGAAAATATCTCCCTTATTGTAAAAGAAACACCTCAGGTTAGTCAGCAAGTCCTTGTGATCGCTGGTGTAGCCTCGTCAATCATCAAAGCCACACTAGTGCTATGAGAGAGTGTGTACTAAAACCATGCACAAGAGCACAAACATGATGGGCAGGCACCCAGTGTATGTGACCCCTCTTCCCCATACACAACCACCACGAAATGAGTCCAATGTCACAATCTGGTCACTGGCAGTTTTGCGAACATCGTTCAAGCATCATATTTTCTTATCTTTTAATTTCCATTTTTCAAACATTGCAGGCTGCTTTTGAATCAGACATAGCCACAGCTTTACCATCTACTTTATTGAAAGGTCACTGAAAGCGACTTCTAACCAATTTCATGGTGGTGTGTATGTAAAATCCAGTATATGTCTCCCTCCTTTCTCCACCTGCCCTGTTTCCCAGGGGGCGTGGTTTTGCCCCATGGACACATTTTTTTTTCACAACAATACAAACGTAACAAATATGTATGTTCAATCATTCTACCTGCTAGTAACCTCTCAACACACACACACACACACCACACACACACACACACACACACACACAAACATCCCTCAACCTTTCTTCAATTCCTTTTTGTTTTCTCTTTTCTAAATCTTTTTGCTCAGTAATTTTCATAACAATGGAGTAAGTGTTTACCTGAACTTGCTCCCCTGTCACCCCACACCCTCCCCACTAATTCTCTCTCCCTATCCATTTTCTGTTCCTACGTAAGAGTTAAACATTCACAAACTTTTTTCTACATAAGAGTTAAACATTCAGATACTTATTAAGAACAAATCATTGGAATTTACACACTCTTTAAAAACCATTCATCCTGCAGAAGTACATCAACTTTATACATTCATCATGAAAAAAGAAAGGAAGAAAGAAAGAATCAAACTTTAATGTATGAGTATTACAAATTCAGGTATTTATTCAGGATAACGGATTGCACAAGGCATTTATGTCATACTCTTCCCCCTGCTTCTCCATTCTATGTTGTGTTTGCATACTGTGTAAAATGTGTATTGCAGCAATACAGAATGATGCTATCTGTAATTTCTCTGCAATGGGATGGGTCCGAGAAATTCATACTCAGAGAGGATTTTATCCCCTTGATAGACACTTCAATCTCTGTTCCATGATACGTTACTTGATGTCCATGCTATGGTAATTCACTGCCAGCCTTCAAATACCACCACAAAATCTGAAGAAATAGGGTTACCCTCATTTCAACAACTTCAGTGGCTGAAAACCAAAAATAAAGGTTCTCCATGCAACAGTGAACTCAATACAGTTGTTTGGGTTTTTTTTAAACATCAGGCAGAATATATCTCCATGCAAACAAGTGATAGTATGCTGACACTGACATCCCAGTTCTCACTTCTCTTATCAAAATATTCCTTCACATATGCATCTGTTTAGCAGTTCAAATGTTTGAGATCACAAGAAACCACCTGTAAATATGTTTGCATTTTCCTCCCCTTTTAACAACGTAACCACTAAGTATGCCAGCATAACGCAAGTACCGTCATGCAACTTCAAACCGATCAAATTATTGTATCAATTGAAAACAGATCTTCATGCAACAGTGTCTCTCAACTTAAAGCATGTTAACAATAAAATATAGCATTAATATTTAGTTATAATCATGATCAATTTCCCATGCAGAATTGCTTCCCTTCAAGTGGCTAACCTACCCACACATATCCCCATGCAGAGATAACTCAGTTCCAATTGCGTTAAGGGGACATCACTCCCACAGACTAGTCCACACATGCTACACCACATCTTCAGAGCCATGACAGACAACAGAGAGAACAGAAAAGCAGATGGGATAAGATGGGATGAATAAAACCAGAGTTTGACATGGTACAGAGGCAACAGAAAAACAGATGGGATGAGATGGGGTGAATAAAACCAGACTTTGGCAAGGCACAGTATATGATGCCAAATGGAATACTTAAGTTCTGTACATAAGAGCAAAAAAAATTTTTAACATTATTCATCATTATTCACCAAAACAGAATTGATCTTCAATACTTGCAACAATCTGTAACAAATCTATCACACCACAATACTCTGTGTTTCACAGTTATCTTGGACTTCTTTGACCACCAGTAACACGCAAGGTCGTGTACCATATCAAATATATTTGACAGTTTATTTTTGCATCTGTTCAACCACCAGTCACATGTTAAGCCACAGAAATATACCATGAAATAGCATGCACCATGAAAACAGTTTACCTCGGCCCTTCCAACGCATCGTGCACAGCTGCCATGAGTAGAACATCAACATCACTGACAGTTAACATATAAAGTGCATTTCAAAACTAGAAAAGTGCACAGATATATAACTATTACATATGTGTGCAAGTCTGCACAAGTGCTTGTGTAGAGCCTGTCAGATAGACAGATAGTTTGTGTCTGTCAGTGTATTAAAAGGGAATCAGAAATGAAAAAGAAAAGAAATTAAAACGCATGTCTGTCTTCAAAGCAAACTTTTCATTCTTTTGGGGAGAGTCTTCTTATCATGAGGAATGGAAACAATGATTAACATGTGATTGCAAGCAGTAAGGGAACATTGCATTATGCTCCCAGTATGGCTGCACAGATGTCACTATCAGCATTTCATCAACATTTACACAAAAATAGGAAGGAAATTGGATAACATGAAAGAATTGGTGAAATCAAGTTTTGGGTGTGCTATTTCCTACAACAGAAAAATGTTAAGCAGTGATAGAAAGTACTGAAATTTAATGAAATGATGGTGACGATGTATGTTACATTAAAGAACCATATGAAGTGCTTTACTGGTCACTGACTTTCATATTTCAATCTCATCAACCAGGTGTTCTTTCACAGGCTCACAGGCTCTACACTAACTTATCTTTTTAGTATACAAATAGTTGATGGTGGGACCGGGATGAGGGAGAAGTCATGAGGAAGGAAAAAGACAAAAGGGAGGGGTAGGGTGGGAGATGGGGGGCAGAGGTGCGGTGGAGGCTGGACAAGGGGTCAGTTCAGGTAAAGTGCACATCACTGTCAAATGATGGATCTCTTTCCACGATTTATACTTTTGAATCCACCTCATATTAAATCTTGGGTCAGAAGTTCTTCAGTAATATACGTATATATCTATATCTTAATTCTGAATAACCAGCTGTAACACAACCAGCTGTTTGGAACTCTTTCTACACATTGAAAAGCACTGTATTCAGTTATGACATCAGATATGACAGCATCCTTGGTGGATGATATCTTAAAAAGCTAAAGCAAGAAATATTAAGCCAATCCTAATCATTATACGAAAAAAAAAATGTTTTTTAGATTCTAAAACCACATTAATCTTAACATGAACTGCATATCTTCTGTAATATACAAACAAAACATGTACAAAATTTACATCATTCTACATAAGCTTACTTTTGTATGAGTCAAAGTCAGATATTCAAAGCTCTGTTGTCTTGGAAAAGATGTCCTCACCCACAAAGGCTGTTGTAAACCAAACCATCTCCTCCCCTACACATCTGTAAACAGAAAATAAAACATACAAATAGCTAGAAAAATCATATACACCCTGAGAGATTTCCACTCTGTAACAAAATCTTGTTTTTGAATACAGAAGGACCACTGTCTTTTCCTATGCCAGCATACATGTCTCTCTCTCTCTCTCTCTCTCACACACACACACACACACACACACACACACACACACACACACACACGCACACACACACACACACACACGGCGCGCGCGCGCGCGCGCGCACACACACACACACACACACACACACACACACACACACACACACATACACGTAAGCCTGTGTATGAAAGATTTAGGCACAAGTTTCTATAGCGCTAAATTTACAAAGATAATCATGAATAAATTCCCACATGACACTGCATTCTAGTCACTGTTGGTTACTGAAGTATTCATCATACTTACGAATGAAAGGTAAAGTAAAAATAGAAATGTCCATTAATCTCTACTTACTGACTAATTGACAGAAGAAAGATCATTTGCTTATTTCGAACTATTTTAATGATATCATGAGAGAACATGATCACCATATTCTTAACTCACTCCTGGTGATATAAACACTTTTTTTCTGTTTCTGACCATAGCCTGGGTTTCAGCAAAGTTATTTTCTGCCTACTCTACCATTTTATCCATCCACTTCTTTCTCTGGTCTTATTCGTTTCTTCCTCTTCCATTGAGCAGCACCATCAATGGGTTGATCATTCTTCTGCTCTGGGGGTCTGTGTTATTGATAATCATGCTGAAAAAAGGTGGGGGAGGGGAAAGGGAGGTAGACAGTATACTCTTGGATTGTCCATTTCTTTTGTAGTGGGCCAAACATTTTCAAATCTCTGTGCCAGACACTTGCGAGTAGCTCTTTATATGACCATGCCTGTGTTACCATCACTTGGTGCATGATGTTAAACGGTGGCAGATCTTTGAAAGCAAGATTGTGTAAAGGCATCTATTTTCCAATGCCATAATATTCTTCTCTAGCTCTGCTGTCTGGATCCCATGTTCTCCCTGGTATAGAGCTTAGCGCAGGTGGAAAGGCTGCAACAGTCCAATGGACCACTGCAGTAGAAGGAGAGACCCAGCTGAAGACCTCCCCCCGCCCTCCACCCACCCACTCCCCAGTCAGCCCACCAATCCATGTGGGATTCCTGCATGAATCTGCTATTCCCCGAACAAAAACCAACCAACCAATTTCGGATCTGACGTCCTGATCAGAGAGGACTGGCATCATGTATTCAACGTTCTCACTTTGTCACAATTACGTGTAACCCTAAGTTGCTTCCTCCTTCTCTTCTTAAAAAGATATTGCCGTCGACTTACTCTTCTTAGGTGATCAAGTCAAAAATATGTGAGGAAAACTTTGCGACTCAAAACGATGAAGTTACTTACATGCTCCCTCAATTCCAGGTTTACCAAAATACACACCTTCTTAATTAGTCGCACCCCTGCAAATTTGCAGCATCGATTGTAGAAACACCATGTGGCACACAAATACAGGCTATGCTTGAAACAAATTATTCATCAACTCCTGTACACGTTGATACTAAAAGTACGGGCAAGTCGGCAACATCTGTTTGTAAAGGGAAGTAATTCTCCTCGATAAATGGATGCTTCCTTCTGAATAGCCTAATCCCGAATTATGCACTCTCTCTCTCTCTCTCTCTCTCTCTCTCTCTCTCTCTCTCTCTCCGTACACTTTGTTGTGGTTACTAAAATAAAATAAAAGTTTCGGGAAAGTGTGTCACTGTTGTCTCTGTGTTCCGATTTGAGTGTGTGTGTGTGTTGTTGTTGTTTTGTTTTACGTCTTTCCACATTACGTGATATTAGACGAAAAAAAAAAATCGGGGCTGGGAAAAAAGGTTAACACAACGAGTCAAAAGAATTAACTTATCTACAACTATAGCACAAAAATAGAATATCCACTTAATCAAAGATTAAAACAAACAAACAAACAAACAAAGAAAAGAAAAGAAAAATCAAACATATAACTCTTCTGTCTCGTCTCACCACTGATTGTTATCGATTATAAGTATTTGCCAACTGGACTTTTAGCTAAGTGCAAAAAGAAAAGATATGTTTCACTTGCTAACAGGGAAACATTTTGAATAGGCTGTACAGACGTATTTAGAATGAATTTTTTCATTAAGTTACACACAAGAATGTGATCAGTTGAAATGCTATGACCACATATACAATGTATATTTTTGACATACTTTGTTTTTAAACAATCCAATTTCCATCTACAGATCAAGGAACTTATCTGTCGTCTACGATAAATGTTTTGATCGTACTTACTTAACTTTTCATGCATATTTTTTCATTTCATCGTGTAAACCAAAACACCCAGTTTCTCTTTCTATCAAATGAAAATGAGAAAATTGTACATTTTCTGCCAAAGTATAGCACTCTTGCACTGACATAGAGAAGTTTAAAAAATGCGAATCTGATGATCGCTTTGCTCCTCTCTTTGCTAGAACATCAACCTTTTCATTATAATATAACCCACAGTGGGAGGGCACCCAAAGAAATGTTATTTCGGTGTCTCTGACTGAGAGGAAATGTACTAAATTATTTATTTCAGTGATCATCTCAGGTCGAACTTTTAATTTAAAATTCTTCATTGCAGTAAGAACTGACTTGGAATCTGCACATAAAACAACTTTAGATAAATTTTGAGGGTAATCAACTAAAAACTTTAAAGCCATAATTATAGCAAATAACTCAGCCGTGAATATAGATTTGTTTTTTCCGACATAATAAGACTTTTCTTTGTTAAGGCCTGGGATAATGTATGCTGCACCTGCATGTTCATTGATCAATGATCCATCAGTGTATATCTTAAAATGATTGGAATAGTGATCATGCAAATGCATTTTGATATTGGACAACAATAAATTTATTAGTATTTTCAGCCTTTGTTAAATCTGTATGCTCAATATCAAAATGTGCTCGTATTAGTGTGTGTGTGTGTATGTGTGTGTGTGTGTGTGTGTGTGTGTGTGTGTGTGTGTGTGTGTGTGTGTGTGTGTGTGTGTGTGTGGAGTGTTAACGTGGTAGTGTGCTGATATGTGGTGTGGTGTGTGTGAGATACTGAGGGAGGGTAGCGAACGGGGAATGGGAGGAAAGGGAGCGACAGACGAGAGGCTGGGCTGGAGGTAGGGGAGCCAAGGGGAGAAAGAGAGGGGGGGGGGGGAGGTATAGTACTCCACTCACCTTCATCATAAGAAATGACTGATCGAGTTTACTTTGCCGTGTAAAAGTAGAATCTACAAGACAAGAAGTAGCCCGCCATCCCCACCCCCTTCCCCCCCATACTAAGTCGGCTGGCACCTTGACGAAATTTGCAATGGCTTTCCAGCTAATGTCTCTGCCACAGACGTTGGTGCAGAAGGAGAGGGGGGGGGAGAGAAACTGAGAAAGGGTAGGGAAGGGAGGGGGTGAGGCGGCAGCCGATAGACTGACCTGGAAGGGGGAAGGGGAGTCAAGGGAAGAGGAAGAGAGAGAGAGAGAGAGAGAGAGAGAGAGAGAGAGAGAGAGAGGGAGGTGGAGAGAGAGAGATTGGTTTATTGACTGACTGACTAACTGATTGATTGATTGATTGATGAACTGATTGATTGATTGGTAATCTTCATTTCCAAAAGCAGTAGGAATTTCAAATCTATTAAACTACTGAGGTTTTCACTGTGGAGAGAAAAAGTAACTGAAACAATTGTTCTCACTGTAACCAACCAAGTCATTCCATCTGTGACAGAGGAACTCGTTAACGCTTTGGAAGGCGGAAAGATTTTTAACGACGAAAAAGTAGAAACACAACCCAGCAAATGGCAGGTGAAAGCCTGGGCGTAATATACTAATGTGGCTTCCCTGACAAACGTAAAGTCTAATACCTGCGAATGCTGATCCCGTGGCTCTTTGATCCGGCCTCCACTGATACACAGTATCAGCACTAGCACTGTGGAATGGATGGAAGCCAGAATCAAGAAACACATAAGGACCTCGTTGGC
>CM065729.1:58422037-58424537 GCA_033310375.1 Conus canariensis
ACGCCTTCCTCCAAACCTCATCCTGATCCACACCCTGTTCAGTCGTGACAGACCCGTCGGTGGACCTTTCTGACCCACAGTTTCACCGAAACATTAAGACAGAAGTTTGTGGATCTGCATCCAGTTTGTCAACAGGATGTTGCCATGATTAATGTGTTTTCTGCTTTTATGTAACCAGTTGTATTAATCATCGCAACAACAACAACAACAAAAAAGTCATGCTTCATGTGTGGAGGAAAGGTGAGAACGGTATAAATCAGTGTATCTTTACTGTGACACAAGAGAGGCAGTTGCCTATTCGACTCACGTGAGATGAACACATGCAATAGTGGAGCGAAAGGTGCATGGTTAGTGAGAGATGAGAAGGTATGTAGGTACAAGTCTAACACAACCTGATGACAAGTGCACAAAGTGTACGCTGGCAGACAGCATCAGCAGTGGCTGACCACACAGTAAGTTCTACTTTCCGAGAATGTGCTGGCTAGCAACAAGCGCACGAAATGTACGCTGGCAGTCAGCATTAGCATAATAGACTACAAAGTAAGTTCTCACTTCTGGGAAAGGGTTGACTCGTTATTTCTTCAGTGCCAGCTACGTCACTATCACCGTCATCCCTCTTCTTATTTTAGCTTTCAAATCACCCTGCCTCCCCTCTCACGTAATGTTTCCAGTACCTTCCACGTACCCCAAACCCCTCCTCACCTCCCTCATCTGGCCCCAAATCTTGGATTTGCTTTGGCTGCAAATCATGCAACAATCATATGGAAAGCCTGTGCAGGTGAAAAGTTCATTCCAAAAGTCTAGCTCCGTCAGACACTTCGATGAGAGGAGAGGGGAAGATTGAGGAAGAGGAGAGTAAACGGGAAGGGTGGGTGATAGCAGCGTAGAGCACTGAAGAAACAGGTGGTCAACACATATTCTTAAAAGTGAGAACTTTGCTACGTCGTCTGTTAGGTCTGACTGCAGCCATATATTCTGTAGTAAGCCTAAAAGCTGAGCTGCTCGCAACGATGGCTCACAGCACTTTCCATCGCTGCAGAACACTCTGCTGTTCGACAAAGAAACAAGCTGGCAATGCCAACAACTCGTGCGATCGTGTCACAATACACACATCGGCGTGATGTTAAACATAGAGAACGTCGACGTTTTGGCGACAGACCATACTGAATTTCATTTTTGCAACTAATGTAAGTAAATGAACAAAGATGAAAACTAAGCTAGTTTTCAAGCTTGAGTTGCAAAGCATATAATCGTATGAAAAATCTACAAATTGTCTCTCTCTCTCTCTCTCTCTCTCTCTCTCTCTCTCTCTCTTCTCTCTCTCTCTAATGAATTTGATTGTTATCCGTCTGTTCTACAAAGGCAAGCTACTGAATGGATAATGATCTCTCTCTCTCTCTCTCTCTCTCTCTCTCTCTCTCTCTCTCTCTCTCTCTCTCTCTGAATGAAGTCATTTGCAAACGAAGTTTGGACTTTAGAATCCAAATGAGAACGTTCCTGTATAGTTGTGACTATTTATCCAGTGCCTCTTATGAACGCTCGACTCGATGTTGAAGAACGAACCATCACGGAACACAAACCCTTCGATAATAGCTGCCATTTTGCTTTAGCATTAGACATGCTCCGAGCCTTGTGACAGTGCATTCGTAGCGGCTTTGTTTAAGCAGTATTCGGTAGTGTCAGCAGCAAAGTTACTGCAAGCAGCTTTCATCATAGAACACAAAACTGGTGGCATATACATTCAAATGTACATCATCAGTGTGTTGAAATGTTTGACGTAACGTACATGAAGCTTTTACTGTGTAGCTTACATGTGATCAAGCTTGGTCCTATATTTAGCAATACATTTACTGATTTATATCTCCACTTCTGCTAAGTCAAAATGGCAGCAAGTGATCTGATCACAGAATGTAAGTTGGTATACGTTGTAATATCTGCATATATCATTAACATGTCTTTTATCAGTGTTTACAGCAAACATTGGAAAGGATGACAAATTAAAAGGACGTGACACGTTTGTAATATTGAAAATATTGCTGACAATTTTATTGCAGATTTATGGCCATTACGATTCGGTGACATCTTCATGTATGGGATGGTTGGAAAGGTCTTTACTATTTATATCATTCTACTACAACTGATTACAGTAATAGTTGTACTTTCCAAATGTCAACGTTAAAAGTGTCACACGCACACACACACACACACACACACACACACACACACACACACACACACACACACACACACACACACTAGCACCACACTGTATGATCATACAGACTCACTTGTGCACACCTGTGAGCCATGAAGATCCAGACCTGGAACCAAAGATAACGGAAATCTTCCCAAAGAGTTGAACTGTGACGTCATCTTGGCACAAGCCAGCCCGGCGACTTGAGCATGAGCCGGATCTGTTCATGGAAAGTCGGATTTTATCAGTTGTCAGCATATTAAACATAGATAGACACATGTTCAGATATTCTTCCCCTCAACACCT
>CM065729.1:58429537-58432037 GCA_033310375.1 Conus canariensis
TACTGAAACACGCTGCCACCAAGCCGGGTCGCCCAGCTACGTGACGTTCTTCCGCATTCCACTGCACTCACACACTGCACGTACTGTCGCCACACGTCCGTTTTTTGAGGGAGGGGGGAGGGGGGGGGGGGGGGGGGGCCGGGGGAGACCCAAAAAAAAATCAACCAGCAACAACAAAAGAAAAGCGAACAGGATGTATAGTAAATTTCTACCCGAACGGATAAAAAAAAAACACTTACACAAGGGAAAAAAAAACCAAAAACATACAGGGTATACAGTGAACTTTGACCCCGAGCTGTTTATTTCCGGTAACATGTGGGATAAAGATCGTAGACGACGAACTGGAATCCAGTGGGCTCAGTGAATAGTCTTCATTGCAGATAAGACATGCATGAGTTTTCCAGCGTTTCTCATTGATGGCATAAAATGACCCGGGCTTCCTTTCGTTAAAGACCAAGATTAGGGAACATAATGGCACTCAGTTATTTCTCACCCCTCCCTTTCCGCTTTCCCAAATCGTACTTGAAATCAGATTAGCGCATATCGATGATGCTCGTAAAGAGAAAGAGAATGAAAAGGCTTATTAAAAACACATTGGGGTTTATCTGTTATCCTCGTAAAGAATCTCTCCTCTCTCTCTCTCTCTCTCTCTCTCTCTCTCTCTCTCTCTCTCTCTCTCTCCCAAAACAAGGATCAAGCGTATATTGTCCGTCCTCACCAGAATATCATTTCATTGAAAACAAATAAAAAGGGCTGTATACTCCATAATTGTAGTCGAATCTGCCTAAATATTTCACTGGAAGGAACTCTGTTTGTTTACACTGCCATCGCAAAACACTTTGACGTGTGGAGTTATAAAGAGCAATTCCTAGGAGTTCTAACCTCGTGTTCTCTGATAGGCCTGACGAGGATGAGCACAGGAAGGAACTCTTTCACTTAGGAGGGGAGAATACCATTTGCTTCTATTACGGCGCACTTCGAGGATTCGAATTCAAAACTCAAAACTCTCGGGGGGTGGGGGGGGGGGGGGGGGGGTATCCCTGTCTGCTATATTGCCTCTGATGGGTGTGGATGTAACGCCTGCATATAACGTTTGGTATACAGCTGCTTAATGCAAGCGTAAGCTTTTGTACGAAGCTTCATAAAGTTCATCCCGTGCTGAGCAAATCTTGTCAACCCCATTTGTATCATATTCGGTTGTAGCAAAGTCCGTTGTTTGGGTTTTTTTTTTTTTTTTTTTCTTTTTCTTTCTCTTTTTTTTTTGTGTTTTTTGTTGGTTTGGTTTTGCTTTTTTGTTGTTGTTGTTGTTTTTGTTTTGTTTGTTTGTTGTTTGTTTTTTATGCCAGCCCTCCATCTCACGCCACTCGCACCCTTCTTACTTCCCTTTGGAAATCATTGCTATTACGCACACAGACACATACAGAGAGAGAGAGGTTCACACACACACACACACATACACACACACACACACACACACACACACACACATATATATATATATATATATATATATATATATATACCACGCGCGCGCGCGCGTGCTTTGCTCGTTTCGTGTAAGTTCTTCAGACGTGTCTTTCCTAGGTTACAAGTCAGTTTTGACGAAAGATAAACAAGTGAAAACAAGACAGCGAAGACTGCAAAACTTGTATGTCACTGTGCAGTGATTCTCAACACCCTCGTAAATACAAATATGACCCAAGAAATTAAAAAAAGAGGGGCGTTACCAATTATCAACAAAGCGGATTTCGCTGCGGGCTGTTTTGTCACGTTTGTCACAGGAAAACCGAGGCGTGACAAGAGATCTAGCGATATTGGTGATTCACCAAAGTTCTGTGCATGTTTTCCTTCCGTCGTTCTAGCAGATGACATTGCACAATCCGTTTAGCCGCTGGCCATTAACTTGAAACCATTCGCGCTTCAACACTGACTAAAGTGGTAATAGAGCGAACATACACGAGTAGAGTGCTTATCCTCCTTAATTAAGCAAATCATGGCTGAACATCACCTTCGCCCCTCCCACTTCCCCCCGCACTCCTCCCCTCCCCCTCATTCCCATCCTACCCCATGGCCCACTCCATCCCACACTACGGCTAGGTCTGTATCAAATAAACAGCAGGTTTGTTTTGTTTTGTTTTGAAATTGGAAATGGCGGAAGTGTGAAATGATTTGCTCTGTCACAAAAAAAAAGCAACAAAACAACTCGTCTCTCTCCCTCCCTACGCCTCGTTGGAAGGGGAAAGAGGTTTGGGAGGATCCCCCCCCCCCCCAACTTTCATATGCTGACGCCCCCAGCCCCACCCCATCCCTCTCCCGAAACCCAAACCCCAGCCCTCAAAAATTGAAAATAAATAAATAAAAAAGAAAGGAAAGAAAGAAAGAAAAAAAAAAAACAGAGACAGACAGACAGACAGACAGAGAAAGGTCGCGGGGGGTAGGTTGAGTTCGGGAGTATCAGAGGAAAAGGGACTGGGGCGGAGGGGACGAGAGCCGGAGGACA
>CM065729.1:58442037-58457037 GCA_033310375.1 Conus canariensis
GTTATGATATTGGATCTAGACACGTGATCATGCTGTACAGGAACAATGCCCATCAATAAAACTTAAACGATTTTTTGGTATGTACTTATGTTACATTTTTTTTTCCGGTTATATGATACACTCTAATCTTGAATCAGGTCCTGCTGTTAGCAACTTTGAATCATTTTAATACACCGTTACAATGTCAAATTCATTAAAAAAAATCATCCAAATATATTCAATTCTGGCAAGGTGGTGGAGGACTAAAATGCCACGGAACTCGTCTACAAATCAGAGGAGGTTTCTGTTTACGATGTACGAAGTATGTCCGGTGTGGGGGTGAGGGTGGGGGGATGATTAAAGCAGTGCACACACTTAATGAGAACAGATACTTTTCCTTCTGATTCCCAACGCTTTCAAGACAACATTTTAGCTTTTTTGTGTCTATGTACTTCTATGTATTAACATCTGCGTCACGCTACGCGATAGGCCGGGCATTGTAAAACTCCTCTCGATTGGTGCCCATTTCATGCGGCGTTTCCTACCTGTCACTAGCGCAGACAATCGCAAACTGCTGGTATAGTTTTACATGCTGAGAAAAGACGAGCCTTTTACGAACTAGAAGCATAAATTGGCGGGGAGCTGGAATCCATGAATGCCTAATGTGACGTCCTCAGCGGAGAAGAACACGCCTGACAGAGCACTGTGGTAGGGCAGAACATTAAAGATGTCATAAACTATGGAGGCAGTTGCATACCAAAGTTATAGACTTTGAATTCATTGGTGGTTTGCTTTGGTTTGATATGACGAGAGGCTCAAGGTCATTTAGTGAATGTTTGTACATTGACTGTTCATGTAGGCTACGCCCAAACATACGCGCGGTGTATGTGTGTGTGTGTGCGCGTCTGTGTGTGTGTGTGTGTGTGTGTGTGTGTGTGTGTGTGTGTGTGTGTGTGTGTGTGTGTGTGTGCGTAGGTAAATAGATATATATAAGGAGAGAGAGAGAGAGAGGAGAGCGAGGAGAGAGAGAGAGAGAGAGATAGACATACAGACACAGATATATATATATATATATATATATATACATGTACACACACACACACACACACACACACACACACACATACACACACACACACACACACACACACAAATATATATATATATATACCTATCTGGGTGGGTGTGTGTGTGTGTGTGTGTGTGTGTGTGTGTGTGTGTGTGTGTGTGTGTGTGCAGAATTTTTACTTTGGGTTTATTTTAATGACGGTTCTTTTACATTACTTCTCAAAGGAGGGAGGAATGGAAAGTTAAACCAAAACAGAAAAGTATCTTTTCTTGCACGCTGTGTTTCATTGGTCCTTAATTTGAATTTTACTGACTTTATTCAAATCGGGCGCGCGCATGCGCGCAAACATGCGCGCGCGCATGCACACACACACACACTCACGCACGCACACACACACGCACGCACACACACGCACGCACGCATGCACACACACACGCACACACACACACACACACCACACACACACACACACACACACACACACCTTGAGGACATCTCTAAACCTAGCCTAAGAGGCACTTCGGATACCACAGGCATAGAAGCATAAGAGAAACTAAACTCATCATCACAAAACCACAGAGTGCCGTAAAAAGAGCCTCTGTTGAAAACTAAAGGCAAGAAGCCCCTTCACGACTCACGTGTGATAGACCAACCTTCCAAATCCGCCGAAGCAAACACAAAACAGGAAGGGTATGATAACCAATGGTATCTCGAACCATGACAGATGTTAGAAATAAACATGTTTGGAATGCCACCACGATGAGCCTTCCTTGATCGTTCTTTTGATTTTTTTTTCAGTCCATACGTTATGTTGGCGGGTTTCTGATAAGCAGAATCGAGAGAGAGAGAGAGAGAGAGAGAGAGAGAGAGAGAGAGAGAGAGAGAGATGCATAGATAGATAGAGAGAGAGACAGAGATATAGTTAGACAGATAGATATATAGATAGACTGATAGATAGACAGATAGATAGATAGATGCACAGACAGACATGCAAAGTAAGACGGTGGGTCTTCGCCATAGTATCATCATCATCGTCATCATCTTCATTGTTATCATAATAATTATTATCATTAGCATGATTAATACGATGATAATGATGATGATAATTATCATCATTAATACTATCATTTTTGTTATTGTTTTCTTATGCTTCTTCGTCTTATTATTATTATTATTATTATTATCATTCTCATTCTTAGTATTACTATTATCGGTATCATTATTATCATCATTATTATTGTTGTTGTTCTGTTTTCGTCTCAAATATTAGATCACACAAGCGAATACATCATGCTCCAAGATGTTGTCAGTTCACGTCATATTTCCTACCTTTGCTCAGGGTGGGTGGTGGACGGAGAAAGGAAGAGGGGGGAGAGGGAAGGAGGGACGGAGACAAGGAGAGAGAAGATTATGAAGGAGTGTGTGTGTGGTGTGTGTGTGTGTGTGTGTGTGTGTGTGTGTGTGTGTGCGTGCGTGCGTGCGTGCGTGCGTGCTTGCTTGCGTGCGTGCGTGTATGTGTGTGTGTGTGTGTGTGTGTGTGTGTGTGTGTGTGTGTGTGTGTGCGGTGGCGACCCACACATCTTTGAGAAAGTCCACAGGACGTGTTCATTAAAAAATCACTTTGTCGTTGTTGTTGTTGTGCTGCTGCTGCTGCTGTTTCAATTCTTTTAGACTGGATGACGATCTGACTAAAGCTCATGAAACACCGATAAAATGATAAATGATTTACGGAAAGGCTGAGGACGACGATTTATTTGAAAAGGCTACATTATGATTTCAACCATAAAAAAAAGATAATAAGACTGTCGACCATAATATATTTTTCGAGTAATAAAAACCAGACTTACGACGAAGTCTACACGGGTATGAAATAAAACTTCAACGTCAAAATCATAATTTTGACTATTTTCCCACCGTAAGGTCATTCATAATGCGTCAAAAGAAAATAAAAGCGTAGTTATAAACCTTTTGCCACAAAATGGAAAAGAAAAGCTTGCCGCAATAACCAGGCCTTACTGAGTTGAAGCCTGTAGAAAGAAACTCGTGGAGAGCGTGGCAGCAGAGAGTCTCAGAAGAGAAGCCCCTTCAAGCAAGTGTTTCGGCCTTATCCCTGACACTCTATTTGGGGGGTTGGGCACACCCGGTTCATGACTCCGGATGTCCATGCACCCTTTTTTCCCACTTGGGACGAGCCATGGCTGGGATTCGAACCCATGACCCTCTGGACATGCTCATTTTCCACTTAATGACTCGCGCTTTACCACATGAGCCACAGGGACACTGATATTTGTAGGGAAATTAAGCCTTATGAAGTTCACTTTGTTCTCCTTGACCAGATCCAGCTTGAACACCTCTCTGCCGCTTCTGCCATTGCTTTCAGGGCTCTGGTTTTTTCCTTCCCTGCAACTGAGAGCTGTTTCATGAGGCTGTATGCAGACGTTCCTACAAACCCCCTAGCTCCAATTTCTGCAGTGAGGACTTTGACCTGATAGCCTTCTCTCCTCAGGCTGTTTGCCAGATCAGCATACTTTTCAGTCTTGTAGATTTGAGCTGCCTCCATTCTGTTCTCATATGGCACCGTGAGCTCGATCATGATCAGCTGCTTGGTTGACTTAGAGTGGACTACTATGTCTGGTCTCATGCCACTCTTGCTGATGATCTCTGGGTGACTCTTCCATTCTGGGAGGTCTGCAGTGCACTCCCAGTCATCTGCCCCGTCCAGCAGACTCTGCCTGCATGTTTCGAGTGGCACTGTTGTTCTTGGCCATGATTTGCTGCCTCCTGCCGTGAAGAATGTTGCGGGTGCTTTTGGAGTCCTGATTTTCCCTTTTGTGGTGTTGGTACTAGCCCAGACTACTTGTACAATTTCTTTGAGCACTTGGTTGTGCCTCCATGTGTACCTTCCTTGAGCCAGGGCTACTTTACATGAGCTTAGGACATGCTCCACTGTTTGTTTTTCATGGCAGAGGGGGCATGCAGGATCGTCTGTTTTCCCCCACTTCACCAGGTTTGCATTTGAGGGCAGAAGGTCATATGCAGATCTGAGAATGAAGCTGATCCTGAGAGGGGCCATGTGCCAAATGTCATTCCAAGTGAGACTTCTTTGGAGTGCATTCTCCCACGTTGTCCATTGCCCTTGCTGGCTCTGCTGGACTGCTATACTGCGTGGCGTTATTGCAACAGCAAGATAATCACTGAGAGGCATGAAATCGATGGCGTGATATTACTGCGAAAAGCACGATAATCAGACTACTAATATCCCATTTATGATATGAATCTTTCAAAATCAGTAATCAGCCATGAAAAAAAAGAACCTTTCCCACCTGGTACGAGAGAAGAGGAAGAAAAGTGGTGGGTGGTGACAAGATGGTTGTTTTGAGAGGCCGATGACCTCACAGACTGTCGAGTGTGTCAAATTCGTGCTAATCTCGCCTCCCACACACCGACCCTTCCCTAACTGGCAGTTAGTAATGCTATGGGCTTACTCACTATCTATTCATGCCAAGTTGTCAAGCTGTTGTTCACCATCGTCTGAACAGGAATCTCAGTCTGATGACGTCTCCATAACATAACAACGACAAAAAAATGCAAATCTTATTCGCCCAGTTTTGTTTCTCATGTAGACCCAGCAGCTATGAGACGCCACTCTAAAGCTGTACCTCTCGTGTGTTTTTGCAAGACAGAAAAAAAAAGTTGCCACAAACAATACTACAAGGCCTATGTATTGGTATGGAAACTGCTTTGTCAACAAGCATTCGTGACTAGGTTGGGGGGGGGGGGGGGGGGGGGGAAGAGAGAAAAAAAAAGGATAAAATCCCATCTCCTGTGTGATAAAAAGGTACCCTAGGAAACTGTATAACTTTTATCAGGACCAGTCACAAACACAATTTAAAAAAATGGGAAAGAATGAAGAAAGAAAGAAAGAATGGAATGAATGAATAAATGAATGAATGAATGAAACACGGACTTGGGTTTCTCTTCAAGCAAATGCTTGACTGGAAATAATAAATGAGGAAATCACACTGAAGGGAGAAGGAGGCAGAAGTGAGTAGGAATGGAAGTGAGAGAAAACCTCATAGGAAAGATCTACAAATCTTAAGCAAGAAATAACTTTTTTTTTTTTTTAAACAGCGTTACCTTTGCGGGGAAAATAAGATATGAAGAAGTAAATGATCCTATATAAAATCCAAAATAAATGACAATGTTAGCGAGCTGTGGGACTGGTGACGAAGCAGACCAGGGAATGCAGAGTTCAAAGTGGTTATAGATAACGAAAAGGTCTAAAAATTAAAAAGAATACTATGCTGAAGAAGAAGAAAAAACTGACATGGGTTATAGCTAGTAAGTGAAAATATTAATAAGATAATAATGTAACGTTCAGGAGAAGAAAAACACCAGCGGGAAATAAGCTTACTGAATATCAAAAAATGGTACGTAATGATAAAGAGAGAGAGAGAGAGAGAGAGAGAGAGAGAGAGAGAGAGAGAGAGAGAGAGGATTAAACGAATAATGTGGTATTAAAAAGGAACTGAAAACAGAATACCAGTCACAAGAAACATAGAGCAGAAAGATTAAAACTCATTCGTACATAGCAAATTGAGTCAATCTGTGAAGAAGAAGAAGAAGGAGAAGAATTATTTAAGTTTCACTACTGAAGTGAATAAAATAACGTGAACTTTTTTTCTTTCTTTTTTTTTAATGAACAGTGAATCGAATACATTAATGCTAAGTAGTACAGAAGAACGGAAGTGAGAAAAAAAGAAAAGACAAAAGAAAACGCGAGTAGGCAAAAGTCGCTCCCTGGCGTAAACAGCGAATATTAAGGGCAAATAAAAAGGCACACACACACACACACACACAATCACCTCCAACGCCATTTCTTTGAAGAAAAAAAACTATAGCATTCTTCAGTTCTTTTAACTCTTTTCCTTCTTCTTCTCGAACGCCATTCCAGTGGAAGATCAGTTCTCAAGGTAAATATGGTGGCTTGCACTGCCATTTTGTCATCGTTGACGCCAACCGGATGTTCAACTGTCACGGAGGTATGTCGTGTATACGTGACCTACATTTGTTATAATGTCTACCTGCACGTCACTATCTCACTAACAATGCAACCACTCCCTAAACGTCTTACCTCTCCTCGTATGAATATTCATCTTTCGAGGATTCCCAATCCCGTGTGCGCGTGCTTCACGACCATACGACAGTTTACTCTTAGTCTGAGAGTCATCTGACCACTCGCGCTCGGCCAAGTTCGGGTTCCGGATTTCCACGCGTTAGGTTTATGCAAACTGCGCAACGATTGGTCGCCTGCTCGCCTTCGGTTAAGATAATCCTGAATCCTAGTCAGGAGGCGTCCAACGTTTGTATAGAGACAGTGTCACAGTTGTTATAGTCCGGGATTCCGGGAAAATTTTTAGGGACAAAAAAAAAGAGGTGTCAGCGAGGAGGATATAAAACGAGCGGACGATAACTTGATTCACACAGAGTGGGGCTGTTCTTCCTCAGGAGCAGTTAACTTTTCTTCAGTCTTACTTCAGACCAATCTTCTACAACAAGGTTAGATTTATGCTTGTGTCTTTCTTTGAAAATTGTCCTGTTTCCTTTTTTTGCCATTATCAAACTGCTTTCTTGTCATGATTTGCTTACGTTTATTCGTATAGTTTATTCCTCTATTTTAAAAAAAAATCGGAAATGAAATGAGGCAGGGAACAGTAAACGATAAACAGTAAACAAGTTGGGTATTTTTTGCTCCCATAAGAAAACCTAACACAGAGTAACTTTTATTCAAGACTGGCACAGCCTTTTAAACTTGAATAAAGTCAGACAAATACATAGACGAACAATCTAATAGTGGGGGAAAAAAACAAGCGCAGGCCAACAACTGAACTATCTTCATAGTAATGACTTGGCAAAGATTTGGACTTCAGGAGGGGGGGAATTTGAAGATGGAGAAACTGGGAACATGAAATTAAGAAAATATGTTACAGATATGAAAACTCTTCACTAGCTGCATAAGGGAACCATCGCAATCCCTTTTGAAGGCAGATATATTTGTATTGCCTGCTCCGAGGCCTATCATCTCGCCCAGATGTGGAAGCATACACTGAAAAAACAAACATTGTCTGTAGGTTTTGTAAGCCAAAGGACTTGACGACTACGCCCTTTCGCATGTGCGCGCATGCGCTTGCTCACACACACACACACACACACACACATACACACACACACACCACACATACACACACAGACACACACACATACACACACACGCGCGCGCGCACACACACACAGAGGGAAAAAATAACGAATTAAATGCATTGTCCGCATTGAAATCGCGGAGCAGGCAATACAAATATATCTGCCTTCAAAAGGGATTGCGATGGTTCCCTTATGCAGCTAGTGAAGAGTTTTCATATCTGTAACATATTTTCTTAATTTCATGTTCCCAGTTTCTCCATCTTCAAATTTCCCCCCTCCTGAAGTCCAAATCTTTGCCAAGTCATTACTATGAAGATAGTTCAGTTGTTGGCCTGCGCTTGTTTTTTTCCCCCACTATTAGATTGTTCGTCTATGTATTTGTCTGACTTTATTCAAGTTTAAAAGGCTGTGCCAGTCTTGAATAAAAGTTACTCTGTGTTAGGTTTTCTTATGGGAGCAAAAAATACCCAACTTGTTTACTGTTTAAAAAAAAATGTTTTTAGTTTTTTTTTTCGCTTTCCACAATCTCGGTAACATTCTCGCAGTTCCTTCTTTCCTTCTCTCTTTCTTTCTTTCTTCTCTCTTCCTTCCTTCCTTCTTTCTTTTCTTCCTTCCTTTCTTTCTTTCTTTCTTACTAGGCAAAAAAATGAAACAAGCGTCGGTAAAGAGGGAAACATTGACCATAATCATTATGCTCTTCTTCTCCTTTCTTCTGTTGACCTTTGTTTCGTTGTCCATTTTTACGAATGTTTTGTTTTGTTTTGTTTTTTGGTGGTTTTTGTTTTCTTTCTATTGCTTTTCTTACTGTTTTGTTTATTCATAACTGGTTTAGCTGACAATTGTTTCAACGACTGAATTCTTTGATTGTTGTTTGCTGCGGCTTTTTTTTTTTTTTTTTTTTATCATTGTAATTATTATCGTTGTAATCAATATCATTATTGTGACAAAATTTTCAGCCATGTATGGTTTCTGTCGTTTGTGATGTTGTTTGTTTGTTTGTTTGTTTTTGTCGATTTCACATGTAGGCTGATTATTCTTACACCACCACCACCCTCACACTCACACACACACATATACACACACACACACACGCGCGCGCGCGCGCGCGCGCGCGCGCGATTTCAATGCGGACAATGCATTTAATTCGTTATTTTTTCCCTCTGTGTGTGTGCGCGCGCGCGCGTGTGTGTGTATGTGTGTGTGTGTCTGTGTGTGTATGTGTGTGTGTGTGTGTGTGTGTATGTTGTGTGTGTGTGTGTGTGTGTGTGTGTGAGCAAGCGCATGCGCGCACATGCGAAAGGGCGTAGTCGTCAAGTCCTTTGGCTTACAAAACCTAAAGACAATGTTTGTTTTTTCAGTGTATGCTTCCACATCTGGGCGAGATGATAGGTCGTTACTCATGTATGTGTGTGTGTGCGGGTTTTTTTTTGTTGTTGTTGTTGTTAGTTTGTTTTGTTTTGTTTTGTTTTTTTGTTTTTTTGTTTTTGTTTTTAGTTTTTTTCTTGCTTGTTGTTTTGTTTTTGGTGGTGTTGCTGATTGTGGCTTTGTTGTTAGGTTTTCTTTCTGTATATAGCCTTAATTTGGGTGACATGGAGAATGAACGTTGAATTTCCATTTCTGTTTACCAGATGGCGTCGTGCTCGTGCAGTGTGGGTGTGGCAAAGGTTAAGAAAGTGGCCCTGTCCTGTTTTGAGGCTTCTGTTCTCAACCTGCATAACGTTCGCACCAAGGTCAGTGAATGAAAAAAAAGACAACAAAAACAACAACAAACACACACACACACACCACACACACACACACACACACACACACACCACACACCTTTACTTTCCCCTGAAATATCTGGAAACAATTTGAAAACATTATACACATGACTTCTCTCTCTCTCTCTCTTCTCTCTCTCTCTCTCTCTCTCTCTCTCTCTCTCTCTCTCTCTCTCTCGCGCGCGCGCGCGCGCGCGCGGAAAGAAGAATCAAAGCAAATTTTCAGTCGTTGCTTTTTTTTTTTTTGTAGAAACATTCATACCTTTATTAGAGAAAAAAATTACCAATCATTAGATAATCAATAACCCCTTCTTTATCAAATTAAATCAGAAACTTTGTTCGTTTTGGGAACTATAGCTTCCGGTCCGGTCAATCTTCACATAATAGCAATCGGAGCAACACTCTTTCACAGAAGAGTAATGCATCCGCATTCTCTTTTTTTTTTTTTTTTTTTTTTTGTTTGTTTGGTTGGTTGGTTTTGTTTTTACTGGTTTTTGTCTTCTTTTTTTTCTTCGGGGAACAAAATGGATGTAAGGAATAGAGGATGCAAGGAAAGTTAAAGGGTCTATTGGACACAGAAACATATGCCTTTGTAGCGAGCAGTCTACCTTTTGAGTTTAACCAACCCACCCCCACTTCCCCCGCTCCCCTGCAAAAAGACCACCCCAACCCCACTCCCCACCCACCCTCAATCACACACCTTTGACTTGATGCGAAGAAAGCAGTCAAGAAGACCCAGTGAATTGATCAGGTCTGTTGGCAATGAACAACGGGAATGAGACTTGTCACGACAAAGCCATTTTGATGATTTGAATTGTATTCTCTGAACGTTATCCACCGGTTCAGCCTTTCAAGGGTCAACATCTACAAGTCATTTATCTTGTGAGCTCTCCGGGCTGCAAACAGACAGACAAGTGTCCAAAGAAAAAGGGGGATCGTTAGGAAGTAATTCGTAGACCTTCGAAAACTAACCTTGCGTTGGCTGTGTACCGCTGAGCCAACGCGGAACCGCGGCATGCGCAGACTGGACTGCAACATGATGTTTGGGAGGGGACGTTAGTTTGAGTTGAGCGGGGGAATGATCACCGCGCGCAGGATTCGCCACCCAACCGCCCACCCCAACTCCAAGCCCCTCTCAGCCCTCCCCCCCCCCCCCCCCCCCCCGCACCCCCCATCTCTTCTTCACCCCTGTTTGTGTTAGTATTTTTCAGGACGATGTCTTCACGTGTGGCGTTTTCTTTCTTTCTTTCCTTTTTTTTTTTCGGTCACCTCTTTTCTTCCTTGTTTTTTCTTCTTCTTTCCTTTCCTTTTTCTTTTTATTTCCTTTCTTTCGGAAAAAAAAAAACCAACAACAGATATCTGCCATAAACTGTGTGTAATTGTAATACCACCGGGGGCATATCCCTCACAGTTCAGGTGGCTTTAATGATAATAAAGTTGATAATGATGACGACGATGACGATGACGATAACAATGATGATGGTGATAATGATGATGATGATGACGACCACGACGATGACGAGGATAAACAGATACCAGTTCATCTCCATAACGTGTGTTTGTGACGATTCTGACGACAGGTCCGCTGTGCCAATGCGTCCTTCAAGTCGGAGCGGGAGCTGCCCCTACACACTGTGGTGGACGTGGCCACTGTCACCAAGTGTCTGGACAACCGCCTCTGCCAGATCTTTGACGGCGACGACGACACCAGGTGAGTGGACCCACCTGTCAGTCAGTCAGTCAGTCAGCCAGCCAGTCAGTCAGTCAGTCAGTCAGTCAGTCAGCCAGCCAGTCAGTCAGTCAGCCAGTCAGTCAGCCGGTCAGTCAGTCGGTCAGCCAGCCAGTCAGTCAGTCAGTCAGCCAGTCAGTCAGTCAACCAGTCAGCCAGCCAGCCAGCCAGTCAGTCAGTCAGTCAGTCAGCCAGTCAAGCAGGTCGTCAGTGCTGAAGTCTCTTCTCAGTCTGTCTTTTGTCTGCCTGTCTCTGTCTGTCTGTCTCTATGTCTTTCTCTACCTGTGTGTGTCTCTCTCCGTCTCTCTCTGTCCATCTCTCTCTCTCTCTCTCTCTCCCTCTCTCTCTCTCTCTCTCTCTCTCTCTCTCTTTCCCTCCCTCCATCTCTCTCTCTCTCTCTCTCTCTCTCTCTCTCCTCTCTCCTCTCTCTCTCTCTCTCTCTTCTGTCCACAATCATCACCCACATCAGCTATCAAACAGTTTAACTGGTCTTACCTGACAAAACGGATAACATGGGGGAATAGAATAGAACAAAGGAAGCAAGAGAACAAACAGAGCAAAGAAGAAGACGACGAAGAAGAAGAAAAGAAAAGCAAAGAGAGAAGAGAAGAGAAACAAAACGAAGAAAAGAAAGACGTCCTATGATAGACACATGCACGTAGCCACAAGAATTCAGCTGTGCGCCACACAACACAGTCTTTTACCACGTGGCTCCCTCCTTCTCTACAGGCAAAAGCTGAGCGACTTGGGCCGCGTCCTGCTGACGGAGACCTCAGTGAAGGTCCTGATGAAGACCCTCAGCTCGCTCTACAGCCTCTGCCTGGACATCGTGTCCCAGTGGGGCGTGCACGACAAGGTCTTCGTGGGCGTCCTCCCGATCTCCTCCACCTCGCCTGGCCTGGGCCTCAGCACCGATGTGGACACGCAGTCCAACCGGCTGTACGTGCACTGGCCCCGGGAGAAGCTCGGCCACGAGTTCCTGCCCGCCGCCCAGCGCATGCTGAGGATGATCCGAGAGGAAGGGAGGCAACCCACCGAGGCGGAGTACTTCGTCGCTCACCTGGCTTATCTCCACATTCTCAACGGCGGCTGGAGCGTGCGGAGCGAAGCTCGCCCTCTGGGGACGCCCGGCTTCCGCCCTTACACCCAAACCTACATGTCCCTGACCGACCCCGGCGACGGCCACGTACTGGGCACCACGCGCTTCTCTGATTGGCTGCAGGGCGCGATCGTGCACGTGGAGCATCTGGAGCGTCCCCGGCACCTGCCAAGGGAGATCATCGAGTCCTACCGCATCCCTTCCATCATCGACTTCGCCCGGGTCCGCCTTCACGTGGGATCCTCCGCCCCCACCACCTATTTCGTGGGCCGTGCTGTCAAAGACTCTGGCAACTTCGAGGAGGACTTTTTGAAGGTAAGTGTCCTCACAACGTCATAGAACAAAACGTATTTTTCATAAACACCCAGCGAACAGCCGTAAAGCGGAGCACATCAATACAGGGCTTAAAACGTGAAACACCACAAAGTGAAGTTAATGTTATGACAAATCAGTTTTAGCCTTTTTTTAAGGGAGATACCGGAACAAAGATATTGCTGGTTGTTTTCAAATTAAAAGTAAATTAAGTAATCCATTAATAAACTATATTCAACAGCAATTCTAAAAAGGTTTTACACGCCATGTTTTAGCTGAATAAAAGTTAGACTGATGTACCATAGTAACAGACTTCTCACATTGAAGAAAAATCATTGATAACCTTGGCCTTTCAACACATGTTCGTGTCTTTCAGTAAATTATCGCTGTTCGATTTCTTCATCTGTCAGTGGAACAGCAACTAGCAGATTATCATCTGATCCTTTTTTCTTTAATCCAGATAATCTGATCCCATTATCTTTATAAAGATTTATGGATCATTTTGAAGCAAGACCATGACTAGGACGGTAACACGTATGAACTGAAAAAAAAACTTAGAAGGATTAACTCTGTGTGTGTGTGTGTGTGTGTGTGTGTGTGTGTGTGTGTGTGTGTGTAACTCTAACATCAATATGTCTTCCAGTAAAGACTGTCCTTTAAAAATTCATGTTTTTTTTCATGGAATATCTTATTTCTCCACACTAGATTCACCTGTCACTTAAGAATCGCTCCCATTTAAGATCTTAATTTGTATGAAGGAAGCGTGCAGATCGCCAGAGAGAGAGAGGTGTTTCACCATGTTCTGCCTGTCCAGGTGGTGAACCTGACAGCCGCAGCAGCCTCAGCAGCCTTCTTCCTGGGTGCTGCCGAGTGCAAGGTGGCCATGGAGGGGCTGTCCACCTCCCAGGCTCTGCGCTACATGAAGTCTCTGAGGGCCCAGGTGCAGCGCTCCAAGAACCAGTTCCTCTCCGCCGCCTGGAACCTCAACCAGGTGCTCATCGACGACTTTGACCGCAAGGTGAGTGTCTGGGAATGGTAAATCGGGTAGCCTGGTCGGTGATGAGGTTGTGAGGGTTGCTGGCTTGGTGGTGGTGTGGTGGTGGTGGTGGTGGGTTTAGATTGTTGCTGTGGTGTTATTGTCGGTTTCAGATAGCAGTCGTTGTCGGTGTTTTTATTATTATTATTATTATTATTATTATCATCATTCCTGTTGTTGTCATTGTCGTTGTTGTTTTTGTCGTTCTTATTATTTGTTTTGTGAATGTAGCTGTGTTCTTGATGTATAGTTAGACTGTGACAATTGCATGTTATTCTTAGAGTTTTTAATCGGTGATTGTTGATGTGTTGTTGATGTTGGCTTTACTTGTGGCTGCTGGAGGATTTCTTTTGCTTTCGTTTCGTTCATTACTGTGTTGTTGTTGGCTGTTGAATTGTTGCATTTGGTGCATTTGTTTAAGTTTCGTTTTCTGTTTTCCATATTTTGTATAGAGTCCACGTTGTTGTTGTAGTTGTTGTTGTTCTTGTTCTTGTTCTTGGTGTTTTAACAGTTTGAAATAAGATAACCATATTTCCATCGTTGCTTTTTTTCTAGGAAGAGAAAGAACTGAAAGAACGGATGGACATCGCCATGAGGGCAGTGGAGATCACGTCCTTTGGAGGCTTCGACAAGGTCACATGGGATGGGGCCAGCGACACCTACCCCTCCAAATGCATCATGTACCAGCTGACCCACGAGGAAGCGCTGACCATCGTCCATGAGGCCCATCTGCGTGGCCTCGTCACCTACTTCTCCGCAGGTTTCAAGTTCAACGAAATCCGCCACGCCGTGTACGCCGGGGTGGACGGCATAGGAATCGGAGGAGCTCAGGTCCTGAGGTACATGGACTCCCAGACGGGCATGCATGGGCCCTACATGGAGGAGAACATTCCCAGGATCCTGGGCAACAGGGACGAGGCTGCCAAGAGCGTGCGTGGAAGAGGGGTGCACCTCCTCGCCCGCATGGACACCATGTACTTCGAGGGTTCCCTCTCCCGCGAGGAAGAAACCCTGCGCCAGAAGCTCTTCGCCGCTCTCCGGGCCGCGGATGAGACGGAGATCGACAGCCTGATAGTGCGTTCGGCCAGGATCTCCGCACTGCCCTCCGAAGGCATTCAGCCTCACCTGCACCGAGCCAAGAGGCTGGTGGAAGCCGAGAACCCCATGCTGAAGGAGTTCTGCGAGGAGGAGGAGTGGACGGCCCTGACCCGCGTGCTGCGCGCGCTGATCGTGGCGCGGGATGAGGGGAACATCATGGAGGAGTACGACAGCGACCCCTGGCTGTCGCTGAGGGAGAAGTACCGCATGTCCCAGTGCCCCCGGGACTCGCGCATCTGCTACGTCCGCCAGACGTCCTTCACGCTTCCTGTCAAGGCCTGAAAGCCCTGACCCCATCTCCCCTATCCCCATCACCTCTTTCATCCCCCCCCACCACCACCACCACCACCACTCCCCCCCAACCCTTGGCCGTTAGTCCCGTCCCTGTAAATACAGATTCTTCATTTCTTTTCTGAAAGCTGCGTCGATCCCACTACCGAGCATTCATCCCGTCTTTCCCTCTCCCTCTCTGTCTCTGTCTCTCTCTCTGTCTCTCTCTCTCTCTCTCTCTCTCTCTCTCTCTCTCTTCTCTCTTAATGCAGACCTCTTTCTTTTATGGGATCCGATTCATTCTGCCCGTTTTTTCAATGCAGAGGTTCTGCGAAAGACCCTTGTAAGCGCCAGGAATGTTTCCTTTCTTTCACACGGATATCCGTACATTCCAAACAAACCGGATCTCTTTTCTTTTCTTTTTTTTTTCTTTTTTTTTTATTG
>CM065729.1:58464537-58474537 GCA_033310375.1 Conus canariensis
GCAAATCCCAATAGTGACCGGGAATTCCCTGAATACCCCAGTATCGTGACGGCAAGGCCAGCTACAATGCGAAGTGTGGGGAACGATTTCAATCTAACACACCTTGATCTTCTAATCGGCCCACTACATGCCACCAGTCCCAGACGGTGGTCTCATCACAAACAGGCCAGCCTCTCATCTCAGACAGTATTTTGATGCTGTCGGTACATTTACGGCTTGGTGTTCTGAAAACTTTCTGAAGTTAAATGTCAGTAAAACAGAAGAACTGGTGATAGATTTCCGTAGAGCCCCATCCCCCATTGCAGACCTTGTGATTGATGGTCAAACTGTGGAAAGGGTGTCTCAGTATAAATATCTGGGCACAGCTATTGACAACAAACTTTTGATTTCAACACTGCAGCTATTCATAAGAAATGTCAGTCCAGGGTTTACAGTTTGCAAAAGCTGCGCTCACTCCATGTAAACTCAAAAATCCTTGCACAGTTTTACAGATGTTTTATTGAATCTGTTTTAACCTTTGGCTTCCTGTGCTGGTTTGGTGGGCTCAATGTGAGAATAAAAGAATGTGTTAACAAGGCTGTGAATGTGTGTGGGAAAGTTGTGGGTGAAAGGCAAGTGATCATGAGTGAATTGTATGAGAAGCATGCTGTGCGAAAGGCAAGAGAATGGCAAAAGACTCCTCACATGTCCTGGCCCATAATTATGAACTGCTGCCATCTGGCCGACGGTTCAGGATGCCAACCGTCCGATTGGTCAGAACAAAAGAGAGCTTTATCCCAATGTCTATATCCCTTCTTAACAAGCAATAATTGTATGTGTGTGCGGGATGGGGGGGGGGGGGGGGGGGGACAAAGGGAGAGGGGGGGGAGACGTATACATATATATGTATGTGTGTATGTGCTTCCATGTGCGTGTGTGTGCATGTGTGATTGAATAAATGTGTATGTATATTGGGTGTGTGTAAGGGCGTGTGTGTATACATGTGTGTGCGTGTGTGTGTGTGTGTGTGTGTGTGTGTGTGTGTGTGTGTGTGTGTGTGTGTGTGTGTGTGGTATGGTTGTTTACTAAAGGTGTTTTACTGTTCTTTGCCATAATTATTCACTTAACTGCCTTTTTATATTCTGTATTTTTATCATTTGTGTGCAACAATGAAAATTTGATTTGATTAAGGCGTGGTTGTTACCGACTGTTCTATTATTTTTATGTTAATTAATTTATTTATTCATGTGTGTGTGTGCATGTGTGTGTGTGCGCATGCATGTGAGTATATGTGTGTGTGTATGCGTATGAGTGTGCGTGCGTGTGTGTGTGTGTGTGTGTGTGTGTGTGTGTGTGTGTGTGTGTGTGTGTGTGTGTGTGTGTGTGTGTGTGTGTGTGTGATCTGACTATTTTTATGTGTTTTGCTATTATTTACCATTATACATGTATTTTAAAATTCTGTGAAATCAAGTTTGATCATTATGTAATACTACTATTATAAGTATTGTTGTTTACTCAAATGTGTTTTACTATTGCTTGATCATTTATTATGTGCATCATCATCATCATCATCATCATCATCATCATCATCATCATCATCACACTTTAATGCTCCTTTTAATCAGAATTTAGGTCTGACAGAGTTGTTTCTGTTTTTAGCAAATTCTGAAAATTAGTAAGTGGTGCGTGCGTGTGTGCGTGCGTGTGTGTGCGTGCGCGCGCACGCGCGCGCGCGTGTGTGTGTGCGTGTGTGTGTGTGTGTCTTTAATATGTGTTTATCTACATGTATGAGGTTTTACAATATAACTAAATTGATTTTGTTGGGTTGTTGTTGAGTTACCCTACTTGTTTATTGTTTATTGTTGTTGAGTTACCCTACTTGTTTATTGTTCATTGTTTTTCATGTTTATTTGTGTCACTAATGTATAGTTAGTCAGCAGCACGATTGTCATTTCTCAGAATTGAGATAATAAAGTATTCTTGTATCTTGTATGACTTCTGCACGTAAAGTCTCCACTGGTAGTCGTCAGCACTTGCACAACTCGAACAGGGAATAGGGACTCGACCCTGGCCTTGTCACCGCTCAGAACTCTACTGTGACAACACAAGACAAAACGACTGATACTGATGGTGTGACAGCTGGCACACCACGGAACTCTACGTCTGACAATGTGACAGCCTACACAACGCAATATAGTACAATTGACGCTGACAATGTGACAGCTGACACAACACAACAAGCAGAGACACCACATCATGGTTTACATATACTGAATTGGAACATTGGAGGGCTTTTGTCCAAGCTTGTGCTTCAAGACACTGTAAACTATATTAAATCATTTGACATAGTGTGCCTGACCGAAACCTTCGTGGAATTTGATATTCAGCTAAGTGTTTTTGAAGATTTTGATTCTTATTTTGCACCTGCTAAGAAGCTAAGCCAACACGGAAGGAGTTCTTAGGGGGGGGGGGGGGGGGGTAGTTCTGATTAAAAGGTGTCTCAGTCGTTACATTGAAAGGATTCATATTGTTTACGAGCAAACAGTTATGTTAAAAATGAACAAAGACCTGCTAAACACAGATAAAGATGTGGTTATGTTGTCATTGTATGTACCGCCGTACGATTCCCCAGTGCTTCTCTGGGTCCTCCCCAGCACCTTCGGGTGTTTCTTTTTCTTCTTTGCCTTAACTAGGCTGACCCTGGAGAAAGGTCCAGTGACGGTGAGGAAAGACCCACTGACCACAGGGAAAGTCCTGTTGACAGTGGGAAAGACTAAACTTTGGATTCTCTCTTGAGGGCACATAAGACCGTATGGCGAAAGCTTGGCTGTGTCTGGAGTGGCACTGTCTCCATCTGTCCGTGGGCAGGGGTGGTTGGGTCTGTGGGGTGTGCTCGGCAGCTGGAGGGTGGTGTTTTTTGCCGGTGTGCTCTGCAGTCATGAAATACGGGCTGGTACACCCATGGGGATGCTATTTTAAGGCTGTTGAGTTGCATCCTGTAGTCTGATTTACCTCTGTTCAGGAGCAGTTATGTCCCTTGATATCTTAATGGAGTGTCCTGCGCGTGCCTGTACCCATCGTCAACACAGCGCAGGCCTCCAAGGGTGGTACAGGACTGCTCTAAAGGCAGGTGAAGACAGTACTTCTCTGGGTCCTCCCCAGCACCTTCGGGTGTTTCTTTTTCTTCTTTTCTACCGCCGTACGATTCCCCATATTATGGTACGACCGAATTCCAGGATGGCATCGATTTGATGGAACAGTGCTTAACAGATGATTGGGAAACATTAGATGATTTCTACCTTCTTTTGTGTGGGGATTTCAATGCCCGTACTGGAAACAAAAACACTCTATATGTAGATGAGGACATACTCCACAATGGTGAAGAGACTTTTGAACAGACGTCTGAAGATTTAATGTTTAATGTTTTTGGAAGAAAGTTGATTGATGTCTGTCATGTTTTTGATTGCTCTCTTCTTAATGGATGTCATTTTTTCAACTCAGAAGGGAATGTAACTTATTTATCACAAACAGGGTAAGCCTGATTGACTATTTTTGTGCTTCCAACGATCTCTGTACACAAAATATTTTTATGTCACTTGTTGAAAACCGGATAGAATCCGATCACTTGCCTGTGTCCCTGACCGTGGGTACAACACGGACAGACCGAGAAAACGCACGTGTTGTATAAGTGAAAACTGAAAAACTGGTTTGGGATGACAGTAAAATACACGTGTTATTAGATTCTCTCCGATCACGGGAATCCCAGGAAAAGTTGTTACGTGCATTAGCTGATACTGACACTGATGTCAACGGTGCGGTAGGTTTGTTCGTGGAGTGCCTACTGTCAGCGGCAAAGTGCATGAATGAAACAGTGTTTACTGACAACAACCAGAGCAAAGAGGCGGAATGGTTTGACAAGGATTGTCATCAAAGCAAAAAAGATGCAAAGACAAAGTTGCGGACATTTAGACGCAAAAGATCAGAACCAAACTGACAGGATTACTTTGACAGCAAACAGTCGTACCAAACTTTATTCAAAGAAAAGAGAAAAGCATTTTAAAAAAGTGAAAGCAGATGCCCTCATGATTCACATAGGTAACCCAAAGCTGTTCTGGAAAGAAGTCAATTCATGTTTACATCTGAAGTCCAAGGATGTCTGTAGTGACAAAATCACAAAAGACAAATGGTTTGATCATTTCAGTGAAGTGTTCAAATCAAACCAGTGCGCTTCAAATGAACCTAATGTTCATCATTCTATTGATTTTGCTACACTACCAGAATTTGACATACTCGATCAAGCCATTACTGAAAGTGAGGTTCGAAAGAGCGTTACGACACTTAAAATCTGGCAAAGCTTGTGGCTCAGATAAAATCCTGGCGGAAATGCTGAAGTCAGCAGAAGAGCTAGTATATGAGTTTCTAACAAGACTATTCCATTCAGTTTTTTTGTCGGGGACTTTTCCAGACATGTGGCATGAAGCCATCATTGTACCCATTTTTAAGAAAGGTGACCGTGAAAATCCGTCCAACTATAGAAGAATATCACTCCTGAGCTTGATCGGAAGATGTTACACATCTATTTTGAACAATCGTTTATATTTCTGGTTGGAAGATAATAACAAGTTGTCCGAAACACAGGCGGGATTCAGAAGAGGATACTCTACCACGGATCATATTTTTACCCTATACTCCGTAATCCATAAGTATTTGAGCAAAACTGGAAAACTATATGTTTGTTTCGTCGATCTAAAGAGGGCGTATGACTCGGTTCAACATGCAACCTTATTGAGAGCCCTGGTCAAAGCTGGCACATCATGTACATTTACCAAAGCGGTCATGGCAATGTACGAGTCTTTAAAAGCACGCGTACGTGTGCAGAACGACTTCACGGACTGTTTCGATTGCCCACAAGGTTTGAAACAGGGATGCATTGCAAGTACATTTTTCTCTGTAATCATCAATCAGTTATCAGAACAATTGTCAGTAGAAGGAAAGCATGATGTACAACTCTGTCCCGGTCTTGTTGAACTTTTCATTCTGATGTTTGCAGATGATCTTGCACTACTGTCAAGTTCGCCATCTGGCTTACAGAACCAGATCAATTGTTTAGTTAAGGCCTGTTCTGATCACAAACTTGAAATAAATTGTGACAAAACTAAAGTGATGGTTTTTAGGAAGGGTGGGTACCTTGGGAGACATGAGAAATGGTATGTTGGAACAGAACAACTCGAAGTTGTTAACAGCTATGTATATCTTGGGTTTACTTTCACAACAACTATGAGCGCTTATCAAGCAGGAAAACGCTTGGCGATCAAAGGCAAACGAGTAACTACCGACATTATCCGATCTCTGAGATGAATCGATAGCATGACGAGAGAAACGTTTTTCAAACTGTTCGACACAGTGGTTCAACCGACTCTTTTATACGCTTCGGAAATCTGGGGACCGTTGCAGGACAGTAATCAGGTAGAAAAGGTCCATGTGTATGCCTGCAAAAAGTTCTTGAATGTGCCTGTGCGCACACCATCACTCATGGTCTACGGTGAACTAGGACGGTATCCCCTTCAAGTGAACTGCTGTGTCAGAGCTACGTATACTGAAATACTGACTACGTATCATAAAGATGGACACAGATCGCCTACCCAAGCAAGCTTACGACCTTCTAAATAGGCTAGATAACCAAGGGAAAATTAACTGGGTCACAAAAACTAGAATACTTTCACAGACATTGGGTTTCAATTTCGTTTGGCTTAACCAAAGTGTGGAAAATGATTTAATGTTTCTGCCTGTTTTTAAACAAAGAATTACAGGCGTAGCAAAACAAGAGTGGTTTGCAGACATAAGCGACAGTAGACGTTTCACCTTGTATACATCATTCAAAACAATGCTTGTACCAGAATTTTTTTTTTTTTTTTTTTTTTTTTTTTCTGAAGTTAAGATAAAGTGCTTCAGAGAATCTTTGACGAGGTTCAGATTAGGAGTGAGCGACATAAATTCTCACAGAAATCGTGTCATGCTGGATACTTTTGCGGGAATGAATGACTGTCCCTTCTGTGCAGATGAACTAGAGGATGAAAAACATGTTTTGTTTGAGTGTCCTCAGTACAACAATATTCGCCCCAATATTTTCAAAACTATTCCGCCTCATTTCGAAAACCAGTATCTGATAGAAATTTTAACATGTGAAAATGCTAATATCAATCGTCGACTTGCTTGGTTTTTGTACAGATGTTCTGAAATAAGAAAAAAGAGCCAATTGCTAAAGGCTTCATATAGTGATGTGTTAAAAGAAGTTTTTGTCACGTTCCCACTTATGCCTGTAAGAATGTTTTCAGATTATTGCTTTCAGTATGATTTCTTCCCTCTTGAAATGATTTGTGACGTCACTCACCCTGTGACAGAGCCCATCGTGCCATAAGTCATTAAATGTTCGAGTTCTCTCTCTCTCTCTCTCACTCTCTCTCTCTCTCTCTCTCTCTCTCTCTCTCTCTCTCTCTCTCTCTCTCTTCTTCTTCTTCTTCTTTTCTTCTTCTTCTTCTTCTACTTTTCCTTCTTCTTTATGCTCCTTCTCCTCTTCCCCCTCCTCCTCCTCCTCCTCTTTTCTCCAGTCGCGAGTTTTCAAGACAAATCACTTTTCTTTTCCACACATATATAGACACGTGTCTGGAATGCAAAGAAGATGAAACTCCGCACAAATTAAGTTGTGAAATAAGATGCAGGAATTGAAAAACAAGGGCGTGGGACTACACGAGCTGACGCGTGACAACAGCATTAACATAGTCAAAGCAGATGGAGCTGGGGGGAGGGGGGGGTGCCCGTAGATGTAGTGTGTGTGTGTGTGTGTGTGTGTGTGTGTGTGTGTGTGTGTGTGTGTGTGTGTGTTTGTGTGTGTTGTGTGCTTGTGTGTGTGTGTGTGTGTGTGTGTGTGTGTGTGTGTGTGTGTGTGATTGTGTGTGTGTGTGTGTGTGTGTGTGTGTGTGTGTGTGTGTGTGTACGCACGCGCGCGCGCGTGTGTATGTATGTGTGTGTGTGTGTGTGTGTGTGTGTGTGTGTGTGTGTGTGTGTGTGTGTGTGTGCACGCGCGGGCATGCGTGCTGCGTGCGTGAGTGTGTATGTGTGTTGTGTGTGTGTGTGTGTGTGTGAGAGAGAGAGAGAGAGAGAGAGAGAGAGGAGAGAGAGAGAGAGAGAGCATAATTCGCACATTGACTGCAATATTGCTGCTTATGTGTTTCCATGACGACGACTCCTCCCCCACCTCCTTTTCTTTTAATCTCGAGAATTCAACACACTACGCCACACTACACAAAATAACACCACAGTACATCACACAGTGCAACATCACGGCCAACACTACACCACACTGCAATACCTGACACTGATCATACACAATTACCTTCCACATCACACTGAATTCGAGGAAGCCAACCCCATCCTACACCACACAACGCCACTATGTTACGTCACACAGTGCTACGTTACCTTACACTATACGTCAGACTAGAATATATCACAATAGACTACACTCTTCTACACAGCACTACACTACACTGCATTGCACTGCGCTACACTGCACGTGACTTTGGGCTACATTTCATATCCTGCTACAGACACAATAATGTATCATTTTGGAATTTTTCTTTTAAGTATTTTATACATCAGCGTACGTACGCAACAGTCCAAGGACATAGACTGGTCTATGCTACACTGCGCAGTACACTGCACAACGGTACATCACCGCATGACCTTGCACTGCCCTTCACTACACCAAGTTATTTTCCCACTCCACACTACAAAATACCATTTTAAAATGACTGTTCGTTGAAGGTGAGGTTAACATCCTGTTGGCTTGATGCCCTTGAGGACAAGGTGTCCCAGACCCAAGTCTGCAGTTTTGGTGGCAGCATGTCTGGTCGTTTGGTTCCGGACGGGGGCTGCCCTGTCTGGCTCTGGTTTTCCTCCCAGACTGAATTAGGTACGGGTCCTCTTCTTTCCTCCTGCTGAACTGGTGACCAGCACTTGGTTCTGTTTCCATGTGAACTGGATCCACTCTGCAGTGTTGGGCACCGACTGTGGGTGTCGGAATTCTTCACCTCTTCCCCTCAAAAAGCCTGTCTTCAGGGCTGCCAGGTGGCCCTCTTCATACTCGATGGTTCTGTGCCGCGTGAGGCCCGCCTCAAAGAGAAAGCAGGACGGACGTCGCAGGAGCGCTGCGCGATTCCTTCCCATGATCCTTACTGATACGACCGAGGGGGGCAGTTTTTCAGCCCGACCCCGACAGCAGTGCCCACCACTCCAACCCTAAAATATGGCTTGCCAGGCTACGGTGAACGCAGCCAGGCAGCGCTCCATCGCCGATCGCCCTGCATCTCAAGGAGCTGTCCCCCGGGCGATACAGGCTAGACCCAAAGTCACCCATGAAGGCTTGAAGGTTGGCTAAGCCGCCCGACTGTTGACCTCTCACATCAACGCCCTTTGAGAGAGATGGTACCACCTCCTTTCGGCACTCCGTGCCATGCCATGTCGCAGAGTGACGACCATTCTTACATCTGCTTTTTTTTTTGTACTCCCAGTTCTTATAGAAAGGGGATTATTTTACAATGGGAACGAAGAAATGCTTCTGTCTGTCCGTCTGTCCGTGGTCAAAATGTGTTCCACTCGCTCCAGACAAAACTTCTGGGCCGATCTTTCTGAAAATTTTTACGTATGTTTATTATGGGTCATGGATGATGCCCGATGTTTTATTTTACCAGAATAGCTCTTACTACCGGCTATAATGGTCCAAAACGGTTTTTTCTTCTTTAACTCAATCGAGCCTTGTGGGAAGCGGGGAATATCTCGGTGACGAAATACACTATGGCGCATGTTTGATTGTGACGTCAAATACATTATGACGCATGTTTGATTGTAACTTTTTCAAGAAGATAAACTGGGAGTACGTTTATAATCATGCTTTACATCTTGTTTAGGCATGTCAACAACCCTTTCCTTTCCTTCCGAAACTAAATCTAAACTGCCTACGCGACGCAGCCAACGCGCAGCGAACGTTGGTACAAAGGCTGTGCAACTGAGAAACGAGCAGAAAATAAAGGAGGGGTGGAGGTGGGGGAGGAAATAGTGGGCTGGGGTGGGAAGGGTGAGCAGCGTCCTCCCCACGAACACTCTCTGTAAACAAGTCTCAGCGCAAGCGAGGCAAAATCTAATTTGCCAAAAGCTTGGATAAGGCGGGGGAGGGGGGGGGGGGGGGGGAACGAAAGAAGACTTGAGTGAATATTACGCGTAATCTGTTTTTCCGTCCAGCCCACGTGCTGTGCAAAACTTTACGCTCGAGCAGCCGATTCAGCAGTTTTCGTCGAAATTCCAGTATGTATATAGTAATGATATATATGTATATATATATATATATATATATATATATATATATATATATGCGATACGTGTATCTATATGCATATGTATACATATATGAGTATATATATATATATATATATATATATATATAGATAGATAGATAGATAGATAAATATACAAAGTGTTGGGAAATGTATGTGTTCTCAGTACTCGTCCAAATTTCCTCTGCTATGTTTTTCCTTAAAGCGGTCACGAAAAATTCTACAATTCATTTTGACTTACTTAACTTAGTCCTCTGAATTCCCTGGAGAACATAGGGCCGCAACCACACTCTTCCAGCGGACACGGTTGTGGGAGATCTTCTTCAGCTCGGCCCACGTCATTCCGGCGGCCTTCACTTCCGCGTCGGTACTCCTTCGCCATGTCTGTCTTGGTCTTCCCACTTTTCTTTTGCCCTGAGGGTTCCATTCAAGGGCTTGTCTTGTGATGTTGGATGGAGACTTTCTGAGGGTGTGGCCAATCCACCCCCACTTCCGTTTTCTGATTTCTAATTCTATTGGAACTTGCTTGGTCTTGTTCCACGGTTCTGTGTTGGCAATAACATCTGGCCATCTGATGTTCACAATGTTTCGCAGACATCTGTTGATAAATGTTTGGAGTTTGTGGGTGTTTG
>CM065729.1:58482037-58484537 GCA_033310375.1 Conus canariensis
AACAGAAAGATCATAACGAATCGTTAGTAAATGAATTGGCAAACTCTTTAAAAAGTCAAAAGAACTTCTGGGACACAATGCACAAGATCTCGAAAAGAAAATCCCAGCCTTTAAATGATATATGTATGAATGAATGGTTTGATCATTTCAAAAGTGTTTTGGAAAAAGACGAAGAAGAGATAATTGATATTAACTACGTTGAAGACAATGAAGACAATCTGCTAGACAGGCCAATTTCGAGAGCAGAAGTTTTACTTGCCATTAGAAAGCTAAAGACTGGTAAGTCAGCTGGTCCAGATGGACTTATAAGTGAGTTCTTCAAAAATTCCGGTGAATCAGTTGTTAATTTCCTAGTCTCACCATTTAATTATTCATTTGAAAAAGGAATTTTTCCGAAAAATTGGACAGAATCCGTAATCATTCCTTTATATAAGAAAGGTCATGTCAATGACGTTAACAATTATCGTGGTATTTCCTTATGTGACATTAGTAGCAAATTATACAGTTCAATTGTTAATAGTAGATTACAAGAATGGATTACCCAGAATGATATTACAGGTGAGTTGCAAGCCGGATTAAAAAGGGATATTCAACAATCGATCATATTTTTACTTTGTTTGCTGCTATTCAAAAACAATTCGCCTATAATAGAAAGTTATACGTTGCTTTTGTAGATTTTGAAAAGGCGTTCGATTCTATATCTAGAAGGTTACTGTGGCCAATTCTGATCAAAAACGGAATTAAGGGTAAGTTGTACCGTTGTGTTAAAAGCATGTATAACGAAGTAAAGGCAAGAGTAAGGTCTGGGGCAACACTGTCTGAGGCGTTGAACTGTACACGAGGGGTCAAGCAGGGTGATGTTTGTAGTCCTGTTTTGTTTTCACTTTTTATAAATGAACTGGCTTTGGAAATAATTGAGAATGGTCTTCATGGAGTTACGTTTGATGTCATAGAATTATTTATCCTACTTTTCGCTGATGACATTATTCTATCGTCTATAACAGTAGTGGGTTTACAGAGACAGTTGAATAATTTATATAATGCTGCAAGTAAATTAGAACTGAAAGTAAATATGAAGAAAACTAATATCATTATTTTTCGTAAGGGAGGGTATTTGTCGGCAAATGAGAAATGGACGTATGGAAATGAGAGAGTACAAGTAGTAAATGCGTATAAGTATCTTGGAATCTATTTCTCAACAAGACTCAGTTTTAGTTTTGCGTGCCAAAGTATAGCTAATAAAGGGAAGAAAGCGGTTATTCTCTTGCTTCATGTCTTATATAAATTAGATTGTAATGCTTTCAGTGTCTTTAGTAAACTACTTGACTCTCAGATTCAGCCAATGCTACAGTATGGTGCGAAAATATGGGCTTTTGAAAAAACGACAGAAATAGAAAAAGTACATTTGTTTGCATTGAAACGCTTTCTTAATGTCGATAGTCGAACGCCAAATGATCTTGTTTATGGTGAACTAGGCAGATTTCCAATTTACCTTAATTCATACATGAAATGTATTAAGTATTGGCTGAAACTGACCAGAATGAATGAAGATAGATTGCCGTTTAAGGCATACAAAATGTTATTAAATCTAGATTTTCATGGGAAGAGGACTTGGGTTACAAATGTTCGTCATTGTTTAAATTCTTATGGATTTTCGTATGTCTGGGACAACCAGGGTGTCCAAAATATATCAGGTTTTTTAACATCTTTTAGGCAAAGAATTATTGATTGTAGATGGCAGGACTGGCATGATCACATATATACTAGCGACAGATTTGCACAGTACAGGTTGTTTAAAAATACTCATTTGAGAGAACTGTACATTAAGCTAAAAATGAATAGATATATGAAAAGTGAATTGACCAAGTTTCGATTTGGTGTGTCTCGTATTGCATGCCATTGCTTTAGATACAGCGTCAGAAATGAAAATATGCTTACATGCCGTCTATGCAACATTGTAAAAGAAGATGAATTACACTTTTTATTTTGTTGCCCTGCCCTGAATGATCTTAGAGAAAAATTGATACAACCGAAAACTATAAGGTTCCATGCAATTTCAGGTTAACTTTACTTATGTCGTCACAGCATGAGACTACAATGAAAAATTTAGCAATGTATATTTATCTGGCGCAAAATAGGCTGAAAATCGTTACTTCATAGAATGTTAGTTTTTAGTGTATACAATGAAGAATGTTATTTCGCCTATTAATTGTTGATTTAGTATATGTCACTGGCTTTTCTCTCGCTTAGTTGTGTGAACATCACCCTTCAGTAAGGGGCCTAGGCCTTTATCTGAATAAAATTTTTGAGTCTTTTTGAGTCTTTGAGTCTCTCTCTCTCTCTCTCTCTCTCTCTCTCTCTCTCTATATATATATATATATATATATATATATATATTATATATATATATATATATATATATATATCAATCTGTAACCTACCTTTCTTGGCGATTCGATGTATATCGACGACGTTTCTGTAGGTTGATGGTGTAATCCGC
>CM065729.1:58489537-58504537 GCA_033310375.1 Conus canariensis
ATTACATCCAGTCCTCGCCCTGAGTAGGGTCAACAATGCAAAATAATTACATCCAGTCCTCGCCCTGAGTAGGGTCAACAATGTAAAATAATTACATCCAGTCCTCGCCCTGAGTAGGGTCAACAATGTAAAATAATTACATCCAGTCCTCGCCCTGAGTAGGGTCAACATGCAAATAATTACATCCAGTCCTCGCCCTGAGTAGGGTCAACAATGTAAAATAATTACATCCAGTCCTCGCCTGAGTAGGGTCAACAATGTAAAATAATTACATCCAGTCCTCGCCCTGAGTAGGGTCAACAATGTAAAATAATTACATCCAGTCCTCGCCCTGAGTAGGGTCAACAATGTAAAATAATTACATCCAGTCCTCGCCCTGGTAGGGTCAACAATGTAAAATAATTACATCCAGTCCTCGCCTGAGTAGGGTCAACAATGTAAAATAATTACATCCAGTCCTCGCCCTGAGTAGGGTCAACAATGTCAAAATAATTACATCCAGTCCTCGCCCTGAGTAGGGTCAACAATGTCAAAATAATTACATCCAGTCCTCGCCCTGAGTAGGGTCAACAATGCAAAATAATTACATCCAGTCCTCGCCCTGAGTAGGGTCAACAATGTAAAATAATTACATCCAGTCCTCGCCCTGAGTAGGGTCAACAATGTAAAATAATTACATCCAGTCCTCGCCCTGAGTAGGGTCAACAATGTAAAAATAATTACATCCAGTCCTCGCCCTGAGTAGGGTCAACAATGCAAAATAATTACATCCAGTCCTCGCCTGAGTAGGGTCAACAATGTAAAATAATTACATCCAGTCCTCGCCCTGAGTAGGGTCAACAATGTAAAATAATTACATCCAGTCCTCGCCCTGAGTAGGGTCAACAATGTAAAATAATTACATCAGTCTCGCCCGGTAGGTCAACAATGTAAAATAATTACATCAGTCCTCGCCCTGAGTAGGGTCAACAATGCAAAATAATTACATCCAGTCCTCGCCCTGAGTAGGGTCAACAATGTAAAATAATTACATCCAGTCCTCGCCCTGAGTAGGGTCAACAATGAAAATAATTACATCCAAGTCCTCGCCCTGAGTAGGGTCAACAATGTAAAATAATTACATCCAGTCCTCGCCCTGAGTAGGGTCAACAATGTAAAATAATTACATCCAGTCCTCGCCCTGAGTAGGGTCAACAATGTAAAATAATTACATCCAGTCCTCGCCCTGAGTAGGGTCAACAATGTAAAATAATTACATCCAGTCCTCGCCCTGAGTAGGGTCAACAATGTAAAATAATTACATCCAGTCCTCGCCCTGAGTAGGGTCAACAATGTAAAATAATTACATCCAGTCTCGCCCTGAGTAGGGTCAACAATGTAAAATAATTACATCCAGTCCTCGCCCTGAGTAGGGTCAACAATGTAAAATAATTACATCCAGTCCTCGCCCTGAGTAGGGTCAACAATGTAAAATAATTACATCCAGTCCTCGCCCTGAGTAGGGTCAACAATGTAAAATAATTACATCCAGTCCTCGCCTGAGAGGGTCAACAATGTAAAATAATTACATCCAGTCCTCGCCCTGAGTAGGGTCAACAATGCAAAATAATTACATCCAGTCCTCGCCCTGAGTAGGGTCAACAATGCAAAATAATTACATCCAGTCCTCGCCCTGAGTAGGGTCAACAATGTAAAATAATTACATCCAGTCCTCGCCCTGAGTAGGGTCAACAATGTAAAATAATTACATCCAGTCCTCGCCCTGGTAGGGTCAACAATGTAAAATAATTACATCCAGTCCTCGCCCTGAGTAGGGTCAACAATGTAAAATAATTACATCCAGTCCTCGCCCTGAGTAGGGTCAACAATGTAAAATAATTACATCCAGTCCTCGCCCTGAGTAGGGTCAACAATGTAAAATAATTACATCCAGTCCTCGCCCTGAGTAGGGTCAACAATGTCAAAATAATTACATCCAGTCCTCGCCCTGAGTAGGGTCAACAATGATAAAATAATTACATCCAGTCCTCGCCCTGAGTAGGGTCAACAATGTAAAATAATTACATCCAGTCCTCGCCCTGAGTAGGGTCAACAATGTAAATATAATTACATCCAGTCCTCGCCCTGAGTAGGGTCAACAATGTAAAATAATTACATCCAGTCCTCGCCCTGAGTAGGGTCAACAATGTAAAATAATTACATCCAGTCCTCGCCCTGAGTAGGGTCAACAATGCAAAATAATTACATCCAGTCCTCGCCCTGAGTAGGGTCAACAATGTAAAATAATTACATCCAGTCCTCGCCCTGAGTAGGGTCAACAATGTAAAATAATTACATCCAGTCCTCGCCCTGAGTAGGGTCAACAATGTAAAATAATTACATCCAGTCCTCGCCCTGAGTAGGGTCAACAATGTAAAATAATTACATCCAGTCCTCGCCCTGAGTAGGGTCAACAATGTAAAATAATTACATCCAGTCCTCGCCCTGAGAGGTCAACAATGTAAAATAATTACATCCAGTCCGCCCTGATGGGTCAACAATGTAAAATTACATCCAGTCCTCGCCCTGGAGGGTCAACAATGAAAATATTACATCCAGTCCTCGCCCTGAGGAGGGTCAACAATGTAAAATAATTACATCCAGTCCTCGCCCTGAGAGGGTCAACATGTAAAATAATTACATCCAGTCCTCGCCCTGAGTAGGGTAACAATGTAAAATAATTACATCCAGTCCTCGCCCTGAGAGGGTCAACAGTAAAAATTACATCCGTCTCGCCCTGAGTAGGGTCAACAATGTAAAATAATTACATCCAGTCCTCGCCTGAGAGGTCAACAATGAAAATAATTACATCAGTCCTCGCCCTGAGAGGGTCAACAATGAAAATTACATCAGTCCTCGCCCTGAGAGGTCAACATGAAAATATTACATCCAGTCCTCGCCCTGAGAGGGTCAACAATGTAAAATAATTACATCAGTCTCGCCCTGAGAGGTCAACAATGAAATAATTACATCCAGTCCTCGCCTGAGAGGGCAACAATGTAAATAATTACATCCAGTCCTCGCCCTGAGTAGGGTCAACATGTAAAATAATTACATCCGTCCTCGCCTGAGTAGGTCAACAATGTAAAATAATTACATCCAGTCTCGCCCTGAGAGGGTCAACAATGTAAAATAATTACATCCAGTCCCGCCTGAGAGGGTCAACAATGTAAAATAATTACATCCAGCTGAGTAGAGTCAACAATGTAAAATAATTACATCCAGTCCTCGCCCTGAGTAGGGTCAACAATGTAAAATAATTACATCCAGTCCTCGCCCTGAGTAGGGTCAACAATGTAAAATAAGATGAGTAGGGCCAACAATGTAAAATAAGATGAGTAGGGTCAACAATGTAAAATAAGATGAGTAGGGTCAACAATGTAAAATAATTACATCCAGTCCTCGCCCTGAGCAGGGTCAACAATGTAAATAACTACATCCAGTCCTCGCCCTGAGTAGGGTCAACAATGTAAAATAGATGAGTAGGGCCAACAATGTAAAATAAGATGAGTAGGGTCAACAATGTAAAATAAATGAGTAGGGTCAACAATGTAAAATAATTACATCCAGTCCTCGCCCTGAGTAGGGTCAACAATGTAAAATAAGATGAGTAGGGTCAACAATGCAAAATAAGATGAGTAGGGTCAACAATGTAAAATAAGATGAGCAGGGTCAACAATGTAAAATAATTACATCCAGTCCTCGCCCTGAGCAGGTCAACAATGTAAAATAATACATCCAGTCCTCGCCCTGAGTAGGGTCAACAGTGAAAATAATTACATCCAGTCCTCGCCCTGAGTAGGGTCAACAGTGCAAAATAATTACATCCAGTCCTCGCCTTGAGTAGGGTCAACAATGCAAAATAATTACATCCAGTCCTCGCCCTGAGTAGGGTCAACAATGTAAAATAATTACATCCAGTCCTCGCCCTGAGTAGTCAACAATGTAAATAATACATCATCTCGCCCTGAGGTCAACAATGCAAAATAATACATCCAGTCCTCGCCTGATAGGTCACATCAAATAATTACATCGTCCTCGCCTGATAGGTTAACAATGTAAAATAATTACATCCATCTCGCCCTCATAGGTCAACAATCAAATAATTACATCAGTCCTCGCCCTGAGTAGGGTCAACAATGTAAAATAATTACATCCAGTCCTCGCCCTGAGTAGGGTCAACAATGTAAAATAATTACATCCAGTCCTCGCCCTGAGTAGGTCAACATGCAAAATAATTACATCCAGTCCTCGCCCTGAGTAGGGCAACAATGTAAAATAATTACATCCAGTCCTCGCCCTGAGTAGGTCAACAATGTAAAATAATTACATCCAGTCCTCGCCCTGAGTAGGGTCAACAATGTAAAATAATTACATCCAGTCCTCGCCCTGAGTAGGGTCAACAATGCAAATAATTACATCCAGTCCTCGCCCTGAGTAGGGTCAACAATGCAAATAATTACATCCAGTCCTCGCCCTGAGTAGGGTCAACAATGTAAAATAATACATCCAGTCCTCGCCCTGAGTAGGTCAACAATGCAAAATAATTACATCCAGTCCTCGCCCTGAGTAGGGTCAACAATGTAAAATAATTACATCCAGTCCTCGCCTGAGGAGGGTCAACAATGTAAAATAATTACATCCAGTCCTCGCCCTGAGTAGGGTCAACAATGCAAAATAATTACATCCAGTCCTCGCCCTGAGCAGGGTCAACAATGTAAAATAATTACATCCAGTCCTCGCCCTGAGAGGGTCAACAATGTAAAATAATTACATCCAGTCCTCGCCCTGGGCAGGGTCAACAATGTAAAATAATTACATCCAGTCCTCGCCCTGGCAGGGTCAACAATGTAAAATAATTACATCCAGTCCTCGCCCTGGGCAGGGTCAACAATGTAAAATAATTACATCCAGTCCTCGCCCTGAGTAGGGTCAACAATGCAAAATAATTACATCCAGTCCTCGCCCTAAGTAGGGTCAACAATGTAAAATAATTACATCCAGTCCTCGCCCTGAGTAGGGTCAACAATGTAAAATAATTACATCCAGTCCTCGCCCTGAGAGGGTCAACAATGCAAAATAATTACATCCAGTCCTCGCCCTGAGCAGGGTCAACAATGTAAAATAATTACATCCAGTCCTCGCCCTGAGGAGGGTCAACAATGCAAAATAATTACATCCAGTCCTCGCCCTGAGAGGGTCAACAATGAAAACTAATTACATCCAGTCCTCGCCCTGAGCAGGGTCAACAATGTAAAATAATTACATCCAGTCCTCGCCCTGAGTAGGGTCAACAATGTAAAATAATTACATCCAGTCCTCGCCCTGAGTAGGGTCAACAATGTAAAATAATTACATCCAGTCCTCGCCCTGAGTAGGGTCAACAATGTAAAATAATTACATCCAGTCCTCGCCCTGAGTAGGGTCAACAATGCAAAATAATTACATCCAGTCCTCGCCCTGAGTAGGGTCAACAATGCAAAATAATTACATCCAGTCCTCGCCTGAGTAGGGTCAACAATGCAAAATAATTACATCCAGTCCTCGCCCTGAGTAGGGTCAACAATGTAAAATAATTACATCCAGTCCTCGCCCTGAGCAGGGTCAACAATGTAAAATAATTACATCCAGTCCTCGCCCTGAGCAGGGTCAACAATGTAAAATAATTACATCCAGTCTTCGCCCTGAGTAGGGTCAACAATGTAAAATAATTAACATCCAGTCCTCGCCCTGAGTAGGGTCAACAATGTAAAATAATTACATCCAGTCCTCGCCCTGAGGAGGGTCAACAATGTAAAATAATTACATCCAGTCCTCGCCCTGAGGTAGGGTCAACAATGTAAAATAATTACATCCAGTCCTCGCCCTGAGGAGGGTCAACAATGTAAAATAATTACATCCAGTCTCGCCCTGAGTAGGGTCAACAATGTAAAATAATTACATCCAGTCCTCGCCCTGAGAGGGTCAACAATGTAAAATAATTACATCCAGTCCTCGCCCTGAGTAGGGTCAACAATGTAAAATAATTACATCCAGTCCTCGCCCTGAGCAGGGTCAACAATGTAAAATAATTACATCCAGTCCTCGCCCTGAGTAGGGTCAACAATGTAAAATAATTACATCCAGTCCTCGCCCTGAGAGGGGTCAACAATGTAAAATAATTACATCCAGTCCTCGCCCTGAGTAGGGTCAACAATGTAAAATAATTACATCCAGTCCTCGCCCTGAGGAGGGTCAACAATGTAAAAATAATTACATCCAGTCCTCGCCCTGAGTAGGGTCAACAATGTCAAAATAATTACATCCAGTCCTCGCCCTGAGTAGGGTCAACAATGTCAAAATAATTACATCCAGTCCTCGCCCTGAGTAGGGTCAACAATGAAAATAATTACATCCAGTCCTCGCCCTGAGTAGGGTCAACAATGTAAAATAATTACATCCAGTCCTCGCCCTGTGAGAGGTCAACAATGTAAAATAATTACATCCAGTCCTCGCCCTGAGTAGGGTCAACAATGTAAAATAATTACATCCAGTCCTCGCCCTGAGTAGGGTCAACAATGTAAAATAATTACATCCAGTCCTCGCCCTGAGTAGGGTCAACAATGTAAAATAATTACATCCAGTCCTCGCCTGAGAGGTCAACAATGTAAATAATTACATCCAGTCCTCGCCCTGAGGTAGGGTCAACAATGTAAAATAATTACATCCAGTCCTCGCCCTGAGGAGGGTCAACAATGTAAAATAATTACATCCAGTCCTCGCCCTGAGTGAGGGTCAACAATGTAAAATAATTACATCCAGTCCTCGCCCTGAGTAGGGTCAACAATGTAAAATAATTACATCCAGTCCTCGCCCTGAGAGGGTCAACAATGTAAAATAATTACATCCAGTCCTCGCCCTGAGTAGGGTCAACAATGTAAAATAAATTACATCCAGTCCTCGCCCTGAGTAGGGTCAACAATGTAAAATAATTACATCCAGTCCTCGCCCTGAGTAGGGTCAACAATGTAAAATAATTACATCCAGTCCTCGCCCTGAGTAGGGTCAACAATGTAATAATTACATCCAGTCCTCGCCCTGAGTAGGGTCAACAATGTAAAATAATTACATCCAGTCCTCGCCCTGAGAGGGTCAACAATGTAAATAATTACATCCAGTCCTCGCCCTGAGTAGGGTCAACAATGTAAAATAATTACATCCAGTCCTCGCCCTGTAGGGTCAACAATGTAAAATAATTACATCCAGTCCTCGCCCTGAGTAGGGTCAACAATGTAAAATAATTACATCCAGTCCTCGCCCTGAGTAGGGTCAACAATGTAAAATAATTACATCCAGTTCTCGCCCTGAGTAGGGTCAACAATGTAAAATAATTACATCCAGTCCTCGCCCTGAGTAGGGTCAACAATGTAAAATAATTACATCCAGTCCTCGCCCTGAGTAGGGTCAACAATGTAAAATAATTACATCCAGTCCATCGCCCTGAGTAGGGTCAACAATGTAAAATAAATAGTAGGGTCAACAATGTAAAATAATTACATCCAGTCCTCGCCCTGAGTAGGGTCAACAATGTAAAATAATAGTAGGCAACAATGCAAATAAGTCCATCAGGCCTGAGCAGGGTCAACAATGTAAAATAATTACATCCAGTCCTCGCCCTGAGCAGGGTCAACAATGTAAAATAATTGCATCCAGTCCTCGCCCTGAGCAGGGTCAACAAAGTAAAATTAAATGAGTAGGGTCAACAATGTAAAATAATTACATCCAGTCCTCGCCCTGAGCAGGGTCAACAATGTAAAATAAGATGTAGTAGGGTCAACAATGTAAAATAATTACATCCAGTCCTCGCCCTGAGTAGGGTCAACAATGTAAAATAATTACATCCAGTCCTCGCCCTGAGTAGGGTCAACAATGTAAAATAATTACATCCAGTCCTCGCCCTGAGAGGGTCAACAATGTAAAATAATTACATCCAGTCCTCGCCCTGAGTAGGGTCAACAATGTAAAATAATTACATCCAGTCCTCGCCCTGAGTAGGGTCAACAATGTAAAATAATTACATCCAGTCCTCGCCTGAGTCAGGGTCAACAATGTAAAATAAGATGAGTAGGGTCAACAATGTAAAATAATTACATCCAGTCCTCGCCCTGAGCAGGGTCAACAATGTAAAATAAGATGAGTAGGTCAACAATGTAAAATAATGACATCCAGTCCTCGCCCTGAGTAGGGTCAACAATGTAAAATAAGATGAGTAGGGTCAACAATGTAAAATAATGACATCCAGTCCTCGCCTGAGTAGGTCAACAATGTAAAATAATTACATCCAGTCCTCGCCCGAGTAGGGTCAACAATGTAAAATAATTACATCCAGTCCTCGCCCTGAGTAGGGTCAACAATGTAAAATAAGATGAGTAGGGTCAACAATGTAAAATAATGACATCCAGTCTCGCCCTGAGTTGGTCAACAATGTAAAATAAGATGAGTAGGGTCAACAATGTAAAATAATTACATCCAGTCCTCGCCCTGAGTAGGGTCAACAATGTAAAATAATTACATCCAGTCCTCGCCCTGAGTAGGGTCAACAATGCTAAATAATTACATCCAGTCCTCGCCTGAGTAGGGTCAACAATGCAAAATAATTACATCCAGTCCTCGCCCTGAGTAGGGTCAACAATGTAAAATAATTACATCCATCTCGCCTGTGTAGGTCAACAATGTAAAATAATTACATCCAGTCCTCGCCCTGAGTAGGGTCAACAATGCAAAATAAGATTGGCAACAAAAGAAGCATGCAAAAAGTGACTAGAACAAAAATGAGATACGGGATGATAACAACAACAAAAACAAACAAAAAAAGAAAAGAAAATGAGAGAGAGGGGGAGGAGAGACGCAGGAACGAAATGAGTGCACAGAGAGAGAGAGAAGAGAGAGAGAGAGAGAGAGAGAGAGAGAGAGAGGGGGGGGGAGGGAGGGAGGGAGGGAGAGGGAGAAAGAGGCGAGAGTGGGGTGCGGGAAAGAGCATGTTTATAACAATCTGACAATCAAAAGATACCAAGGAGATGCAAGACAATTGATTTTCACCAGGGGGAAAAAAGTACAAATGGAGAGGGGAAAAAAGCATAATGATAGCCCAGTCACCACAGGTATGGGTTGGGGGGGGGGGGGGGGAGAATGTCATATAGATAATAAATCAAGTCATTCCAGCAGAACCGAGAGAGAGAGAGAGAAGAGAGAGAGAGAGAGAGAGAGAGAGAGAGAGAGAGAGAGAGAGAGAGAGAGAGAGAGATACGGATACGGATGTACGGAAACTTTAATCATGATTAGGCCATTGCCCCTCATGTAGGGGTGCATAGACACAAACATTTGTCCAGTCTTGCATTCATAAACATTGACATCGTTCATAACACACTTAGCCGTAATGTTAAGAAATGAGAATAGAACGTAGCTTAAAAGCCTTATAAATATAGATTGACAAATTTCTAACCGTTTTCTCTAGTGTGCACGTCATGAGCAATACTAATTTAAACTGACTTGGAGTGTTATAATATTTCGACGGTATGTATTGCGCTCTTAAGTCATGTAGAACAGGACAGCATAAAACAAAATGCATCTCATTTTCTTTCTCTTTTTGACAAAGTGGACATAGTAAGTCGTTTTCACTGTGTTTTCTATAACGATTATGATGTACTGCAATTTCGGAAATGCCAAGCCTAAATCTGATCAAATTAAATGTTAAATGTCTGTCTAAATTGACTAACAAATACGTTTTAACATCAGGGACAGTGCAGAAGGTTCTGTACACACTAAACCTGTCACTGTTATTGATATGATAATTCCAGTCTTGCCATCTGCAACAAATTAACCTTTCCCTGAAAGCTTTTAGAAACTCGCTAATCCCTTCCACGCCTTGATTCAGCCATACATATCCAAATCCAAACATGTACAGTTTACAGCGAATATTTGAAGCCCAGGTTTTCTTATCACGCAGATCCAAATCAAAAAGCATTCTATAGGCCTTGTAAGGTAGTCTATATTCGTCCATTCTCGTCAATTTTAGCCAAAACTTAACACATTTTACAGCTGAGTTTATGTAAATAGGATATCGGTTCGTTTCCCCATACGCCATGTCATTAGGTGTTCGCCTTTCTACGCCTAAGAACCTTTTGACAGCAAACAAATGTACCTTTTCGCAATGGAGAGAGAGAGAGAGAGAGAGAGAGAGAGAGAGAGAGAGAGAGAGAGAGAGAGAGTCGCATAAGAATACAAGCATTACGACATAGTTACAAGAGGGCAAGAGGTAGTAGGAAAAAAACACACACACACACACACACACACACACACACACACACACACACACATAAACGCGAGCGCGCGCGCATGCTCAAAGAAGACATACTTATCAAACAGAATAGCATGTGCATTTCAAGTACAAAACACTTTCTTAATAGTCAGGTTCATACATACGGCAAAGAGGGTGGTAGTGGTTGGTGGTGGGTTTATGGCGGAGTATGCAAGCATTGGCACATAAGATGCTTGCAGACAGACAGACAGACAGACAGAGACGGTGGAGCAGATGGGGGAGAGGGAAAGGGTGAGGGCGAAGAGGGTGAGGGGTGGAAAAGAGCCGACGGATTCGGGAATTCCCAGAAGTAATTTTAGCCATTGCCGGCTGGTGTCAATGCCGCCAGCACTCATATTCAGGAAAATGCCAGTAAGACGAAAGAACAAGTCAGCAGTCTGAATTAATTTAAGTTACCACCGCACAGCATTAAGTATTATGTCACTGTTCATCCAGTCTCTTTTTTTCCGAACTAGAACAACCCACAGCAGTCCACCCGTGGTCATTTCTGAGGTTCACAATGGAACACTGAATTTTTCTTTGCGTTAACAATGTTTGTTTTCTCTATGTTAGATTTTCTACGTAAAATGTCTTTGCTGTTTCTGCATGCAGATGCTAAAATCTGTCTGGATTGTTCGTTGATGTAATCACGTGTGAATTAGTGATTTTAAGTGAATGATCTTGCGACAAAGTCGGGGAAGTCCCGTAATTCATTCATTATACTACTTCACGTGAACGTTCATGTGAGTTAGGAAGGAAGGCTGGACAATGACCAACTGGCATTTCCCAACTAACACCGGTGGATGAAGTCGCGGCATGAGACAGGCTGAAGTATGTGAAACAATGAACGCTTCCCGATATCTCGGGATAAACTTTTTTTTTTTTTTCTTTTCAGAATGGATGACCACAGTTATAATTAGCCATATGCATTGAAAACTCTCGCCGCGTTACGCACGCATAGAAACGAGTCATTCATGTTAGGAAACTAAAAGACACGTGACAGCCTGCTGCTCATGACACGGTTTCACACACAGAGGAAGAGTGTGTTCATCTTTATTGATAATTTAGACCTATAAATAAATGTGATCAATCAACACATAAAGATACTTTTATTTTTTTCGAAACACCTACACAGGAGTGACTCTCCTATTAATTATGTGCTTGCACGTATTTCAAATTCGTGTTATGTATGTGTTCATATATATATATATTCAATTATAAACAAAGCTTGCTCTTGTGCGTTAGATTGAAGAAATAGGGGGAGATAAGCATTCATATCTGCAGTGGTAGATAATTCTGCCTAACTAACAGGATGTGCTTGAGTGGGTGAATGGGGAATAATAAATGCTTCTCTAAATGAGCCTTCTGCAAGCTTATAGTCTCCCAAGGGGAAGACAATCTCTGATGGGGAGAAAAATCACTAACATGTAATACCTGGTCAGATACCGGTATTTCGAAACCTGATTGTTTCTCCTCAGTGACCGCGGAAAACGGTAATTTGACTCCTCTGCCTTTTCGGTTTTAAGAAGAATGCTATCCCAGAAAAAGGCTGGTGTGCAATACCGTAGTATGTTTGTTGAGTTTTCAAAAAACCAACCAAAGGTGCCACCTAAGAAGCAAAAGAAAATCATGAAAGAGCAAAACAAACTACATTTTCCTGTGAAAAGAGAAAATATAAAAAGATAACCTCTTAAGACACAAGTGCTGAGGGCCAGTTCTTGGAATGAATCCGCAAGGGACTAAATTACAATAAACTAATAAATTCCAAGTTGTCAATACCGCCCACGGAGTTCATTTTTTAATCCAAGCTTTTGCCGGGGGCGGGGGGGGGGGGGGGGGGGATTAGGAGGACAGAACAGAGCGCATGGGGAGGGAGTAGTGTTGAGATGGGAGTATAGTTTGGGGTTAAGTGGGGGGGGGGGGGGGGAGTGCAGGTGGGGGTAGAGCAGGTGGTGGAGGTGGGGTGTGTGGGAGGAAGACGGTATATATGGAAGGGGGGGGGGGGGGGGGCAGGACAAAGGAATTATAAAAAGAGTTAGCATACTCATGCACATGGAATAGAAACAGAGAGAGAGAGAGAGGAGAGAGAGAGAGAGAGGAGAGAGAGAGAGTAGCAGATGGGATTGAGTTGAGGATGGATGGGGAGGAATAGGGATAAAAGTAACCGGGGGGGGGGGGGGGGGAGAAGCAGACCACGAATACAGGGGGGAGGGTTGTTGGTGGGAGGAGGGGTGGTGGTGGGGGGTTGTTATGAAGAATTCAGTATCACAAGATTGAGTTTCTAGTGTAAAAAACGGTATAGACGTGGAAAAGGTACAGACGTAAAAAAAAAAAAACGAACAAAAAAAAAAAGGGGGGGGGGGGGGGGAGTTATTTCAAACCAGCTTAGTTCCAACCATCTGAGCTAGAATTCTACTGTTTCAGATGTCAAATTCAGCATATTAAAATACATAAAAGAATATGGATATTCGTGGAGGACGGTGGAGGAGGAGGAAGGGAAAGGGAGGATGAGGTAAGGAGAGGAAGAGGGGGGATAAAGAATGTAAAATGAATTGGGGGGGGGGGGGGAGGGGGAGAGCGGCGATAGGAGGGAGGAGAGAGTGAAAAGGGGAGGGGGAGGGAAAAGAGGGATTGGACTAAACGAGAAGTGGAGGCAGGAAATGAGAGTGTTAGGGGACAGGTAAGGAAGTGAGGGTTGGGGAGGACGAGGAGAGAGGGGTGGAGGAGAAGATGGGTTGGGGGGAAAGGGGGCGGGGAAGGGGAAGGAGGGGTGGAAAGGAAGGTTGTAAGGGAAAAGTAGCGGGAACAGGGTGGAGGAGTGAAAAAAGGGGGGGGGGGGGTTAGGGGGTGGAAGGAGGGGGAGGAGCAGGGGAAAGGGGAAAAGGGGGGGGGGGAAGAAAGGAGAGGGGTGAGAAGGGGGAGGGGTGAGATTGTAGGGCAGTGGGGGAATTCTCACATGTGTCGGTTCATGGATATCTAAAAAGACCTTGCAGATTCTGGTATCTAATAATAAAATAACGATTACTCTGTACTTACACAATTATATACAAATAATAGATATTCAGCCAAATTGGTGGACATAATCAGATTACCCCCACCCTTCCCTCCCACCCCTCCCCTGCCCTGTTATAATCAATACTTTCAATCAATAGTAAAACCTTAATTTCATGCGTGAGTAGGATGAAATGGACATACATGTCTGCAGCTCCTGTCCTACAGGAAGGTCTTGGACCCAAATATTGGACAAGAATAAGAGGAGTCGACCAAGCGGTTCTGTGGTCCATTTTTTCTTCTTCTTCTATTTTTATCGTCTCATGACGTCAGGAAAACGGACCTCAGCAGTGAGAGAGTGGTGTTCTGAATTTTTAATTTTAAAGGTACGTATATATATATATATATATATATATATATATATATTTATTTATTTTTTAAAGTTAAACGTCTTTAAGAATCTGAATGATCGACCCTTGGGAGAACATTGCTGAAGTATTTTTAAATAGCACGTGTATTGTGTTAGTATATTATATTATATATATATATATATATATATATATATTGTGTGTGTGTGTGTGTGTGATGTTGGGACGTTGTAAGATGTTTTGTTCCACTTATTCTTTTCACGTGTATGTGTGTGTGTGTCTCTTCTATATTTATATATGTGTGTGTGTGTGTGTGTGTGTGTGTGTGTGTGTGTGTGTGTGTGTGGTGTGAAAATAGAAATGGGGACAGCAAGTGCAGGCTTTCAGTTCCTCAATCTCCTATGGCACAGCTTTCAAAAAGCTATGACAAGTGAGGAGGGGACGGACAAGAGATCTAAGAAAAGATAATTAAAAGCAGGGAAAAAAAATTGGGTTATAAGCATAATCAACCTTAACTAGAAGACGTACATGCAAAGATTAGAAAAAGTGAAGTAACAGGTATCCAAGTGCCAACAAGGCACCGTACAAAAGAGCAGTATATTAAGATAAAACAACTCGCTGATGATACCACCCTATTCTTAGATAACAAAGATGACATGATTGAATCTTTGAATATTCTGAAAGCATTCGAAAAGTTCTCTGGTCTTAAGTTAAATATGAATAAAACCAAAGCTATAAGAATGGGCAGGAGAATAAATGAAAACAATTTGCCTTTCTCTATAGTTGAAAGAATAAAAATACTTGGCATTTATTTTGAAAAAGATAAAATGGCCAAAAACATTGAAGAAAACTGGAAAGGCAGAGTTGAAACCATAGAAAAACTAATAAAGACCTGGAGCAAACGAGACATCAGCATTCATGGCAAAATAACAGTTATTAAATTTTTTTTGTTAGTCAACTAGTCTTTGTAATGCAGTCAATTGGTATTCCATATGGAGTCTTGCAGAAGATAAATACGATGTTATACAAATTTGTTTGGCAAAAGAAACACAGTAACCGGAAAGCATTTGAAAAGGTGAAAAGGAAAGTAATGGAAGCAGACTATAACTCAGGAGGTTTAAAAATGGTTAACGTTATGGAACTGCAAAACTGTATGTATTTGCAATGGGCAGGGAAATTGTTTTCTGCGACAGACGAAAATTGGAGTAAGATTCCGAAGTGGCACTTAAACAAAATAATTAGTAACGATAGCATATTTAAGCTTAA
>CM065729.1:58509537-58537037 GCA_033310375.1 Conus canariensis
TTTAACAAGAACATTGTGGAAACTGAAAATAATGAAAATCTAAGCACTTTAACACCCCTTCTCTGAATGTCTCCATTGCTGTTGTATTCCTCTGAACCTTTTGGTCAATACTATTAGCTGTCTCTCTTATCATTATATGTATGCCTTGGTAGGCCTGAAGATGATTATGTTCTTATCACAGCTCTGATCTGACTTGTTTGCCTGACAATGTGTGGGTTACGCACACAACGCCTAGGGCAGGGCAGGCCATTTTTAACATCCAGATATTTGAATCTCTCTGATTTTTGTCTGTAACTTAAGAAGTACAGCATAAATGAATTAAAGATCAGTTTTCTAATTTTTCTGAGCTTTTTGTTTGTTTCTTGTTCTTGTTGTTGTTGTTCTTGCAAACAGGTCCCCGTGTTCTGGCACTATTTCCTGCACCATTATGACCCTTGGCCCGTAGCTTTGGAAAGCTTGGATTTGATTTCTCCTTCAATCGCCAAAACAGCACAATATTTCTTGCTGCAGGAACCACCTTGGTGCTGTGCTTAACATCTTGGAGTGCGGTCGTGGGTTTGAGTTCCATGTGTGTGTGGGGGGGGGGGGGGGGGGGGTTCAGCCCCGGCTGGCTCCTACCACAAATCGCATGTACCATGGGCTTCACTGTGAAAGCTGGAACAATGCAGCATGGCTTCATCCACATAACGGATACTTCACTGACAGCGCTGTTCAAAATTCTTGACCAGCAGCAAGTGACTGCGTCTTTCTGTCCTGGCCAAGGCAAGGACATTATTTTTATGAGCGGACATTTTTAGAGTAGGCCTACATCCCCGTCACGTTACTCTCTCAGCCAGAGAATGGAGCTCTGGAGCTTCCTCGTCTCATCGATTATCATCAGAGATTAACATCCTGCCGCTCGTCATGCATTGTTCTCATGGCCATCTCGGTGTCCGTTTCTTCTCTGCATTCATGCCCTTGGTCATTGTACGTTGAGCTCGTTGGGTTCTTCAGCTTGATAGGGACCGTTGCTGATTAATGGGTGGCGCCCCTCATGGAGAGGTGTGCTCACATATTGTTTGCCCAGCAGCTATACTTTTATTATCAGGTGGCTTCTTAAGGGATACCTCATTTGGGAGACCCCCCCCAAAAAAAAAAAAATAAAAAATAAAATAAAATAAAAAATAAATAAATAAATATAAAAATAAATTTTAAAATAATAATAATAATAATAACCAAATAAAATGAAATACAATTTTAAAATATGAATGAATAAACAGATAAACAAAAAAAAGGGGGGGTTACAGTAAATTAAGCCAGTCAGGAGAGGGCTTAGCAGGTGGTATCCTGCCTACGTTCAATCATAACATGCATCACTGAAGCTACCTACAGCGGCAGTGGGGAGCGTCTTCTCTGATGGACAAAGACTGCTCATGACGGCCCTATGTGGAATCCTCCCGGTGAGCTGCGATATTGGGAGTGAAACTTGGCAAGCTGGCTGTGGCTGGCGTGTGGAGCAGCTGGAATCAGCTGCCGGAGATGGAGGAAGGGGAGGGAAGGGATGTAGGTGAATGGCCAGAGGGAGGGAAGAGGGGGTGAGCATGGAAGACATACACACGCACACACACACAGCAATTCCGAAAAGCAGGTCTCCATTTTATGTTATTGAACTAAAAGGGCTCGGCACCAGCTCATAATTCTTGCTGTGGCTTCTGATGGGATACCTCAGGCGCACGTTTCGTGGGACCAGACAACTACAGTTTCGAGTCTTTGTGGGACCGGACTACAGTTTCGAGTCACTGTAGAATGATGCATGATAAAAGATTGGCTCCTTGATTATGTGTACCTGTTGCACACTTGTACTTAACCGACAGACCATTTACACATGCACTCCCTGCCGTGAACTTGCCATGCATGTGTTCATTAATGACCATGTATTTGTGTGGTGTAAGTGTCTGTGTGTTCGCACATAAATGCATGTTCGATGCTTTTTGTGCACCAGGGTGCATGTGTGTGAATCTGTAGGCTTGAAATCAATTTGAAATGTGGTTTGTAAGGTTTCTCTTTCTCTCTTTTCTCTCTCTCTCTCTCTCACACACACACACACACACACACACACACACACACACAATCTCTTCTCTCTTTTCTCTGGCTCTCTCTCACACACACACAGACACACAGACAATTTTTGTTTTCTTAACACATTTTATTTCCTGGCTTTGATACAGTAAGCTGACAAACAAACAAAAAAGACATGATCTACTCAACTGAATTTTCAATTGTCTCTACGTAATCATCAAACAGTCCTGTGGATATTTCAAGTGAGCCCCAAACCTCATAAAACCAATCCTTCAACAACTCACTGATCAAGCATTTAATACAAGATAACAAACTACATCTAGACAACATTAGTTTCATGTATAGATGATACAGACATCAAATCTTGATATGGCAGTTAGTATACATCACTGCCATTTTCTAAAAATACTATGTAATACACATTTCTTACAGAAATCTAATTTACCGGGTCTAAGAGAAAAAAAGCAGACTAGATTTGTTTTGAATTTCAGATACAGTAGTTTTATTTGCACATCATGCAGACACTGCATCTTTATTCTGCTCTTTTCTTAAAGCTGAAATTTGATCAACATTGGACAAACAATACCTTTTGAAAAAAAAATTCTGTTTACAAGAAAAAAAAAATGTTGGGTTAAATCAATAACAAAAGCAAGGAAGTTAAAATGAACATGCAATAGTTAAAGAGGGCAATGAAATCTCTGATAAACAGATGAAGTTTTCCACTCAGAATTGTATATTTATTGTATCCAGTCACATCAGTTGCTCATTACAGACAATAAGCAGTGCCTTTGCTCTGAAATGTTCATGAAAAAAACAGTAGGATGGAGTTCATAAAGATCATAAGCAAGGACATCTGTGTGCCATAACCTTAGTTGGCATGAATGGACACAATAAACCAAAATGGTCCCCTTATTGTAAAGACAACATATCAGGACTAATGGTCCCCTTGTCTTACAGACAACATATCAAGACTAACTAAAACTATGATTTTGTGACTTTGGTCCGCAACATCTTTATTAGTTTCCCACTTTTAATTGTCTCATAAAATTAAGCCGAAATGTTGACCAGCCTCAAAATTACACACACACACACACACACACACACACACACACACAAATATATATATATTTCACCAGCTTTTCACTCTTTACTATCTCGTAAAATTATGAAAATAGTACTGACTTGGCTAAAATATACAGTCTCTCACACACACTGAACAAGAATTGTCAGACACTCTTTACATCAGCCCATTTTACATTTCTCAGGCGACAATGAGAACAGCATGTCATGCCACTTTTCATGCACTTGCATCCTCTTGTTTCACAGTTGCCAATTGCAGTCACAATTCAGAAAGCCCTGTCCATGTCCTGGCTGACAACATCATGGACACACCACCATTTTGTCCTGTCCTCTAGTGGCATGTCCTCCAGGGATAGGATGCACTGCTCACGCAATGCAAACTGGTTCCGGGAAAATCTTGAGAACCCCCCCCCCCCCCCCCCCCCCCCGTGTTGTTGTCCGGATTTAATACAGACTATTGCTGATCATATCTTAAAATAATACCCAGTAAATTTCTGTGTTCCTTCTTTGAATGATTGACCTGTGACCTGGAATAAGAACAGTATCATCAAAACCAGCTAGTTACAGTCTTTTTTTTTTTCTTTTTTTTTTCTAAGCACTTAACTCTCTTCTTCTTGTGCTGAATTTCTAGATGGATAATTTGTCATTCTGCGACAGTCTGAAGTTGTAAACACTGTGCCAGTTGGCCGACACAATCTGAACGCTGAGGAGAAACCATCTGTTCGCATCTGCAAGTAGTACTGCTTGTATGAAACAGGACTGCCCACATTTTCGCCAAGAAATGCACGTATGATCAAGTCCTGTATACCTGTATGTTGCCCAGGTCATGTGAAAGAAACGTAAAACCATGTTTCATTTCACAACTAGCCATGGCGCATTCTTCCCTAAAGACGAGTGGATAATATCATGAATCGCTCGAAGCTGACAGAAAACATGTCGCTCAACAAACTTGAAATCATGCAAACAAACAGAACAGCTCACTTCAAGTACAGCAACTTTTCATGTGCAATGGCAAATCCATGCTGAGTAACACTAACATGCACCGACATGGTCATCAATTTTGCCGGCACTATTGTCTGCTGTTTAAGTAAGTAAGCTTATTGAGCAGAAACAAGTACACATTTAATACTAATGAGCTGGTGGATACTACTGGACATGGCAAGATAATCAAATAAAAAAATCATCTCAACACCATGGCAAGATAATCAAATAAAAAAATCATTTCAACACCCAGTATAAATGCTTTGTCAAATATCAAATCATTTAAAAACATGTTAAAACATGAATGAACATAAACACTATTATCTTTGTTTAAAAACGAATTATTATCATTAAAAAAAAATATATATATAATATTATATCCTATGCACAAAGGACTCATACACTCTGTCCATGATTTCCAAGTACCGGGTAAACATGTCACATTTTCAGGTGTTTTTATGAGTAGTAAAAACACAAGAGAGAGAGATAGAGAGAGAGAGAGTTTACAGAAATGTATACTGGGATGGCCAGTTTTCACATGATACTCCAATACAATACACAAGGTCAGCAGTCGCTGAGGACTCTCACTATCTATCTGCATGGAAAAAAACAACAGGCAGTCTGCCAGAGAAGGCGTTCACAGGGTTCAGCATATCCAGAACAATGAATCTTCTGTCCTTCTTCCTCACAACTCTTTGGAATATGCCGACTCATATCAAGTCATTTCATTACTCCATCATAGAAGAGGAAGTCAGTGTGCGTGAGTGTGTGTGCGCGCGCGTGTGTGTGTGTGTGTGTGTGTGTGTGTGTGTGTGTGTGTGTGTGTGTGTGTGTGTATGCGCACATGTTTGACAGTTCATGTATTCATGTGGATTCCAACATTCATATATGCGCACAAAATAAACACATACTCCATCTTAAATACATCATCTTTCAACTTTCAAGAATTTTCCAGTTATGTTATTGGTAATTTTCCCATAAAGGTGTTTGTCTATTTGTGTGGGTTTTTTTTTCAGCACACACATGAAATTGTGTATTTTCAAGAAATTGTAACATTTTCCAGTTTATACCTACATTATGATGATTTTCATACCTTTTAATTGCAAAGCATCTACAATCTTACCAATCATAAAAGTGGAATCAAATCCAACCTGTGCAATCTAATGAAACACTGCATTCAGGAAATAGAAAAACATGGAACATAACGATGACCAGAACCTCAAAGACGTGTAGAACAAATGAAAAACAAATAAAAAACCAAAATGACCAGAACAAAGGAATACAGAATCCAATACACTGTCAACAGTGTAAAAACAAATGAATGACAAATAATAAACAAACAAACCAAAAAAACCAACATTTTAAAATCTGAACAAATGATTACAGAGTCTGATACCTTCTCAACAGTGTAATAATAATAATAATGTATGGATTTTATATAGCGCAATTCTTGGGATCAACTCATTGCGCTCAGCACACACTCAAACACTCGCACTAACATGTGTTCACACAAACACGCACACACACACACACACACACACACACACACACACACACACACACACACCTACCGACACAGGCGCACTTATCAAGTTATGTTATTGGTAATTTTCCCATAAAGGTGTTTGTCTATTTGTGTGGGTTTTTTTTTCAGCACACACATGAAATTGTGTATTTTCAAGAAATTGTAACATTTTCCAGTTTATACCTACATTATGATGATTTTCATACCTTTTAATTGCAAAGCATCTACAATCTTACCAATCATAAAAGTGGAATCAAATCCAACCTGTGCAATCTAATGAAACACTGCATTCAGGAAATAGAAAAACATGGAACATAACGATGACCAGAACCTCAAAGACGTGTAGAACAAATGAAAAACAAATAAAAAACCAAAATGACCAGAACAAAGGAATACAGAATCCAATACACTGTCAACAGTGTAAAAACAAATGAATGACAAATAATAAACAAACAAACCAAAAAAACCAACATTTTAAAATCTGAACAAATGATTACAGAGTCCGATACCTTCTCAACAGTGTAATAACAGTGTACACCCAAGAAATAAAATCCAAAATTTCTCACACAGCTTTTGCTAAAACAAAATCACGCCATCTCTCCACGGTAAAAAATGATGTTCTTGTCCGTCTCATGAACTTTGATCTCGTAAAGCATCCCCTGGGGTAGATGCTTTGCCATGCTGTTCCAGATAAACACTGCCACGTTCTCTGTGGTGCTGCAAGAATTGAACAACACAGTATTTACATCACACTGCAAACCTTTAAATGAACTTTGTTATGCCTGTAGAGAACTATAAAATAGGCACTCTGGCTCACCCACCTCCGCCAGCTCCAACCGGCTGAAGCCGGTTTCGCTGTTGCTCCGCCGGCTTACCCAGAGTGCCTATTTTATAGTTCTCTAATAGTAAACACTTTACAAACATACATAATGTGTAGGATTATCTGTTTTTAACACTAATTTAGAAAACTTTTGAGACTTAAGTTTTTGCTTAATCCTTCGTTTTTCTTGATCGTTTTCAATAACATCATTTTCACGCATACATTCATCAAAAGCATCCCTATCTTTCATGTGGAATAAAACCACCGTCTTTAATTGCTCTCTAAAGTCTTTTAAAACTGAGTTATATTTTTGACATAAAATCCACACACTTATCCTAGCATGTCTTCCACTGAAAGCCAGTTTTGATAAAGTGTTTCTTTTTTTGACTATATCCTTTTCTGCCGAACAATCATCTATAATAAATAATGTCTGCGTTCCCTCAAACAGTTTAAAAAAATGTTCTAAACACTCACTCAGTTTATTGCTAGGGTCAACTAAATAGATTTCATCATCCGTCCATCATCCGTCCATATAAACCTTCTATCGTGATATGCTTTGTTCCATTTAAGTGTCGGACAGAAAATTACAATATGATCAAAATTATAACTATAAACTGTTTGTAATAGGTCGAGGACAAATATTGTTTTTCCACAACCAGTCTGTCCACAAATCAATGAACAATGAGGGGTTTTTGTCATAAAGTTTAACATCGGCATTGACACCAAAGTTGTCTGCTCCATAGTTTTAAAACAGAATTTAATCTAATCCAGTTATTGTTTTTATCATACTCTCTGTCAAAACTTGTTCAGTATAATAAAACCCTATAAGGCCCAAATGTGTAAGATTAATCCAGTTCAGTTCTGTAAGATCGTTTCTATTTAAACTAATATCAATTTTGTTGCTTGTTGTTATGACCTTAATATCCTCGCCATTGTAAAGAACAACGACAGTAACTTTAAGTTTGTCAACGTCTAAGTTTTGCCAGCTAATAAGAATTCCTTTCATAAGATTGTCACTGACGCCCAGAGCTCCATTTCTCGCCTCATCTTTTAAGACAGAAATTTTAAATATCATTGTGAACGTGTCTCCTAATTTTGTGCGTGGAATGAACTGTAATTTTGTAGAAGCTTTCTTTAAAACCGATTCTCTTCTGTGGAGGATGTACTGTTTGTCCCCAAACGGCTTTATTTCGATCTCTTTCCGACTGTTGTCCTCTGGCATAAGACTTACATGTAAAGGGCCAGAGTTCAATGCTTTTCTGAAACTTTTTTGACGGTCAAAAAATGTAAATGGGCTTAAGAATTCAAATTTTATGTCCCATTCTAAATATGGTTCTAAGTGCCATTTGTTGTCAGTTTTTCGAACTATTTTATATTCATACTGACCCGCATTATTTGCTTCTACATTGCGTAGTTGTTCTAGTTTAGGAAACCTTTTGTTGTCGTCAACCTCTTTGCGCTTATAATAACCATCTTTAGTGTACTCAAAACCATATAAAGTGCCTATCTCACCGTTTTGTTCAAAGTCCTCAACGTCTGCAAGGTCTTTTAATTCTAAAGTTACACACCTCTCAGGCGCTAATGTGACCCCCGAATCGTCTGGTCCACGTGACATTTTTTAAAACAACGTATTATTTTATTTCTAAAACAATGTGCAGGTTATCACATTTCACGACTTTCCCTGTTTTATCTGTGATCTTTATATTAAATGATCTGACCCTCCCACAAGCTAATCTTTTAAACTGTAAATTAGGGAATTGTATAATTTCATAATCGCAATATGCAGCTTTCCCTGATGGAAGAGCTCTTAAAACAGTTGAGGGCCTTCCATCATATAAGTTTTCATCAGTGCTCAGCTCGTCCAAATGAACATAGAGTAATGAATGTAATGCAAGATCGAGCGGGTTTTCTCCCTCATAAGTAGTTTTGTCTGATGTAACTCTAAAACCATGATTGTCAGTTGCAAAGCCTAACATTTTAGCTAGCTCTACATCAAAAAGGTAATGGTCTACTTCTTCTTCAGGTTTGAATGTCAACATTATTTTCAAATTTGCATTGTTAAGTTTGAGAGTAATGTCGAAGTTACTCATTGCTTCTTTTAGCGAGCAAAACCCGTAATAACCATCAGGTATGGTTAACTGGCTAACTAAGTTTCCTCTATTATCAAATTTTTTAATCTTATTATTCTCCTTGGATTCAGTTATATTAAACCATACGACTTTGTAAAAAATTTCATGGAGTGCGACCCTTTGGGTTCCGCAGTTATTATCAATAGCATATTCTAAAAACGAAGGACTGTCTTGAGTTGTTATTGTTACAAACATTTTTAAAACAAATTTAAAAATGAGTGCATTCAAATATACTAATGCAAAATATTCTGTTGGACCGCACTACAGTCCTAAAGATATAACAACTGATACCCTCGACATTTCTGTGACTCAGACTGACGCCTTTCAAGTAAAGGTTAGTACTCCATTGGATCGTTATCTTAACCCTCCTATCAAAAACGACTACATCCCGAAAGTGTGGTTCAGTCATCCGATGCAGTTTTATCAGAACCAGTTAAACTTTGCTGTGTTTTGTGCATCAACTGGGTGTGGAGTGTCGTATGCTGATCATTTAAATCATCCTGATCCTTTGGTGAGGTCAGTGTATAGATTTCATTTTTATTACACCTTCAGACGTATTTTATCTGAACTGCAAGCACCATTACCAAATGACAAAACGTTTAATCCATTCAGCAACAGAATAGATTACAAGGCTTTTGAAAGGATCTGTAACGAATTTGATATTGACCCAAAGACAGACTTTAGACAAAAGTTGGATCTTAATCATGGTTTAGGCACTCTTTATTATTGGGGCGTGCATAGAAAGTATAACTATGATTGGAATCCTCCTTACACATCTTTCTCTTCAGGCACAACTGTTCACCTCGGGTCCATAGAGCAAGAGCATAAAACAGCATGGACAACATTTATTTTAGATACTTCTAAGGGCCTAACTAGAGCGGGAATAGAACGAATAAACGACTCCATTCGTACTTATGTTTGGTGTTTGCTAGGTTCGCAAGCACAAACGAGATCAAACATAATTGATCCTTCTACTGGCTTTGACGCCCAAAACAGTATTTAGCAAATTTAGAGGACTCCATTAATTCTGCAGTTGATTTACCTTCAAGTATTAAAAGGTACCAAAATGTTTTGCAATACGCAAGATCGAAAGTAGACTTTGCTGTTGGCACTGGTTTATACATGCTGCCTTCTGACCTCAGACTCCAGATAGGAACAATAATAAACTATAATAATGAAATCCTTGTGGCTGGTAAAGAAGAGAAGGTTGGAAAAAACGACATAAATTCTAAGCCAGCAATAGCAATAAAAAAAGAATCCCCACCAATCCCCAAGGCCCCAAAACCCCATCCAATACTCCCCTCAAAACCCCACCCCCAACCAATCCCCATGGTGAATAAAAGCGACCCCCATGAATATGAAAAGACAGCACTTGTTATTGGATTAACTGCCCTAGGATTACTTGGTCTTTATCTTACTATAAAGTAACCCAACTATTAAGACAACTAATGCCCATAAGTGCTCAGCCATAAAGCCAACTACTTTACTTGCGGCAGACAAAAGCCAGCTAACGATCCCTCCTATTATACCAGGCAAAGAATCTATTGCCTTACTGGCTAATTTTTTTAATAAACTTGCAAGATGATCAAGTTGTTTTTTTACCCATGATTTATCAGGTGGAGGAGATGGTGGCGGAGGCACTACCCCCCCACCACCGCCGCCTGTAATAGCCAACACCAGTGTACTTATTGCAAATCCTAAGGCTGTTATAACACTTGCTAATGTGACACCTTGCTCTCTAAACAGTGTTTTTATTCGTTCTGCTAACGTTGTGTCTTCATATAAAATTCTTTGGATAGTTTCTCTTATTCTGCTCACTTGAGTTCGTAATTGTTCTCGGTTATTAGACAACACTTCTAGTCTTGCTGATCTCTCTTGTTCAAGATCTTTTAGTCTTTGTGTTATTCTTTCTTTAACACCAGGTCCTAAGTTGTGGTCATCAGCCTCAACTAGTTTTTCTTTTTCTCTTTTTATATGCTCATCTAGTTCACCCAGTTTTGCTAAATTGTTTGTTAATTCGCCTCTGATGCTTCTTAAAGCATGATCAAGGGCTGTTATTTCTCTCATAGGTAGCGGCGGATCGTGCATAGTTTTTAATGCTGTTTCTTCTGAAAAACTGGTTTCTGCTTGTATTATTTCGTCTGCTGTTGGGCTTAAATCTTTAAGGGGTATGTTTTGAATTTGGTTTTCTGTTGGGAGTTTTTGTAGTGTGTTTTGAAGTTTAGCAACTGCTTCCCTATCTAATTTTGGTTTAGTAATGCCAAGGCGATTTTGTTCGCTCACACTGAGCCTTTGTCTAATTGTACTCTTTTTTAAAAACTTTGATGAGTCTGGTTTAGTTGTAAGCTGAACAAGTTGTCCTTCGTCGTTTCTCACAAACAAATGGTCATCTTTTGTTTCAAAATCATTAGGGTCTATAAAATCAGGAGGTTCTTGGCCTAAACTTTGATAAAATGATTTGACCTTACTTTCTGTTAATTCACGCCGCAATGATTGTAATGGATGTGTCAAAGGAGTCATTTCACTCATGTCGTCTCCAGGATCAAAAACATCATAATCTTCAATGCCTGCCATGTTTTTAAATAATTAACTTTTTATTTTGTTTTATAAAAAAATGTCACAAGCATATGGCTCGATTCTTGACCCGCATAGAAGACTGAAAGAGCCCTTTGGCGTGAAGGGAAATAAACAGAATATTATTGTTCCAAATAATCCATCTACTATTGATTCAGATCAAATTCTTACTGTTAAATTTCCAGACCTAGGAGCAGATGAAGTGATTGTGCCGGGATCTGCACGGCTTACTTTCAAAATAGAACTTGATTCAGCAACAGACGCAAACAGGACAGTAGTTCAGAATCTGGGACGGGCAATCGTTAAGAAAATTTCTATAAAACTTGAGGGGCAAGAAATATTTTCTTTACACAATGCAGACATATTTCTAATCTATTCTGATCTATGGCTAACCGATAATGAAAGGGCCGATCTTGCGTTTCAAGGAATCGAAAATAACGAAGCACTAAAACACAGAATAGACGCCGAAGATGCTAAAGCCGGCAACAAGTATGAAGCTGTAAGTTTTGCTTATGGAAATCGCTTTTCTATACCCTTAGATTTTGAGTTGTTAAAAGCGCATGCGCCATACTTTCAAGGAGCATTAAAAGACAGATTGTCATATGAACTAACTTTTAATGAATACAAACGTGTCATTAAATCTACAGACTCTAACGCAAAGTACAGCATTTTCGACATCTCGTTAGAGTTTGACATTGTTAGCAACCCTAACTTAGCAAGGCTGATTGAGCAACAATATCAGTCAAAATTAGCAATATATTATGAAAGAGTGATTCATCATACTAAATATCCTAAAAGCAGGGCAGACACTATATGGAACTTTAGTTTTAGTGCCGCAGCAAGATCCCTTAAAGGTATTTTATTGCTGTGTGAAGATGAAGAACCATTCAAAAGACAAAGTGAAAAGTTTATCAATCCTAAAATAACGAAAGTACAATGTTCAATTGAGGGTAGTCCTAACCAAGTCTACGGTAGCGGGCTTAAACCTTATCATCATTTTGATGAAATAAGAAAATTGTTTGGAGGCGGGAGGTGTAGAAATCCAACAGTAGACCTTGTGTCTAAAGATCTACACCTTCACAGTGTTAGACTTGATGAATATTTAACAACGAAATACGGTTTATGGATTGACCTAAGGTCAACAGAAGATAATCAGTTGCATGGGAGTGGGAGAACAGTTAAAGACGTAATAAACATTCAAATTGATAAAGAAAAAGAGAGTGATAAACCACTTAATGTACATTTGTTTTTAATATATGATGCGCAGCTGAATATTCAAGATAACAGATTAAAAGATATCCAATACTAAATTATTTTTATTTTAAAAAAGCATGTCTGTTACACGTTATCCAAAAGTGCCCAAAGAAGAGAACTCTGTTGCTGTAGACATAAAAACTTTCAGATTAACAAACATAACACAAATGCAAACCCAACTAGAGCAGGACCTTTCAAAATACAGCAAAACCAAACGAAGGTATTCTGCTGTCTTTAATGCTGTTACATATGTTAATACTGGAGCATCGATCACTAGTGCTCTTCAGCAGGAACAAGTGTAGGTCTCTTAGCAACAGGCGTAGGTGCACCGGCAGCTTTACCTCTAGGTGGTTTGTCTTTAACTCTTGGCCTGTGTTCATTGGCTGTAAGTGCTGTCAGCAAAAAAATAAAAGCTAAACTCCAAAAGCACACAGCTATAGTTCAACTAATAACAGCTAAACTTAGTTCCTTCAAACTGACAATAAATAAAGCACTTGCCGACTCGAACATCACGGATGAAGAATTTAGTCGCCTACAGGCTGATTTTGAGGACTACAAAAGACAAAAGTTTGATCTTCAAAGAAAGGCAAGGGCAACTTTTTCTCAACAGCCAGACACCGACCAGATAAAAAAGGAATGTTTAAAAAAAGTAAACGAAACATTAAACTCTGTTCTAAACAGCTCACATTAACAACCCCAAAGGGCGTTTATACTTTAGTTTACGAGTCCAAGCACAAAAAGACCGTTGATATTGATTCTGATTAAGTATTTTTTTTTTTAATTTAAATAAATATTTTGAGTTAGAAAAGAAACTCAGCATGGATAAGATATATGAAGGTTCAGATGAATTGTTTGAAGCAATGCTCGAGGAAGAGCGTTTGTCAAGAGCACTAAATGAGATTGATTTAGAAGTTATTAATCCAAAAAACGTGCGGGAAAGCGTTGTACACGCTATTTCTCAAGTTCCAAGTAAACTAACAATAAACCCTCCAGTTAAAGTAAGGTTAGTTGTTTTAATCGACTATATAACAATAAATGAAGAAAATCTAGAAGTCTGGGTCTCAACTAAACAGCAGACTATTCTTTCCTCTAATGACTTAACACCTGGTTGGCAGACCAGCTGCTTACACAGTTTGATGTGGCCGCTGAAGAAGCCAAAATGAGAGGCTCTGGTTGGTCAGAGGGTGAAGTCCTAGACATCAGATTAAAACAGGCTAAGTATGAGCCGATTGTTGGCAAGGCTTACATTCCACTACCTCCATCATTAGTTGCAAAACGAGCAGTTCTAAACATAAAGAATTCAGACAACAAATGTTTATGTGGTGCGTTCTTGCTAGGCTGCATGTATTCCGCAAAAACGCAGAGAGAGTGTCTAACTATGAACCTTACATCAATGATCTTAACTTTAGAGGAATATCCTTTCCTGTTAGTGTAAATCAGATTGATCAGTTTGAAGAACAAAACAAACCAATAACTGTTAATATCTACATATGGGATGAGAAACAAATCTACAGCCGATTAAAGTGTCCAAGAACAGTCCAACGATTGGCGAACCAGACAAAAATCATGTTGACTTACTACTGATGTTTTCACCAACAGGGCTACCACATTACACATTGATACGCACAATGAGTAGATTACTAGTGCATACTACAAAACAACATAGCAAACAAGAATTCTGTAGAAAATGTTTAACAAGAATTCCATCTGTTAAAGCAGCAAGCGAACATGTAAAACATTGTATTAGCCCAGTTGACTGTGATACAGAACTAATTACGCCCGGAGAAGGCAGTAAAGTTAGTTTTAAGAACTGGAAACGGTTGCAAACTAGTCCATATGTTGTTTACGCAGACTTCGAATCACTCATTGTTCCTTATGAAGGACCAACCCCACAGAAACTTCCTAAAACAGTCTTAATGAGTAATCATCAGATTTGCTCATTTGCCTTCATCATTGTTAGGTCGGATGGCGCCCATTCAAAGCCAGAATTATACAGAGGACCAAATGCTGCAAAATACTTCTTAAAACGCATGCAGCAAGTGCGTAATGCCTGTTCTAATAATCTAAACTTATCTGAAATCATAATGACGCCTGAAGACCAACAACAGTATGACTCAGCCACTCACTGTTGGATTTGTGGGGCGGCCTTGGTTGCCACCGCAGAGAATCCAACAGTAAGAGACCATGATCACATTAGTGGAAAGTTTAGAGGAGCAGCACATAACAAATGCAATCTTCAACTAAAGTTTGAACCAAAGACATGGAAGCTGCCTATATTCTTTCACAACTTGCGAGGTTACGACTCTCACCTTATAATGCAAGCAGTAACTAGCGACCTTAGGGTGTCATGCATTGCACAGTCATCAGAAAAGTACATGTGTTTCACTTTAAATAACATGTCTTTCTACGACTCTATGCAACACATGATGGGTTCATTAGAGTCACTGGCTATGTCCTTAAAGTCCTGCCCAATAACAGAAGAATATTTTGACCCAACTCTTGTTAGAAAGGGCGTTTACCCTTATGAGTACATGAACAGTTGGCAAAGGTTTGACGAAGATACACTTCCGCCTAAAGGCGCGTTCTTTTCTAGTCTTAGAGGAAAGGACATCAGTGATTCTGATTACCAGCATGCTCAAGATGCGTGGCAGAAGTTAGAGTGTAAAACGATGGGAGACTATCATGATTCCTATTTAATGGCGGATACCTGTTTGTTGGCGGACGTCTTTGAAAATTATAGGAAGACCTGCATGAAACATTACAGCCTGGATCCCGCGCATTACATTTCTGCGCCCGGGATGAGCTGGACGCTTTCTTAAAATTTACTGGAGTACAAATTGATTTATTGTCTAACCTGCCAATGCTTCAGATGATTGAAAACGGATTGCGTGGGGGAATCAGTATGGCGTCGCACCATTACTGTAAAGCAAACAACAAATACTTGGACGACTATGATCCAAGTAAAAGGTCTAACTATCTCATGTATTTAGATGCAAACAATCTGTATGGATGGGCAATGGCGCAATCACTTCCATTACGCAACTTTAAAATGTACACAGACTATACGAATAATATTCAAAAAGCATTAAAGTGGTTGGCAGTTTGACGCCAGATCAACAGTGTGGATACATTCTAGAAGTTGACTTAGAATATCCTCAGAAACTCCATGATCTACCATAATGACTATCCATTAGCAGCAGAAAGTCTAAAGATGGCAAAAACAGAACCACCTAAACTTGTGCCTAATCTTCGAGGCAAAAAAAATTATGTCTGCCATTACAGGCTTCTACAATTTTATTTAAGACATGGTTTGAAGTTGACAGCTGTTCATCGTATAATTGCTTTTGATCAAGAACAGTTCATGAAACCATACATCATGAAGAACACTGATCTCAGAACTAAATCCACAGATGCTTCAGAAAAAGACTTTTTCAAGTTGATGAACAACAGCTGTTTTGGAAAGACTATGGAGAATCCGCACAAGCGTAAAGATGTTAGATTGGTCACCAGAGAGAACGATGCAATTAAGCTAACTTCTAAACCTAATTATCAGGACTTCAGAAGATTTCATGATCAGCTTTTTGGCATAATGATGAAAAAAAAGAAAGTCAAATTGGATAAGCCCGTTTTTATTGGGTTTACTGTTTTAGAGCTGTCGAAGCTTTTGATGTTAGAATTTCTTTATGACTACTTTAAACCCTTGTATCCAGAGTCCAGAGTTCTGTACACAGATACAGATTCCTTTGTTATAGATATCCCTACTGAAGATATCTATAAAGACATGGAATTAGAAGTAGCTAAAGGGCATGCGGGATGGTACGACACATCTGATTACCTAAAGATTCGCCTTTGCATTCAGATATTAACAAGAAGGTTTTAGGTAAGATGAAGGATGAATTATCTGGAGGTGTGATCAAGGAGTTTGTTGGTTTGAGGTCGAAAATGTACAGTCTTTCAAGCCAAAAAAAGTTGTTAAAAAAGCAAAGGGAATATCTCGTAGTGTTGTGCAGTCAAGCATATCCCATGACAACTAAAAGAAGCATTGTTTGGACAATAAGACTTTTCATCATGACAATTACAAGCTGCGATCTAATCTGCATGAGATTAACACAACAGTTGTAACAAAACGGTCTCTTGACCGCACTAACACAAAAAGAGTATTTGTTAATCCAGAGTTTTCATATGCAATTGGTCATTGGAGAATAGTATAATCATATGGGCTTATATTTTTCAGCAATCGCACGTTCAATTATATCATCATCTAATTTAGCAAAATTAATATTATTTATTAATGCTAGATGTGCTTTAATTTTTTTTGTCATTTCACAATATTCATGTTTCCATAAATCAAAATCAAAATAAAAGCTTTGGGGTTTAAAGCGATTGTCTGGCGATTGTTCTAGCCAGGGATTGTCAATCTTCTCAAATACTTCTTTAATGATATACTGATACTCAAATAAATCTTGCATTAATTTTAAAGACTTTTCCTTTGCCATTTCTGCCATTTCCCTTTGAGCTTCCATTTTAAACCCAAATGTATTTGCGTAGATTAAAACAGTTCGTTAAGCTTAACTATATCATCACCCAATTCAACCAAATTATTATCCATTACTGCTAAATGCGCTCGAATTTTTTTAATATATTCTTGCTCCCAATCAAAATTTGAGGTTTTGTCTAGCATGGCATAATCAATCTTCTTAAATATTAGTCTAATAGCAAGATTATAATCAAATATTTTTCGCATTATTTCTAAGGACTCTTCCTTCACCATTCTTGCTTCCAGTGCCATTTTACGTAAGGATTCTTCCTTTTCCATTCTTGCCGCCATTTTAATTTAAATTAAAAAATAATTAAGCGACTGGAACTGTGTCTGGAGGGATTATCTGCAGTTCTTCCTTCACAAAAGATCTTCGGGGGGCTGGTCGTTTTGTTGTGTCAGTTTCTCGTAAATAATACACGGGTGGATTCATTTTCACAATTTTTTTTATCTCATATGGATCAACACTCCAAACTGGATCGGTTGCCCTGATGCGAGTGTCCCCTTCTGCTTCTCCCGGTAAATAAAGGTACCTTACTTTCAAACCAAATGGTAATAGTTTGCTTGATGAAGACTCTCCTTCAACAACATTTATTTTTGTTTTTTGATTGCTTGTACTGGTTTTAGACCTTTAAATTCTTCATTATTCATTGCACGTAGAACTGAGGGCAGTCTTCTAACCCATTCTGTGTTGCGAGAATTGTCAATCAGCTCTCTGTGATACTGGTAGGAAAAAAGCCTTTCAGATAACTGTTTGTTAAAGTTTTCAACCAAACCCTGTGATCTGTGAACACCCGGAATGCCTCTTTTAATGGTAACTCTATGTTTTAACAATAATTGATTTACTTGACCTTTAAATTCTTTTCCATCATCGACTTGAATCATGCGAGGATAAGTTAACGGGCCTCGTTGATATATCAGTTGTAAAGCGACAGCAACAGCAGAAGCACTCTTTTGTGTTAATGGTTCAGCATCTTTGTATCTTGAAGCTATGTCAATGACTGTAAGTGCGTACTTAAATCTTTTTCGTCTAATCGTATCATGGGGTAAATATAGAAGATCCATTTGATGGGTGTCGTTCGGTATTGTGTTGACAAAGTGTGGTCTTTGTATTCGTTTAGGCGCTGGTAAATAAATTTGCCAAATCGCTTGTTTAGATAACCATTCTTTTGCTGTTTGTTCACTGACTCCCGCTGCTTGGCTAAGCTTTTTAATTGCTGTTATTCCCTTCCAATATCCTTTTGGAGAATAATAGATTTTGTACATTTTTATTCAGCCAATACTTTGTGCAACAAAATACACAGCGGTCATGCCAAAGACAATAAACAATATTTCTTGCATCTTTTGTTTTTCTGATGGTTGATAGTAATCGCTGAATTTTGGTGGGGGCAATGTTTCAACTTGTTTGCCTGTTACTAGAAAATATTCTTTTATTGCCTGGTCAACATCTTTAAATGTGTAAGCTGCATGTCCCTGTTGTTTAAGTCTGTCGTTAATAAAATCTAACTGCTCCATTCTTTGCTTTTCATAGGTGTCTTGTGCAGCAGCTAGTTGCTCCATAGCTCTGTTATGTCTTTTTCTCTCATTGTTATTTTGTAGTTTACTAAATGCGTAATTACTTCCGCTAAAAGCAAGCGCATTAACCACAGCGCCACCAATCATCATTACGAGTGAAGCCATTTTTATAAATGTATTTTTTTTAATTTTACATATTGATACTGTCTGGAATTATTCCTTGCTTAACTAGAAAATCTTTCGTAGCAAATGAAGCTGTAATAACAGCAATTAGCTTTGCTGAGTCTTCAAAGTCTAGTTTGCCAAGATCTGCTGGTTTTATTTTTAACAGGCTTTTACCAAGCATTGTGTATCCTACACTTAGGCCTCCAATAACAGCAGAATGGTATACAAGGTTAGTAATAGTTTTTTCGGTGCTCATTTTTAAAAAATAAAATAATTATAATTAATAAAAAACATGAACAGCGATGATCTACTTCCTGAACTTATGATTACAAATGATCAAGTTGATGACCAAGCTATTATGCGCCAAAAGGAAAGGCTGTATTCTTTAGCAGCATGTGGAAAAACAAAACAGTACCTTGGAAATGAATTCAGCATAGAACAGATTCAACAAATGTCGCCACAAGACATTGTAAAGTATCACAACAGGTATGAAGCGCAACTGGGGTCAAGAATGGTAAAAAGTGTTGGGCAAACGGTTCTTAGTTTGTACACTAAACTAGTTAGTAGATTTGCTCCCATTGATTCTGAACAAGATTTTATGTATGATTTAACGCAGGATCCAGTTTTAACAAAGTCATTAGAGTCTCTAGGATGTGATCTATATTACAGATTTGGAACATTGTTATCGCCATTAATCATGGGATTAATTACTTTTAATCATATAGATTTTGTTTCCCTTCAAAATGACCGAGCCAGAAAATCAGCAGAATCAGAAAACATTGAATCAGGTGGAGAAAGTGACCAGTAAAAAGCCTCCTCATCCTGGGCGTGTTGCAGCAGGAAAAAAATTAGCAGAGTGGAACAAACAAAAAAAATTAATGTTGCAATCACAGAATATAACTCATAATGAAAAAACACCAGTTGTGCCAGAGCCACAACAAGAACAAGTTGTTTCAAGTCCCGCAACATCATCATGGATTATTTGGATTAAAAGAGTTAGCATTTTTGGCGTCATTGCTGTTGGTGGGGGTGTTATTACGTTTATAAAACATATAAAGAAAGACAGCAAAAACCAAAGCAGCCCAAAAAATCACAGCCACTAAATACAAAATCTGAACAAAAAAGAATACCAGAACCGCCAACAACAAAAGATCATTTTGATCCATTTGATATGCAGTAATATTTCAAGAACTTAATAAATAATTATAAGTGACTTGAATAAGAACTTGATAACGACTTCATGACGACTTGATGAAAACTTAAATAAGAACTTGATAAGAACTTGAGGTAACTTGATTAAAAACTTAAAGTAACTTGATTAAGAACTAGATTAAGAATTTGGGGTAACTTGATTAAGAACTTGGGGTGACTTAATTAAGGACTTGGGGAAACTTAATTAAGGACTTGGGGTGACTTAATTAAGAACTTAATTAAGGACTTGGGGTGACTTAATTAAGGACTTGGGGTGACTTAATTAAGGACTTTGGGGGGCGAAAAGTGGAACTGGTAGGACCACTTCTCATTTGATATGTCAGCCACTTGCTTTGTGACTGAACAGGATGTGCGTGGGCGCTGTGCAGTGATTCGTTGTCGGGCTGGCCTGCAACTACTAGTTAAGCGCGATGAAGAACAGAGAAAGAGGCAGCTCACGCTATAGCAAAGAACGTGTTAGCGCACGCCCGCTGTGCGGACAGACCGCGCCGCAAGCCCGGTGAGAGAAGAAACGCAGTAGGCGCGCAAGGCGTGTTTTATTGATTTTTAGGTCAGAACATAGGGAGACACACAGTTTGTAAACAGGACGCTCAGCCTGCTGACTTACTGCGTCGTTATAATTGTGTTGTCTTGGTCTTGCAAAAAAGCTGACAGTCAACCGACTGGTAGTACAGACTGTTTGGGGGAACGCAGACACTATTTATTATAGATGACTGTTCGGCCGAAACTGGCTTTCAGTGGAAGACATGCTGGGATAAGTTGTGGATTTTATGTCAAAAATATAACTCAGTTTTAAAAGACTTTAGAGAACAATTAAAGACAGTGGTTTTATTCCATATGAAAGACAGAGACGCATTTGATGAATGTATGCGTGAAAATGATGTTATTGAAAACGATCAAGAAAAACGAAGGATTAAGCAAAAACTGAAGTCTCAAAAGTTTTCTAAATTAGTGTTAAAAACAGATAATCCTACACATTATGTATGTTTGTAAAGTGTTTACTATTAGAGAACTATAAAATAGGCACTCTGGGTAAGCCGGCGGAGCAACAGCGAAACCGGCTTCAGCCGGTTGGAGCTGGCGGAGGTGGGTGAGCCAGAGTGCCTATTTTATAGTTCTCTCCTGTCCTTACTAGAGTATTTCATGGACACAAAACTGCATACATGGAAAAGTATCTTGTATTAAAAAAAAAAGCATGAAACAAAAATTATAACAAAAAATGTAAACATACACACATACAGGGTTCTCACAGACTTCAAAACAAAACAAAAAATAAGGAATTTTTAAGTACTTTATGCATACTCTGGTTTCTTTATAAAGTCACATCAACAGACCACAGAGATATGAACACTTTCAGCATCTATACAAAATGAGTTTGAATTTCATTAACATTCATTGTCAGTTTTCTGTAAAACTGTGTGATTTTCCTCTCCAAAATATGAATTGCTTGGTCAAAATCATTTTCAACCACTTTCAAGCACTCTAGTGTATTAATAAGCACTGAAATCCAGATTTTAAAGATTGTTTTAGTCCTTACAAAAGGTCCTAAACGGTCTTTCGTATGAACCCTGATATGGATGCATGGATGCCATTAAGAGCTTTCTCTCTTCACCTATCTTTGGTGAACAGTAAAAACAACAAACACTCCACACACATGCAAAATTTTAGTTTATTCTAAAACCCCTTTCAAGCTAAAAACACCTAGCCAATTTGTTTTCTCTCTCTCTCTCTCTCTGTCTCTCACACACACACACACACACACACACACACACACACACACTCTTCACATATGTATCATTTCGTATATTGTCAAAGAATTCTCACTGGCAAGCAACTGTGGTGACTGTAATGAAAATAATTATTCCACATTTCATCACAAACCCTTTTACACTGACTGACTGAAAGCAGTTTATTACGAACTGCTGCAGAGCTGTAATTAACAACGCCAACTGGCAGGCTGTGATTCCCATCAAAAGCATTCATTTGCAGGACTGTTCCGCTCCAGCTGAACTGAGTGTGCTATGGGCTTAAATGGATAGACTATGGAATCAAAAAACCTAGCTTTCTCCATTTAATGAATGCATTTTTGACAGTGCTGTCATAATTTTCCGGCCAACACTAAAAGTATCTGTGTTTCTTGGGCCTGGCTGGATAACACTGGGTCATATCATGAAAGGAAGTGGAGAATACAGCCCTGTCACAGCATGATCTTTGCCATCCTCACTGGTCACCATTAAAAATCAAAATTTTCACCCTGCTCTCACAGTGACTTCAGATTTGATATCCTCAGTGTGGCTATGAGGGAAGAGCCACTGAACAGCAGGGGAGGAATACCACTAGGGTAGCACAGAGGAAGAGACTGGAAACACACACACACACACACACACACAATTTATTATCCAATTAAGCTGACGTTCTTTTACACACACACACACACACACACACACACACACACACACACACACACTCACTCACACACACACACACACACACACATACACACATACCCTCACATGCATGCATGCACACATAAAAATACACACCCACACACATATTGGAGAGATGACAGGGAAAGACATACCTGACAACATCCTTGAAATAGGGCACATCCTTATCGATGTTCTTGTGGTCAAGAACAGACATGATAGCTTCCTGAAACAGACAACAATATAAGGTACAAGCAATCTCGGCATCTTTACTATGCAAAAAAAAAAAAAGGCAAAGTCTGTAGCTTGCACAAAGCTGAGAACAACAATGATGAATGATGTTGCTATTTCTTCTTCTTCTGTTATGCCCATCAGATCCATTCTTCTTCAGCTTCATTCAGTTTCTAACCATGAAATAAGCACTTTGATCAAAGTGCTGCTGCTGAACAGAATGTGCCAGAGGTCACTTTTACACACTCTGTGTTCTTGTATTCACTTCAGCAGTGTAACCGGGTGTAGTGAAATCTTTGTTTCTTTCTTTTTTTAGAGGTGGGGGTAAGGTGGGTGGTGGAAGAGGGAGTGGAATTTCATTTCATGTCGTTTACGTTTCAACCATCTACCGAAGGCCATATCAGTGTTGGGAGAGAAGGGGCGAGGGAAGGGGGTGTTTAGAGACAAGAGGGGAGGGGGAGGCACAAGACATGGATAGCAACGATTCTGTTTCACTGGAGCATTTCTAGCAAAATTCACTCCACTGATATAACTGGTCTGACTAAGAACCTCTCTGTGTATGGTGGAACAGGAATGAGCACGGAGGGAGTGACTATGCTCAGAGACTGCAAGGGGAACTAAAGACAGCTTTCGCTGGTTAAAAAAAGAAAAGAAAAGAGAAACAGGATCAGTCAGATTAAGTGAGATTAAAAACCTTTGACAAAAACGACCACATCAATTGCTGTAACCCTTAGGTGTATGGCTTACTGTCCCCCTCAATCTGTCAAGTGCAAAAGACATCTTAAAAGAAATCTTACTATTCCCTTAAATCTTTCAAGTGCCAAACAATTACAATAACAGAGAATCAATTTTGAAATCTGTTGAATTAAAACAAAAAGTCATCAAGCTGTACAAAACTGCTCATGAGAGAGAGAGACTGTGGCATTTTGTAATGAGATGAAACAGGTTAATCAGGTCTCCGAGCACTGCCGCTTCTCATGACCACTTTCACAGAGGACACCTTCACTCTATCATTCTAGTGAATCTGCTGAACTGATACACAAAGGATTGTTATCGTCATTTTAAATCAATGAACACTGTGATCTGATTCTACACAGTTATGAAATCATGCTGTAAAACAACAGAACAAGCAAAGAAAAAAGCCATATACTTTACAAGATTTCTTTTTTTTTTTTTAACATACAATTTTTTTTTTTAACATTTGTGAATTATCGCTGTAACAGGCTTTCACTGTAATGTGCTTCCAATCTTTTGAAACTGAGAGGGTGAAGAAGAAGAAAAATATAAGCACGGTTTTGATTGCCTGAAAATCAACCACTTTCACATATGACATTTCAGCCTGAAATGTGTGTTGAACACTGCCATTAATTTGACTTACGTTGATGTACTGCTTCAGGTCAGTCAGATTGATCACCATGCCCGTCAACGGATCAAGCTGTACACCATCAACAACATTCAGTTTCACACCACAAAATATGCAAAACATTTCAATATATTCTATCAAATAATCAAACTGGCTTCATGGAGCAAAAGCTTGGTCTCCTAGTCTTCAGATTCTTTCTGTCCGTTTGTGTTTGTGTGTGTTGGGGTGGTGTGGTTGTGGTGTGATGTAAGGTGGTTGTGGTGTGGTGATGTGGTAAGTGTGCATGCATGTTCATAGGAGTGTGTGTGTGTGTGTGTGTGTGTGTGTGTGTGTGTGTGTGTGTGTGTGTGTGTGAGAGAGAGAATGTGTGTATGTGTATGACTGTGTGTCTATGCAAGTGCATGTTCATGTGTACTTGAGTTTAAGTGTGTGTGTGTGTGTGTGTGTGTGTGTGTGTGTGTGTGTGTGTGTGTTGTGTGTGTGTGTCTGTGTCTCTGTGTCTCTCTGTGTGTGCATGACTGTAGGAAACTGTAAGATCTGAAATTTGTTTACATATATCAGAAAACTGTAACCTTTGGATATATCAATTTTAATATCAGTTCTAAAAATGGGAGTCAAACAAGAATAGAAATAAGAGTGGCTTTCCTGCAGATGACTGCTTTTTCCACAGAAAAACAATGGAGAAGATTTATTTGTGTGGAGTTTTCAGATCTCCTGAGAATAAAAGACTAAGGCAGTTCTATACTAATACTATGTAATTACATGCAAGCACTCACAGAATATTATACCACACACACACACACACACACACACACACACACACACACACACACACACACAACAACACACAACACACACACACACACACATTCATTCATGTAGAACATATGTAAAACAATGATACACATGCAAAGAAACATATTAAGGGGGGTGAAAATGAAGAAGGAAGCTGACAAGAAAACACCATGACATCATGTGATGCAAGAATCTGAGTGAAACATGAAAATACTTACAGGCCCTTTGACAACAACCTCCACTGAAAAGGAAAAGAGGTGAAAATGTATTAATACACACACACACACACACACACACACACACACACACACACACACCACACACACACACTGAGTATGAACTAATCTAGTTCAGAGAGAACATTCAGCACAAGCTGTTACTAATTTGTTAATTGTTGCTTGTGATCATGTTTCTTTCCACTTGCTTTTGTTTTTGTTTGTTTGTATGTTTTCGCTTCTTTGAAGTGTGTGTGTGTGTGTGTGTGTGTGTGTGTGTGTGTGTGTGTGTGTGTGTGTGTGTGTGTGTGTGTGCATGTGCGTGTGCGTGTATGTGTTGTGTTGGTGCTCGCTACACTTTTGTTTTCAGGGAATAGCGTACCCCATGAAAGACTTTTTAAACTGGTATATATGTAAATACATTAATGTAGTATATCGATAAAGATAATCAAAAACTTGTCACTGCCAATTTTTTCTAAAACATATGTACACATGTTTTAAACGCTAATGCACATTTAACAGCAGCATGCTGATGGACAAATGGTATCTGTCTATGCATGCATCATCAACATTAGAGAATTTTGTTGTCTTTTTGCCGTTTCTTTCGGTAGACTAACACGTTTTTAAAAGTTTCAAGACAAATAACCTCCCTTTTCATGTTATAATAACATTTAGAAAACTAAGATTAATTGAAACAACTTCTGCAGGACTTTTTCTAAACCTTCACTTTATTTCCCTGCAATCGGCAGGTGACCTGCAGTTTAGCCTTACCCCTTCCTCATCCCCCCCCCCCCCCCCCCCACACACACACACACACACTCATACTCATCTCTCCCTCCTCTTGTAAGTTTTATTTGATACTATTTCAATCACATTTTCTTTAATCTGTTTCCCAATTTGGGACTTGAAGCAGGAAACAGAACCAAAGCCGTTGCCAAATGTTGAGCCGGAATAGCTCAGTTGGTAGAGCGCCAGACTCGTAATCTTGGTGATCCTGGGGTTGCGGGTTCGAACCTCCGCCGGGGCGTTTCGGTACAGGGGGATTTTTCCCTCGGAGTTAACATTGGTTCTGACTCCATTTCCCATACAGTCCTTTGAATGAGACTATAAACCGAGGTTCCGTGTGTGAACGCACGCATAACATCTTGCACACACGTAAAATCCCATCACCAACTTTCGGAAGAGTAGGCCAGTTTGGCCGTTGGTATGGATGACACGTTACACATAGCAGGCACCCTGCATGAGAAATGGAAAGAATGAAGGAAGTAAGGAAAATGAGTGATCGATATTGAACGATACTGACTGGATGACACGGGAAATGACTGAATGAAGCGCCAGCTGGCAGCTCTTCAATCGGCACTACCCAGGTAGGCAGCCCACTGTGTAAACGAGTGTTGATTGTAAAGCGCTTAGAGCTTGGTCTCTAGCCAAGAATAGGCGCTATATAAGTATTCATTATTATTATTATTATTAGTTTGATGTCCCTGAGATGAAAGCGATTTCCTCTTCTGAACTTCAGCAACTGACTTGTACTAGCTGTTCCATTGTTTCCACACACTGACTTACTGTCTTGTTTTTTCTGCCCAAGCACATTCTTCAAGCCCCAGCATTTTGAAGGATTCCTCACATTAAACAGTTTTTTCAATGTCACGAAAGATCATGATTTGCTGACTGCATCATTGGTTGATGACAATGCTGGTCATTTGAAGAAAGTAAAAATACTTGCTTTGCCGCCTTTTCAGTTTGAATATGTGTGTGTGTGTGTGTGTGTGTGTGTGTGTGTGTGTGTGTGTGTGTGTGTGTGTGTGTGTTTGTGACAATGTTGGTCATTTGAAAGAAATAAAAGTACTTGCTTTGCCGCCTTTTGCGTGCGTGCGTGCGTGCATGCATGTGTGTGTGTGTGAGCGTGTGTGTCGTTGTTGCTGTTTTCATTCAGACTGAAGTGGAGGGCTACAAATAATGGAAAACAAACCAACAAACAAGCACCTTTGTAGTTGTGGCCGTGCCCATTAGGATTGTTGCACTTTCCGTAAGTTTGCTTGTTCTCTTCGTCAGATAAACAGGGGCTGCAAGTGTCAATACCATAGACAAATTAGTCAACATCATGTATTACAGACAGCTAAACAGTGGCATTTGCTGATAAAGACTATCAAATGACTTTTTACTTGAAAAACTAATCAGTGCATTCCTTTGTACTTTCTTTACCTCCCAAAAGAGAATCCCAACCTACAAAAACTGATTTCAAAAGAATTCCTCATGGTCAGGATTAATTAAGGAATCTAACAGTATGATTTGAAATACGACCTTAAAGACAAATCACCTTGCTACCAAATGTGTGTTGTAATTCATTCATTTGTTTGTTTCTTTCTTTCATTCAGCGGCATAGTAATTTTTCTTTTGTTTCAATTTCTGCCTGCAGTCACCTCACTTTGAAACTTAGAATATGAATCTACAAAAAAAAAATGCCATTGGTACCGCAACAAAAATCATGAGCAATTAATTGAACTTCATCATCACAGTTTTCCACACGCACACACATATGCGCCTGCTTGAGCAAGCGTGCTCACAGCCTTATGTACACAAGCATATACGTATGTACAAAAACAAGCACATAGAGAGG
>CM065729.1:58544537-58654537 GCA_033310375.1 Conus canariensis
GGAAAGTTACTAGTGGGGTCCCCCAAGGTAGCATCCTGGGACAAACCCTGTTTATTTACTACATAAATGATATGCCTGATTTGTTAGTAGTCTTGTCTGTTGTCAAAATCTTTGCTGACGATACAAAAGTTTACACCCCCGTAGAGTCAGCTGATAATTCCACTGAATTACTGAAGAGTATTGATGAACTTGTTGCATGGACAAATGTCTGGCAGATTAAATTTAACAATATGAAGTGTAAAATGTGTCTTGCAGGTAAAAGTAACCCTAGGTATGATTATTATATGGAAGGTGTATTGCTTGAAGAGACTACTGCTGAAAAAGATCTAAGAGTGGTAATAGACCCTGATTTATCATTTGATAAACACATAATGAAACCATTAAAAGAGCAAATAGACTAGCAAGGATGGTAGTAGGCAATATTCAGTGCAAAGATAGTGAAGTAATGGTGCCATTATTTAAAACATTAAGTCAGACCTGTTATTGAATATGGCAATGCTGTATGGACAACTAAATTTGAAAAAAACACAGTAATCCCATCGAAGATATTCAGAGAAGATTTACAAAAAAGATTAGTGGTCTGCAGAAGTAATCATGTGAACAAAGGATTCAGTTATCATGATGACCAAGTTCAGAATACAGGCGTCTATGTGGCGACATGATTGAAACTTACAAACTTACACATGGATTTTATGACATTAAAACCACTGGCAAACTATTTCAGTTAAATACAGAATCTGCAACTTGCGGGCATCTGTTCAAACTAACAACAACAACAAAATTACTAAAACTTCACAAGCAGCAAACTTTTTCACTAACAGAATTGTCAATACTTAGAATAACTTGCCAGTCAATGTTGTTGAAGCTGAAATTGTTAACACTTTATAAACCCGTCTTGATAAAGACTGGGTACACCTTATGTTTAAAACAAATATTGACTTGTACCGATTCAAAATCTTAAAACCATGTGCTTTATAAATGTGCGATAAAAAGACCAAAATATTCGTCGCAAAAAAAAACTTATAATAATCCACATTGTGCAGGCTAAAGACTGGAAATGCCTAAGATGCTACCGATATGATATGATAAGGTATGACAACACACACATTCTGTTCTTACTTTTCCACAAAAAAGCAGATCCTTCGTCCTTCTGTGTCACTTTCTGTCCTTTATGTTAATTGTAATGTCAAGGTCAGCGGGTTATATTCGAGGGTCACGTGTATTTTCCCTTACGGATCATGTGAGAATTCCCATCTGTTTAGGTACTATGTAACTATCCAACCACCCACTTGGGATCCTCCGCCCTCCCCATTATTATGTCACGGTGACATAAATAAGCAGCTCAATATCTGTAATATTTGCATTAACGTAGATAAATTTAATTTGTTGACGTGTTGCACAGTCCAACATGTACGTTCAAAGACAAAAAAAGAAAGAAACCTTTAACAAGCCTGCCTTCACCAGCAAACATTATTTGTAAAGGTCTGCACCTTTAGGCTAATATTAAGCTCTCTGATAAGTGCACAAAACCACCGAAATTATCTCTGGCTCTTTGCCATCATTGGGCCTATTCGGAAATTTCCGGTAGACCTAGTTTTCGTATTCACCGACAGAAAACCATCAATATCTGTCATTGGTTAATACACATCATTTCTTGACCAATGACAGAATATATTACAGGCAATGGAGGAAGCGGAAATTGTGTAAACATCATGGCATCACATGTGTTATTGGAAAACTAAAGTAGTGCTAACCTACATAGTCAGCTGCTGAAATATACCGACTGACTGGACTCATGACTGGAAGAGAAATTTTAACGTTACAGCTGGGCCATTACTCAAATTTTACCGGGGTTCACTGGTGGAATATTCAGGTAATCTAATCCATCGGCTATGGGAGAGTAGTTAACTTTCAATTTAAGCCTCGAGAGAGTAGTCAAGTTCAGGAGGCTCCTTCTTTAAACACTCACGCCTTCGAAACTTTCTTCATTCCCAGTGAATTTATCCAGAGAACTGAACAGGGAGCCCATTTAACTTTACCATCTTACAGTCACAGTAATTTATAGTTAAAGAAAAAGCAGACAGAAAGTGGCGTCTACAATTATCACATTATATGAACGAGCAATTCCTTTTTTTTTTTTTTCTTTTTTTTTAACCCAGAAGTATAGGTAATCAATTTTAGTCAGCAAATGATTAAGAAAGTTGCCTGTCATTAGATTTTCCTGTTGCATGCGTGTGCATGTGTGTGTGTGTGTGTGTGTGTGTGTGTGTGTGTGTGAAAGTGACTGTACTCTTAGAGATTGTTCAGTCACCACCAGATCTGTTGTGTTCATGGTAATTAGATGTTCAGTATACAGAAAAAAACTGTTTGGAAATAGTTCATCTGGAGTCATATCATGTTTGGGGTATGTTGGGCAGGATGCGTCATTTGTTTATGACCCCAAAGTACTCCAGAGCTTCCCGAAGGAAGTCAGCCATGACGTATTGTTCAGAGAGGGGCAGACTCTCAAGGTAGGTTTAATCAAACACAAGAAATGTAAGAGAAAAATGTGGTCTCCTCTCCCCCCCACCCACACCCACCCCTCTCCTTCCTACAGTGTGTGTGTGTGTGTGTGTGTGTGTGTAGTGTGACAGTAAATCTTTATATTTTTATACATTCTCTCTCTCTCTCTCTCTCTCTCTCTCTCTCTCTCTCTCTCCTCTCTGTTTATCTATCTGGCTGGCTGTGTATCTTTCTGCCTATCTCAAAGGGGAATTTGTGTAATTTATTTTTTTTTGCTGACACTAAAACTGTAAAAGGAACATAATTTAACATTTTCTTCTTCTTTTTTCTTCCTTACAGGAAAATGGATTTAGTTGTTCTCCTGGTTTCCTTAAATTCATTGAGAGAGAGATCATTTCCCCTTTACTGGAATATCATGAGATTTTCTTACAACCTGGCAAGATCAGATAAAAGGATCCTGAAGTAAAAGAGGAATGTATGTCAAATGATTGATGAGTCTTTCTTGGTCTGCACTTTTGAGGGAGGAATGTTTCAGCGCAAATAAGAAAAAGATCTATCTGAAAATACTTACTGTGCTGAAGTTCAGGTCTTTGCTAAAGAAAGTAGATGGAGAAGCTGATGTATTGTTACATGACCAAACAGAGTTGAAATAGGAACAAAGAAGCTTGAGTCTGGCAAATATACACAAAAAAATGGACATAAAATACAAAAGAGAGTGAGATCTTCAAAACCCAGAAGGTTGTTCTTGACCTTAAGTTGTTTGGGTTTTGTTTGTTTGTTTGTCTTGTAATTCTCTGTCATTTCAAAGTGTGTTGTACAATGCCTTTGGATGCGTTATATATGGCCCAAAAAAAATGTGATTGAATGGCGATGTTTTACTGATATTTAGGGCATTTTTGTTACACTTACTGACATTTATTCTAGATGTGAAATAAGCAAATTCTAAGGTTTTAATGTTATTGTCCCAAAAGTTAACTTTTCATCATAAAGTAATAGTTGGTATTTCAATGTTTTTATAGATAAGAGATATGAGTTTGTTGATATGAATACAATCTCTTGATTTATTTTTTTTGTTTTCTTAGGGTGATGTGACATTCACTCCTCGACTGGTGGCTCTTGACCTCAAAGGCAGCCTGAATTCACTTCGGAAAGATGGCACGTTGTACTTAAATGACAGGGAGGATGAAGTAAAGTGGTAAGGAGAAATAATTGTGACCTTTTCTCATGCATGTTCAGAATTGTGCAGCACTTCAGAAAAGGTATTGAGGGTCGATACAGGTGATTTTTTATTCATAAGATTTCGTAAACATCAAATTTACTGACTGTAAATTGTGCATCAGCTCAGAAAAAGTGCTTTGGTCAGTATGGGTAGATGTGAGATCTTTTGTCCAGAACATTCTGTACATATTTATGTTTCTGAAATTATATGAGCAAAAAATCTCAAAGTCATTTATGTTTCTGAAATTATATGAGCAAAAAATCTCAAAGTCTCCTAAATCAGTTCATAAAATGCTGTAGATACTATGTTTATAGACTATAAATAGAAAATTGCAGAAATTCGACCATATTACCCCCCCCTCTCCCCCCCCCCACCACCTGTTGCATGATTCGGAGTCAACAATTCTGGCCCCTATTCAAGAAAATGAATTACTGTTTTTGTTTTTTTGCATGTGGTTGTGTGTGTGTGTTTATGAGAAGTAGGTTTTGTGTGTGTGTGTTTATGAGAAGTAACATGAAGACATATTAACATTAGTACATCTGTTAATATTAGCCTTCTGTGTCAAGACATAAAGGAATGCTCAAAACAAGGTGCATTGTGATTTACTTTTAATGACACAACACAAAACAGAAAAGTATATTTTCCACGTTACAAACAACGGACATTAAAAGAAATGTACAAATCAATACTACACAGATCACAGTCAGCATAAAAACAAGCACATATTTGTTGAAAATTTACAGGTTTGTTTCATATTGAATGAAATAAGTATTACTTTGTATTGTGTGTGTGTGTGTCTTGCATTGAGCATATCTTGCCAGCACTCTGTGTGTGTGTGTGCGTGTGCGTGTGTGTGTGTGTGTGCGTGTCCTTTTATATCCTTCATACTTGATGCTGGCACATTTTAAGTGTTCCACCCTGTATGTTCAACAGGTCAGGGGACGTAACTCTTCACAAATCTGACTCCGGACCCAGAAACCAGTTTCTGCAAGATCTAGACAAAGCAGAGGTAAGTACACACAACCACAGTAGCTATGGATCACTTAGATTTTTTTTTTTAATAGAATAACAGTAGTTTGCACAATGCTCTCTGATGAATACAAGCATGTGATGTGACATCAGATTGTATGCCATGAATTCTTTCTTTCTAAGATATCTGGAACCAGTAACATATTGGCATTCACTTTGAACTGAAATGAAAGACAGGATCCAGCAGTCTGATCCTTAATAGGTTTTTACTTACATAGTCAAAGCGTGGGATAAAAGAAGGAGAGCACTTGCAAATAGTTGGTTATTGCATAACCTTATCTCCATAGAGATGGAGTGGGGAGATGGGTGTACATGGTATAGACAGTGCCTGCAGAGTAGGTGAATGCATATGGTGATGCAGATGGTGTAGCCACTTTCTCCATATCCGTGCAACAATTTTCTTCCGTATAGTTCCACCTTTTATTCATAGTTAACTCACTTGGGACGGACAGTTCTGTCCCTTGTTTTTCCCTTGTGGACGGGCCATTTGTTATGGTTAGTAAAAAAAATCACCAAAAATACAAAACAAGAGATAACTCAATGAAATTTTCAGAAAGTGTTATACATAAACTGTGTTAGTAGAATACAAAAGAATAAACTTCCCACTTTCATATGATTTCTTGTGCTTGAGGCTGAAAAAATGCCCAGTTTTTTTTTTTCAGGTGCATCACAACACTCTTGCAGAGTCAGTGGTCGATAGATTCAGCAGAAAAAGCCAGTAAATACACTAAATGAGTTGGAAAAAAAGGTAGATACACTCCAGGAAATAAAATAAGATATATGAATCGCATGCCTACTATAATAATAATAATGATTTCTTATATAGCGCTTAATCAAACGAATTTCTCTATGCGCTTTACAAAGTCATACTACATTCACCCTTCTCATATACAATAATACACCTTACACCCAACTACAAATACTATTACTACAATAACTAACAAATCCTAATCCTACCAATGTGACATTCACTTATTCTTCAAATATCACTACAAAAACTTAATCCTATAACGTTCAATCATACAACAAATACATATAATAGAGAACATACACATACGCTACATTTGAAAAGGCCCAGACGGCTATGAGTTAGGTTGTACCCCCCCCCCCCCCCCTCTCCCCACAGCATTGACTAATTATGAGAAAATAGATGGGTTTTAAGTTTAGACTTGAAAGAAGAGATAGAATCTGAATGTCTGAGACAGTCTGGCAGTCTGTTCCACGTCGCTGGAGCTTGAAAAGAGAAAGATCTTTCACCAGTAGTAGTCCTGAAGCGAGTCATTCGCAGAAGGCGGTCGTCAGCACAGGAGCGTAGTTGTCGAGAGGGGGTGTAGATTTTAAGGAGATCTGAGAGATAAGAAGGTCCATTTTCAAAGAGAGCAGAGAAAGTGAGAGTTGAGATTTTGTACGAGATACGGTTTGAGACAGATAGCCAGTGAAGAGAGTGGAGGAGAGGCGAAATGTGAGCATGTTTTCTTGCTCTACAGACGACTCGGGCTGCATGATTTTGGATTCGCTGTAATCTTTCTATCAGGTATTTTGGAAGGCCGGCCAAAAGTGAGTCGCAGTAATCTATTCTAGATAAAACAAATGCACAAATGAGAGTTTTTGTAGCATCTGTAGAGAGAAGGTGACGTACAGAGCTGATTCTTCTTAGTTCTAAATAGGCAATCTTGCAAATATTTGAAACCTGTTTCTCAAAGGAGAGGGATTGGTCAAGTATGACCCCTAGACTGCGGACAGAGGTGGAGACAGAGACAGCACAGTCATTGATAGTGACAGTTGAAGGCAGAGAAGGATGGTTAGGCTGTTTTGTCACGAACATGAGTTCCGTCTTGTCGTCGTTTAGTTGTAGTTTGTTGGTTGTCATCCAGTCCTTCAGGTCTGCAATGCAGCCCTGCGTCCGAGAAATCAGTGAGTCAGTTTCAGCAATGGGAGCCGACTGATGAAGCTGAGTATCGTCAGCAAAGCTCTCATGCGACATGGCGTGACCACTGATGACGTCAGACACAGGACTAGCATACAGCACAAAAAGGACTGGCCCAAGTACAGAACCCTGAGGCACACCGTACCTAAGAGGAGAACTGTCTGAGTATCTTCCCTGTACACACACTGTCTGAGTACGTCCAGTCAAGTAAGAGATAATCCAGTCGAGAGCTGTGTCTTTGAATCCAAAGGAAGTTTGAAGCCGTGAGAACAAAATATTATGATCGATCGTGTCAAATGCTGCAGAGAGGTCTAACATCGCTAATAAGGAAACATTCCCATCGTCAAGCCCGCAGAGGAGGTCATTGACTATACGGAGGAGTGCTGTCTCACAACTATGGCCTTGTCTGTAAGCAGATTGATGAGGATTCAAAAGGTGATTCTTTTCGAGATGTTCTAGAATTTGTTCCAAAACGATCTTCTCCAATAATTTTGATAGAAATGACAAATTTGATACAGGCCGATAATTCTTTAAAACATTTTTATCTAATGAAGGTTTCTTGATCAATGGACGTACCACTGCGGACCGGAAGATTTCAGGAACGTGACCAGAGGACAAAGAGGTATTGATAACATGAGTAAGATGGGGTAGGACATCATCAATGCACTGAAAGAGCAAGTTAGTGGGAATGGCATCAAGTTCACATGATTTAGGGCTGCATCGCAAACAAAGTTTTTTGACATAGTCTTGACTAACAGGACTAAAACAAGCCAAAGGAGGTCCACAGTAAACTTTGTCATTCAGAGGATGTACAGGTGCAGTAGAATCTAGCTTTTCACGGATAGTGTCAATTTTTCCATTGAAAAACTCTAAGAATTTCTGAGGGAGCTCTTGAGTTTGGAAGATGGTGGGAAGGGGGGAGTAGCTGACTTTGCCTAGGAGACTATTTGTGACATTAAATAGTTGCTTGGCCGTATTACAGGCCAATATCTTTGAAGAATAGAACAAAGTTTTTGCTTGATGAACAATGTCAGTAACATGATTTCTCGCAGTTTGATATATTTCCCTGTGCACAGTCAGTCCCGTGGCGCGCCATCGCCTCTCAGCCCCCCTCCTCTCCTGCTTGGCCTCCGACAACTCGGGACCCACTGTGTTGTGCCATTGACACAGTGAGCGATCAGTGATCAAGCGCCTGCTCACTGGAGCATGCTTATCAAGCATGGCACGGAGGGCAGAGGTCAGCTGACAGGCCGATGGCTCGCTCGGTATGGCCGTGCTCAGATCAGATTTGAAAGCCTCTATATCGATAGCAGAAATTTTCCTAACTTCCTTGTAAGTCTTTGGAACGGCGGGCCTAACGATATCTAATTCACACTTCACAGCATAATGATCCGATGCTAGGTTATCGTCAACGGTTGAGGATTTGAGAAGATGATCACTGTCTCTGTAGACTACCCAGTCTACTATGTTACCCTGTTTGTTCGTCATTTCATTCACGGACTGCTGGAGTCCGAAAGTATCTAAAATTTCTAACACCTCGGGCGTGTATCCAACTGTGGGCTTATTGAAATGGAAGTTGAAGTCGCCGATCAATAACAATGTTCCTGGAAGGTCATTTACAAATTCAAGAAAGTCTGGAAGTTCGTTGACAAACATGCTGGGCGTACATTTGTTCTTTCTGCTGGGTACCGGTCTATAAATCCCAAAAACGTTAGTGACAGGAGCGCTAGGTAGGGACAGTTTCAGGTGAACAAGTTCAAAGGTCCGATGCTGAAAATCAAAAGACGAGTCAAAAGAGCAATAGGGGAGCAGCTTATCCGAGATGACGAATGCGATTCCGCCCCCGCAGGTCGTGGTGGGGCGGGGGAAGGACTTGGTGGTATAGCCAGCTGGGGCGAGGTCACGTAGCTTTGGTTCATCGCCGCTTTCCTTGAACCACGTTTCCGTTACACAAAGAATGTCGATATCATTGGAGAGTATAAAGTCATTTACGGCAGATCGTTTCTTTTTACAAGTATTACCAAGTGACTGAGCATTGAAAAGTGTCAGCGAAATGTTCGTTGTTGTTTGTGTGCGAGGAGCCATAGGCACTTGAATCAAGTTGCGACAGTTTACTGAGCGAGTGTGGTTGTGGCGAGAGTGGTGAGAGAGATGGGCAATATTACTGACTGTGCACTAGCTAACTTGGAATAATGCAAAAATGGGGGCGTGGAACTCAGCTGACGCACGAAGGCCAGAAGTACCAGAAAAAGGAAGCATTCTCGGGAAAAAAAAAATCGAATCTTCGCGCCAGTCACGTAAAGGAAAGCCAATGAACTCTTGCTCACTCAAATCCCCAGTCTCTCGCGGCACTTCAACGCCCGCTCGCATGGCAAAGTGGCCCACCCTCACCTTCATCATCACTGAGCTCCACAGACAAGTCAGTGTCAAATTCCTCTTCTCCTCGAAATTCTTCACTGGAATCACTTTCATCAGCTTCGTCATCCTCTTCTTCAATGTCTGAACCTTCCGTTTCTAGCATTTCAATAACTTCAGGAATGCTAAAATGTTGCCGACGGGCTCGACTTTGCTCCGACACATTCGCAGAAGAACTTAATTGAGACGCCATGTTTCTATGCAGATTAGTAAGTCATGTGGGTTGGTCTGGTCAATCAGCTACTGAGGCAAAGTGGGTGATGGTGTGCCGCAAAACCACTGAGCAAGCGAACAAAGGAATGTTGACGATACTACTTATAGTTTGTTGCCATGTACTGATCACGCTGCCACCGCATGAAAAGTCGGTCAAAGCCGAAACCTTGTTTCATACGGAAGCGTAACGTCATCAGGAAATGCTATAGCGTCTGTTCGTGACAAGAGAGTTAAGGCCCATCTCCACTGTGGGTGGACTAAGTACAGCATTTCAGAAGCAATGGCTCTTTGTTCAGCTGTTCCTTCCAAGCACTCGGAGGGAAAAGGGTAAATGTTGAAATTGTTACAAAGGAAAGAGTGAATTTTGAAATGTTAGTATAAGCATAACTCTTCAAATGACAATGAAACAAAGAAGTTTCATTCATTAGTTTGTACTGTCTTTACAAATATATTGACACAGCAAGTTTAATTGTGTAGAATTCAGGATTCTGTCACCCATCAGAGCATGTAACACTACAGTGTGACAGATGATATGTTTGGCGTCATATACTGTACCATGTCAGACCATAGCATTCAACGGCAGTTAGCCAGCTCTGTCAGGCCGAATTTTTCCATGGCCAATGCAGTCATAAGACAGTCACGTGATGTCACCCCACTTCCGGCCCCGGAAGAAGCCAGTGTCAACTTCCTATACGTCATTCACCTCCGGCCTGCCGTCAAAGCAAGATAAGTCTTGTGCTCTGTCTCGCCTATACTTGCCTTTGTGTTAAGATTGCTTGATTCAGTTGTGGCTTGCACTAGACCCTGAGTATTCTTGCCGTGTAAGGCTCTTGGTGGGATCGTATTTATTAAAAGATTTGTCTCTTTTACCGGCACTCTCGCGACTTTGTTACTCGCGATTGTCGGCACCGCTCGCCGGTCGTGTTCCCCCACCATATTGCCGAGCCTCGGGTTCAGCACGCATTTTGTGCTGGTTCTGGGTGCGTGACACTGATCTGCTTATTAAGATTTAGTGCCCAAGAACTATCACACCTATACACAGTGATACTCCACGTGTAGAGATTGCTATTAATAGTCATACCAGTCACACTATCGGTGGCGTGTACGGGTAGTTCGAGTTTTCAGTCGATCTCTCGAGCACTTTGCACGACACCACACGGACGATCGAGATTAATTGATTTTCTCGATCGGCCACCTTGTCTCCTCTTTGCGGTCGTGTGTTCCGGGTTTGCTCTATCCACCTGTGCCCAACATGGTGAAGGACACCGCCGGGTCGAGCCACTCCACTGCTCGGAGTTCGCTCACATTCCCGGAGAACCCGCGGGTCGATTCCATCTCGGAGCAATCCGTTCGCACTGATGAACGTACGGTTCGGGTAGACAGAGACGACTTCTCCGCGGAAGGGACGCGTGATCTTTCCTCGTCTACCAAACCGACGGACGCACGACCGCGGCGTCCCAAGGCTGATAGGCAAGCGGCCACCATTTCAAAATGCCTTTCATTTGATCTGCCTGTAAAGTCTAAGGGCAAAGCTTCCCTCAAGGTGCTGCCCAGAAAGTCTAAGGGCAAGGCTCCCCTCAAGGGGCCCTGCCGAGCAAAGACTAGCCAACGGAATTCGCCCTCCCCCACCCCTTCTCCATCGGCCAGCTTGCCCTCTAGCCTACGGACTCGCGCGGAGATTTCTAACTATCATGCTGAGTCACGCGAATCTCGGCCCCCGGGGCACCTTGCCGAGCCGCGGACCAGCACGGGTGACGGGTCTGGGATGGAATCACCATCCGTCACTCGCCTTGATGAGTCACGTATCTCTTTTTCCCCCCAAATTGATATGTGCACTCATAGCGCTCGGCCCCACCGGGCGCAGGTGCAGCCAACACCTGAGCTCGAGGAGCGCTTCGACTCCGGAAGCAGCCTTATGGTCACCCCGACGCACGACCTCGGTGGTGTCCATAATCCTGGGCGTGCGGGCACGCCGCGCCATGGGCCCGGCCGTGCCCATGCACAAGGACGGTCGACCTACCCCGATCGAACGTCACCTTCTTCCCTAGGGGTATTGGACGTTGGGGAGCCGACCTTTTCGGATCCCCATTTGGGCAACGTCCGCGGTCCCGCTCCTCCGGGGGGAGGATCTACCAGCGGGACCAAGGGTAACCTGACATATTCCTCCAGGGGGAGGAACACGGGACCGCATCCTGACCAATCCGCACTTTCGCGGGTTGGGGGCTCGGCTTCCGCATCCTCCTCTGTACCATTATGGCCCTCCCAGGCCCATTCCAAGGACGTGTATGGTGCAGTGCACGGACCTGGACGGGGACGACAGGCCACGGCCTCTCGAGACCCCCCCAACAGTGATTCAGGTTACCCGGGTCCCCGGGGACTTTCTGCCCACACCCCAGGGCCGCCACAGCCCGTTTACCTCCCCGGGGACCGGTGGCTCTATGCCCCCGAGAGAGACCAGTGGCTTAACGCCAACACCCAGCACGACCAGCTATATGGTCGAATGTGGCACCCGGCCTCACTTGCCTGGGTCGACCTTGGTCTCCCTCCTCAGGCGCTGTCCGATCGGCAGGACGATGTCCCGGCCGCCGATTATAGGGCCACCGGGGACACACCACAGGCACCCCTCGACTTACCTCCTGACGACGGGTGCTACGAACCCTTTCAGGACCAGTACCTCCCTGAGGCGGACGATGAGGAGGAGCTAGCCTCCACCTCATTGTACGATGTCCGCACGTTAGAACGGTGGCGACCAGACCTCGTTAGGAGGGAGGCCGCACCCGCTGACGAGGTTCTCTCCCTCTCCCATTTCGCCGGTCCCCCCCCGGCCCAGCGATCTAGACCAAAGATCGTTGCCCCCCAGTCTCTCTCCTCAATTTGGGAAGGTCCAGCAACTCGCACCAGGGGTGCGCATGCCGTCCCTCCGCCAGGACAGGGACCCCTCTCGGCCCCACATGCAGCCCAGGTCGGTTTCCTCCTCGGGGACCGCAAGAACCCCTCAGTCGCCTCCTTGTTTACTGACAATCCCGTGTCCAGGGAGATGGGCATTTCCCAGTCGGACCGTCGGTTGATCCCCCACCTGCCCCCCCCTACTTCCGACACCATCTCCTTTAAGAACCTAAAGGAATGGGACCGAGTAGCCAGGATGGGCATCCTCCACACCACGGCGGGACACACCTACTTGGGCATGCTCCTTCAGCGAGCGGAGGCTCTATGGCCGGAGGACGATGGTGCCATCCCAGTACCGGGGGACTTGGGCTCTGAGGCGCACCAAGAGCCTGACTCTCGCTTGTTCAGCGATCCTTTCATGCGACACCTAGTTAACAGGATTTCGCATCACCTTTCGGCTGCGGTGGACAGCGCAGCCAGAAGCCACTTCAACTGCTTGTTGGTCGCGAGAGATGCCGTGCTGGCGCGGACCTCTCTCTCCCCGACGCTTAAGGCAGCCCTGCGATGCATCCCGGGCCAGGACCAGTCGCTCTTTGGCGACTACTCGGCTGACGTCATAGCACAAGCAGTCGAGGAACGCAAGCAGGCTGTGTCCTTTGCGCCCAGGCCACCGCCACGCCCTGCTAGACCCCACTTCGTTCCTTCCCCAGGCACAGACCCTATCCCAGGCAATCGCCTTCCCGCACCACACGGCCCGCCAAGCGACCTAATCTTCTCCCCAGGCCTAAGCCGAAACCCCATCAGCAAAATTTTCGGTTCGGCCAACAGTCACGCTCCCGGAGCTGACTGGGGAGACAGCCCGAGGGGGACTTAGATCAGGTAGCACCCCCCCACGCCCTATCCCCCCCCCACCAGCCCAGACCCTCGCCCCCCTGGCGGGCAGCCTCTCCCGGCATGCCCACCAGTGGAGACGTATGGGCCTCAAGCCCTGGATAGTGGCGGTGCTACAGGAAGGGTTTCGCCTTCCTTGGGCCCACGAGCGTCCCCCCCTCATGCTATCTCCCCCTCCCTCCCCCAACGAACCCTCCCCCGCCAAAGCAGAAGCTCTTCGCACGGAAGTCCAAGAGCTCCTCCAAAAAGGGGCCATCTCGGAGGTTTCCCACCCAAACCCCGGCTTCTACTCTCACCTCTTTGTGATCCCAAAAGCCTCGGGAGGATGGAGGCCCATTCTAGATCTTTCGCCCCTCAACAAGTTCCTCAGGCCCACCAAGTTCAAGATGGAGACCCCCACCCAGATCCGAGACTCCATCCATCATCTCGACTGGGCCACATCCATAGACCTGAAGGACGCCTATTTTCAGATCCTGGTTCACCCGGCCCACAGACGATTCCTACGGTTCGTCTGGCAGGGCCGAGTGTTCCAGTTCAGGGCCCTCCCTTTCGGCCTCTCACTGGCACCCTTCCTCTTCACGAAGGTTGTCAAGGAGATGGCCTCCCTAGCCAGGCAGGAGGACATCTGCCTCCTAGTGTATCTGGATGACTGGCTCGTCTTGGCCCCTCCCGGGCCCAGTGCCAAGCCCACACCACCCGCCTCCTGAGTCTGTGCTCCACACTGGGGTTTGTCACAAACCCAACAAGTGCGAACTCACTCCAGCCAGAGTTTCCTTCCTGGGAATTAGTTGCGACACAATCTCCATGATAGTCTCCCCGACCCCGGAGAGGTCTGCACGCATAGTGGACCTCATCTCCCGCCTGTCACAGGCACCCCACACCTCGGCCAGAACCCTGTCCTCCCTCCTAGGAATGATGGAGTCCCTGTCTCCCCTCATTCCCCTGGGGCGGGTCCCCAAACGCCAACTTCAGAGGGAGTTCCGCCGAGTTGGTCGCAGACCTCTGACCGCTGGGACCAGGTCATTCCCCTCGGACACTGGTTCATTTTGGCGACGGAGGAGTGGCTCACTCCAGCCACTCTGGCTCACTCCAGCCACTCTCTCCACCGGGGTCCCCATCTCCCTCCCAACCCAACCACTGGAACTTTATACAGACGCCTCCAACTTGGGCTGGGGGGCCCACGTGGAGGACAGTCATGCCTCGGGGGAGTGGGACTCACAAACTGCACGCCTCCACATCACCATCTTGGAGCTGGAAGCGGTCAGGCTAGCCCTTCTCCACTTCCAGCACAAGGTCGCGCACCGACTTGTTCTCCTCCTCACGGACAATACGTCGGTAGCTTGCTATGTCAACAAAGGGGGAGGGGCCCGCTCCATAGGCCTCTCCCTCAGGACAGAGGCCCTCCTTCGCTGGTGTCACGCACGGGGAATCACCCTCCGCGTGAGACACATAGCAGGGAAACGCAACATCCTGGCGGATTCCCTCAGCAGGTCGAAGTCTCTCCTCCACACGGAGTGGACCCTCAACAGACATACCCTGTCGGGTGTATGGGAGCATTGGTTTGTGCCCATGATCGACCTGTTTGCCACCAGGTTCAACCATCGCCTGCCACTGTACGTCTCCCCCGTTCCAGATCCCCAGGCGTATGCAGTCGATGCGCTATCCCTCCCCTGGACGGGCCTACTGGCGTATGCCTTTCCCCCCTTCCCCATCCTACACAAGGTGATCAGGAAGGCGAGGCTGGAAAGACCCAGGCTGATCCTCGTAACGCCATGGTGGCCGACCCAGTCTTGGTTCCCGGACCTCAAGTCCCTCACCCACGTTCCCCCCCTCCGGCTCGGCCCTCGCTGGGACATGCTGAGACAACCCCGGTCAGGTCTTCCTCACTCCAATCCCAAGATGCTTCGCCTACACGCGTGGCTTCTATGCCAGCCCAACTGCGAACATCTGCATCTACCCCCCACTCGGACAGACCCCAGTCCGTCCTAGACACACTAGCCAGGGCAGGGGCCTCTCAGGGATTACGGGACTTAGCCTCGGCATCTCGCAGAGCCAGCACCGAGTCCCTCTACAACTACCTTTGGGAAAGATGGATAGCCTGGTGCTCAGATAACTCCGTTCCCCATGACTGCCCCTCCAACATCCAAATAGGAAATTTCCTCTCCCACCTATCCTCTTCCTTTAAGCTGTCGGCTAGCTCCATTCGGGGCTACAGATCAGCTATCTGCACCACCATTCGTCAACTGGGGGGCCCTTCTTTTGACAATGACTTTCTGCTCAGAGAGGTGTCTAGAGGAGTTGCTCTACGGGAAGCTCAGTCCCCTAGGCGCATTCCCCTCTGGGACCTTTTTACGGTCCTCGATGCCCTCAGAAAACCCCCTTTTGAACCCATTGCTTCTATTCCTTTTGACCTCCTCTCCTTTAAGACCACCTTTCTCCTCGCCCTGGCCTCGGCCAGAAGACGAAGTGAGATTCACGCCCTCAGCGGTGACCCCAGAGATATCGCCTTCCACAGGGACGGCTCAGTCTCTCTCAAGTTCCTTCCGGAGTTCTTGGCAAAGAATCAGGAACCGGGCACCCCCTCTCCCTTCCTCGTCATCCGTTCCCTGACGGACATCTTGGGAAAGGGAGAAAAAGATGGAGACATGGACCTTTGCCCCTCCAGGTGTCTCAGGTACTACTGGGAACGCACACGCCCCAGGCGCTCCTCCCAGAGACGACTCCTTATCTCCCTCAACCCCAACAATACTAGAGATATCTCGGCGGGAACTATCTCCAGGTGGCTCCCCAAGACGGTGAGATCTACCTACGCTCAGGCGTACAAGGATCTCCCTGTCCTATCACCCAGGGCCCACGAGGTCAGAGCACTGGCCACTTCCACAACATTCCAGTACTCTGTCCCCGTGCGCCACCTTCTGGAGGCAGCCTACTGGCGTTCGGAAAATCCCTTCATTAATTTTTACCTGAGGGATATCCGCATGACCAGAGCTGATGGGTCTAAGGGGATCTCCTTTGTGGCGGCCAATGCAGCCATATCGGTCAACCCCAAGAACCACTAGGGTGCTCGCCCTCCTCCGATTCCTTTAAATTCTGCTATGGTCTGACATGGTACAGTATATGACGCCAAAATGGGGAGTTTGTGTTATACTCCCTGTTTGGCTAATATACTTACCATGTCAGACTCTAATTCCCTCCCTACCTTCCCCTCTGGCGCCAAGGTTCTCAGGGTTACCATACACACAGGCCTCGCTGAATGACGTATAGGAAGTTGACACTGGCTTCTTCCGGGGCCGGAAGTGGGGTGACATCACGTGACTGTCTTATGACTGCATTGGCCATGGAAAAATTCGGCCTGACAGAGCTGGCTAACTGCCGTTGAATGCTATGGTCTGACATGGTAAGTATATTAGCCAAACAGGGAGTATAACACAAACTCCCCATATCTGACCCATATTTTATTCTGCCTACTATTGTGAGTTCTCCTACAGAATTTTGCAAGGGACCACTCCCTTTTTGCTCAGGATTTTTTTCTTTGCGCGTGAAATATGCTGTACTTATTGTTTATCATCCCATCTGAAAGATTAGCAGTCTGGGAGAGAGATGACCTCACCATTTGAGACTCAAACTACAAATCAGGGTTTTCTTGCTTATCAGGATTCTCTTGCTTCCTAGGTCATTGAGTTATTCTGCTGGCCTCTTTGCCGTAAGAGTGTGTTCACAAAAGCAAAAGCACTGTGTGTGTGTGTGTGTGTGTGTGTGTGTGTGTGTGTGTGTGTGTGTGTAAAAAGCATATTCAGGCTAATATAAACCAAAAATGTAAGGTGTTGTTTTGTGCACATTTACATATTCAAATATGTAAGTTCATATATATGCAAACATGTATGCATATATGTTTCTGAATTTTGTGTAAGGAAGGGTTGGAAGAGTGCCTTGAGAGTGTGCAGATGCATATTTGTCTAAGTATTGATATCTATTTACAGGAAAATCAAGGTATTGATGACCCCAAAAGAGGCACAGGAAATGGCGATCAGTGCAGCATTGGAGAATGTGAAGAAATATCAGGTATGCCACAGAAGTGATATGGATGTACAATTGTATCAGAACATAAGTTTTCCATACAGTTTGTACATATCTTTCAACTGCTGTGTGAAACTGGTATTTTCTTATGAAAATAATGGAACTTGAAATTTCCATCTCAGAATGTTAAGAGCGGTATAAGAAATTTCATTGTTGTACATTGCAGTAATATGTGTTTACTGCGAAATTTGGAAATAAAAATAGCTTTTTATTTTTCGTGTGCACAAGTGTGTGTGAGTGAGTGTGTGTGTGTGTGAGTGTGTGTGTGTGTGTGTGTGTGTGTGTGTGTGTGTGTGTGTTGTGTTGTGTTGTGTTTGAGTGGGTGGAGAGGAAAGAGGTGGACTAGGTAAGCTTGCATCTGTAAGTCTTGTATGTTTTTTTTTAATGCTGAATTTTTGTCTTAATATGAAAGCAAGGAAACTGGGGGATGGAACATGTAAAGAGGGACAAAAAAAAAAAAAGAGAAACAGTTGCAGTGCTATTTGACAATGGCTCCAATCTATGAAAGTGAATTTTCTTATTGCACTTTATTCATCATATTTTTATTTTGACCATTACTAAATCTTATGAACCACACAGAGACAGTTGGCAGTCTGGTTTCTCGGTGAGAGAACAAACAAGCCTGTCTTTAACTGTTGATGAACAAGTCTTGTATTAAGACAACACCAGAAACCAGGAACAAGATTTTAGATGCCAAGTTATTCTGTAGAGACATTTTGCATACATAAGTATAGCTTACTTGTTTGCAAGTCTGATCTATGAACAGATTGCAGTTTTATCTGATGTTTTTTTAGTCTGTAACAATTTAAACAATTTATGGAGGGTTTTTTTTTAATGCTGTGTGGATGCTGTTTTTTTTTTTTCCTTTTCCTTTTTTTAAGTCTATAACATCTTTAGAAGTTGTAGAGCTTACTTAATCAGTGCTTTCAAAGTGAACTGTGGGACAAGCACTTAGTGTATCTGTAAAAGCAAGATTGATATGTCAGAAAAAAAGAAAATACTTCCTAATTGTGCCAGTTATGTTTGAAAAGGTAGGGGTTGGGTGTAGGATGGAAGAGGATGGTGGGGGGTTATCTCATCAAAACTGTGATGATAATATTTACCAGTTATTACCAACTCCATTTCCATTGTAAAAAATTGTTTTAAGTGTCAGCAGATATCAAAGAAATACAATTATTATCAGTTTTAGTTTGTTGATGAATATTTCTTACACACCATTATCTGTTGAGGACAATATCTATTGACCTGTAGTCAACAGCTATTCATCTGTGTGGCAAAACCATTTTTTTTTCCTTCTGTTTTCTTTTGTACATGAGGTTTTCATGTAGAGCAAGGGTATGGATGTAATGCATTTTGACTGTTTAGATTACCATCGTCTGATGCATGATTTCTTTTTATCAACTAAGGTGATGTAATACATAATAACTTTATTTGCATCAAGGTAATTTGGTATGTGATGAATTGGAGATCCGATGTGAAATGACTGTTTAAACCGGGGGAATGTGGTGCATGTTTAGTTTTTTATGAAAATGCGTGGAAATTTGATGAGAGTTTAATAAAGCAAGGTGAGTTAAGTCATGGTGACTTTGATCAAGGGGATGTAATGCATGATGGCTGTTTAGATCAAAGGGATGACAACCCAGCAGAACAGGTTGTGTTTGGAAAGCGCTTTTACAACCTGGATGAGCAAGTCAAGGTGTGGTCTGATTACCTGCGGGTCCACCTTCATCCACGCTCTGTCCAGGTTGTTCAAGACTTCATTTTGGATAGGTGAGTGATTCAGCTGTGACACAGCAATGGTAGTTTATTGTTCAGCCATGGTGAAGTAATGAGTATTACATTTATGAAATATCCTTGTAAATACAGGTGTACCTACATTGGATAAACAGAGGAATTTCCGAAGAAAAATGGCCTTTGAAGACACTGTGATATGAAAACACAAGATCATTTTGTTCCATTTTATTTTTAAATGCTACAGATTGAAAACTAAATAAACATCCATGCTTTAGGAAGTCTCCATGAAGCGAAAGTTTCCATTTGAGTGCACATTAGTCTATATAATCATAAAATGCATCAAGATGATCAAGTTTTTTAAGTTTAGGTGTATCTGTAGATACAACCATTGATGCATGTTATTTGTGTTTGTATTGTGTGTGTGTGTGTGTGTGTGCATGTGAATGTGTGCACACATATGTGTGTGTATGCGCATGTGTGCACGTGTGTGTGTGCACATTTAAATGGATGTTATTTGCATAGGCATGGAATGAAGATTTCACTCTGTCATAACTTTTTCCTTTCATCTGACATATGTCAAGCATCGCTTTGCATGAATAACACTAAAAGAACAGCAGCTGTTTGGCAGCGAGGACCAGCCATTTGATGTCTTTGGCCTGGGGCAGCAGGCTCTCAGTGGTGATGCCTGGGATGAATGGGAAGACAGAGTTCGATTCTTCACGGAAGAATGCGACCTAATGCAGGTAAGATGAAACAAGTTTTAAAAAAAAAAAAAGAGAGAATTACAAAAAATGTTGTTAAAATAATATACAATAAAGATATTTTTTTCAATTGGAAAAAAACTCCAGATATTTAAACAGAATGAACATGATGGTTATACAAAACACAATAGAACTGAGTTTTTTTGTGTTTTGTTCATCCTGGCATGCATGAGCTAAATGATTATAATACTATAACTTTTACATCTAGTGTGACCAGATATAGTTATATTTGTTTTATATACCATTCACTTTTTTGATGAAGTAAATCAAGCACATATGAAACACAACAAATGTATTGGTAATGCAATTTGGGGGAAATTTTAAATTCTCCAGTTGACAGTTATTTAGCTAATTATTGCAGCTAGGTGCACTTTACGTGAAGTCCACAGATCTTAATGCATACGTGAGTTGCCTGAGGCAGCGTTTAGACCTCTCTGGCTGTTGCTCTTTTTTCAGGGTTTTCAGGTGTTATTTGACGGTCACAACAGCTTTGGCGGTGCTGCCCACAAAGTTTTGAGTTACCTGAAGGATGAATTTCCAGGGAAGTCGGTGCTCAGTGTGCCAGTAACTCCTACCGTGGTTCCTGATCAGGTGAGAATGGGAAAGGTTTTCTAGGCCTCGGTTTAGGTAGCGTAATTTAAATACTTAAGTATCCTTAGGGCTTCAATTTGTTAAGCATCATACAGACAAATATTGGGATTTTGTTTATTGAACAACAGTTCAATGAACAAAACCGCACTATTTTTCTTACTGAAACCTGTAACTGGATAAAAAAAAAGAAACAAACTGCAATGTTTCTGGAAAACAGGCCAAAATACAAATAAAAACAGAACAAGGCATCAAATATTGCAGATTCTTGTACAATATAAAACAAACAAGCAAATTTTTTAGAAATTATGTCTTTTTCAAACCTCACAAACAATGAACAAAAGTGCACAAAATGGTATTCCCCTGGTAGCAGTCTGTGACCTACAAATATAAGTGTACAAAGCAAATTTTCATTCATGTATTCATTCAGTCATAAATTTGGCCTCGGGGGGGGGGGGGGGGGGGGGAAACAAAAAAAAAAAAAATTCTTTCACCAGCCACTGACCTTCCCTCTCTGTCTGTCTGTCTCAGGTGCATGTAAAACACACTCTCACGCACACATACACACACACACACACACACACACACACACACACTTGCACGGACACAAGCACATGTATACTCATTTTTATGTGCTTGAAGAGAAGAAGCTTTAAAGAAAAAACAAACAAACCTGAACTAAGTGAAAAGTCACATCATCAACTCACACACACATTAGACTCTAGTCAGTCTGTGTGTGCATAATCTCAAAAGCAAACTGTTTTTGTTTGGTTGACTTATTATCAACACGGTGTAAAATTTGCATGCTATGATTCTCATCTTGAATCGAATTTCCTGGGCTTAATAGATTTCTTCTCATACAAAAAGTGATTCCTGTGGCGTTCTGCTTTCTGGGTTTGGAGGGTTTCTTCTCAACAAAAAGTGATTCCTGTGGTGTTCTGCAACAGACTGTCATGCAGAGAGCCACGCGTATATTGAACAGCGCTCTGTGTTTGGGGAGCTGCTGTCCTGACAGTTCCCTCTACCTCCCGCTGTCTCTGGCCTCGTCCCTGTGGAGAAACCTGGGGGCTCCCCGCACCTTCCCTCACCTCAAGTATAACGTAGGTGGTGTGGCTTGTATCATGTTAGTGTTACCTGGCGTCAGTGTGTGTGATGTGTGTGTGGTGTAGACATTTCAACGAGAAACCTGGGGGCTCCCCGCACTTTCCCTCATCTCACATAAATTATCATGTAGGTGGTGTGGCTTGTATCATGTTAGTGTTACCTGGTGTCAGTGTATGTAATGTGTGTGTAGTGTTGACTTTTAAAGGCGTATGTGCGTAATGGTTTGCGAGGTGTGTATGTAGGTGGTACAAGGTGTACATCTAGCTATAATGAAAATAGAAAAAGATGTATGATGTGTAATGTTGGTAGTGTAATGTATACATGAATGATGTTGATAATGTAAGGTGTGCATGCTTATAAAACAAGTAATATGAGGAGTGCCTTTGTTAAACTGAGAAGTGGGTATCCTATGTGTCTGTGCTAATATGAGTCCTCTACCACACCAGTGTAGATTTACATTATAAAGTGACAATACTGGCTGCTTTATTCTGAATTTAACCTGGAAATTAACAGCCATGTCAATGCCATAGTTATGAGGCTGATTGGTTGGTTTTGATCTTTTTGTTTTAAATCAGTAGTTACTCTGTGTAAAAGCTCACATCAGGAGATTATTTCTTTTGCCATTTTCTTACTGCCCTTCATTGTTTGTTTTCAGTGTGTGCCTCAGGATGCCTCAACCTATTCCTGTGTGTGATGGTGTATGTGTGGAGGTATGGGTGTGTGGCTTGTGTGTGTAAATGTGCATGTGTGTGTGTGTATTCATGTGTGTGTTTGTGTACACTAGAGTGATCTCCCCTACCACAGCAGCGCTGTGCTGGCGGCCTCGCTGGATACCATGACTCTGCCGTACCGACAAGAAACAAGTTGCATTAGTCTGTCCGACATCATCAGTGCCCTGTCTTGTCTGGGGAGAAAGGTCTGTCTCATCTTTAGTATCTTCAGAGGCATGTGTGTGGGTAGGCTGCAGTGAGAAAGTTGTGAATTTTGAGAAGAGGGATTTTTTTTTACAGGGTTATTGCTAATTGCAAAGTGAGACGACTGCAGGCAGAAATCTAAACAAATCTTAAATAAATGTTAGCGAACCACCCAGAGAAACGTGGACAAACGAGTCACAAGACAAAACACAACGCATTTCGACCTCATAGGTCTTCTTCAGGTGAGACACAAACGAATAAAATAACGAAAATTCACTTAGCTTTGATCGCTTCATATCGCTTCAGAGTTCAGCGCAAGGAAGAAGGCGTTGAACTCTGAAGCGATCTGAAGCGATTAAAGCTAAGTGAATTTTTGTTATTTTGTTTGTTATTTTATTGAAGCGATCAAAGCTAAGTGAATTTTCGTTATTTTATTCGTTTGTGTCTCGCCTGAAGAAGACCTAAGAGGTTGAAACGCATTGTGTTTTGTCTTGTGACTCGTTTGTCCACATTTCTCTGGGCGGTTCGCTAAGATTTATTTAAGAAGGGTTATTGCTGTTGTAGAAAATTCAGCTGGTGTTAGTGAGACACCAGCGTTTTTCATGTACACAAATTTGGATTTGCCAAAATTCAAACACACATGTACACACACGCTCACACACACATTCTTGTTACAGTAACGAATTATGTATTACATTTCCAAAAAAGACAGAAGCTTCTTTTTATTGCAGTCTTTCTTATTACGGAATCCATATAAATGGAAGGTTGACAGAGTAGCAAATTTTAGAAAAAAGAACAAGCAGACTAGACACTTTGAATATTGCATTATCTCTCAGTGAGGAATAGTTTTCTTCAAAATACATATCAACTCAAAAAGACCAAGTATTTTCTAAATGATTGTTTGAATTTATTATGAAACGTTAATGTACACATACTGGCTTTTATTGCACGTTTACCTCTTTCAAAGCTTCTTTAATTTAAAGCTACAAACAAATCGCTTTCAAAATGAGGTTTGGCTTGTGAAAGGTGTACGCAGCTTGCAAACTTTAGTTCTGAACAGATTACAAATAGTCATCCTTTCCAATTTTTTTTCTATTGTAAACATTGTCTGATTATGTGCAGCAAGGCATCATGATCAACAATCGCTAACTTTGCAGTTTCTATTAATTCTTTTTTATGTAAGTAGGAAACAGTATTCAGTCTTGGGTATAATTCAGTTTTATTATTTTCCAGTTAAATTGATGTTTTATTTGTTACTTTTGCCATTATCAATTTACATTTTAGTATTATTTACATTTTTATTTCTAAGTCTTTTCATGTGGATAGACAAGAAGTTAAGAAAACCTAAACACATGAACATTTTTATCAGTTGTTTGGTACATACTCTCACGTGCATACACTGTCATACACAAATATATACATTTGTCATGCACACACATCCATGCCTGTATGAAACGCACACACACTCTTCCAAAAAACAGTTTAGCATCTGCAACAGTGTCAACAACAGAAACTGTTGAAGTGATCAAAAGGAAGGCTGCATGGGCAAACATCACATCTTGTAACTTTGCTCTTTAAAAACACATGGAACTTATTGCTACCAAAGAATTTACCAAAGAATATTTCTCCAAACAATTGCTGTAATGATTACCGTTACGATAATCACGTCAGTCTCACCATCATTACAAGAGGCTCAATGTAATGGTTCTCAGGTTGCCTCCCTGAGCACCAGTTTACCTTTTCCCATGCTGGAGCAAGGAACATTTGTGGACACCCTGATGTCTGAGAGGGAGGAGCATTTATGGCACTCCCTGACTCCCCAGGTTTCACCATCATCCAGTCCCACTGTGCAGTCTTGCGTGGTCAGGGGCATCCCCTCTGACAGGATAAAAAGGTAGTGCGAGTTTGTGAGGATGAACGGTCTGGTGTATAAATGATTGGGCGAGAGAATCTCAAATGTGACTGTGCTTATGTTTGAAGGATTGTAGATCAGTGTAGGAAATCAGAATCTGTATGTGTTTGTGAAGAGTGAAACAAATATTTGAGAGAAAGAACGACGAAAAAAAAGACCCATCTATTTAGGCGTTCATTTTTTGTTGTCTTCCCCCTCATATCATCCATTGTGATTCAACTGCATGATAATAGATGTAGACTGGAAGGGAAACAGTGCAGTTCTTGAATGCGAATTTGGTACGTATATCTGCAGGTAAAATCAGTTTATGTCAGAACAATGGCGTCTGTGCTGGTAAATGTGACAACTGAGAATAGGTTATGTTTATGAAATAAATGGAATATGTGAGCATCATACAAGGCGTATCACAAGATCTCTTCAGCACGGTGGAATCTGTCCTTCAATTCTTTAAAATTAGATCTTTACAGGGAGATCTGTCTGGGAGGTAAATGTATGGATACAAAAAGTCAGTAAACCCCTGTTTAACCAGAGAGAGAGTTTCTATGAAGGGGAAGGTATTTATTGCTGGGTTTCATGGAAACACAGATAGGTTACAGAATCCAGCAAATCGAGCGTATCCTTGGAAAATATGTTCACAATGAAAAAAAGACAGGCAGGCTGAAAAATGAAGCTGTAACGGATTGTGTGGCCGACCCAAATCATTCTTCAGTGTCTGAGTTTGTCAGAGCCTGTCTGCAGCGCATAATCTTTATAGCCATGAATTTGAAATAGAATATGAACGGATAAAAGATGAAGATAAATGAAAGACGGGACAAGCAATAAATGTCTGAGTTGCATATGTTTATCGCCATGAATCTGGAATCTGCGATAGAATAGGTACTAATAAAAGATGAACAGATTAAAACATGGACAATAAATAAATGAGTACGCTACAGATTTAGGATCCTGCAAAATCCATATATGACTAAAGAGGAAATCAATGAACTGTAGGTAGTTTGAATGTGTACACTGTCAAAGTGATAGTTCACTTCATGCATACTGTAGTATATGGCTGTAGTGTTGTGTCTTTGCAGGACTGGTTCTTCCCCACGCTACCTATCATCTTGCACCAGTGTCCAGGATGTACTTCAGCTCTACCAGACTGAAACCTTCCCCCGCACAATGAAGTCAGTTTGTTTTGGGATGTCGATTTTTTTGCTAGATTTTCTTTTTAGAAATGTTCCCCAACACAGTGAAGTCAGTAGCCATCATGCTTTTGTTGATGTTGTGCTAGCTTTTCTGTTCAAGATTCTTACATTTTAGAAATGTTCCCCCAACACAGTGAAGTCAGTAGCCATCATGGCTTTTGTTGATGTTGTGCTAGCTTTTCTGTTCAAGATTCTTACATTTTAGAAATGTTCCCCCAACACAGTGAAGTCAGTAGCCATCATGGCTTTTGTTGATGTTGTGCTAGCTTTTCTGTTCAAGATTCTTACATTTGAACACTGAACACAAACAGTTTCATCCTTTTATCATGATACCGATGACCGTTTGCATCGATGATTTTCCACTATCTATGATTTTAACAGTGTGCATCGCAACTTCATGTGCCAGTGCAAGCTCTAACAGACAGCTAGAAAATTAAAGCAATACTTCAATTTTATATGTTCATGTACAGAACCAAAAATATTTCAAGAAATCATAACAAAAGCTTTATTGAAATTGCAGTTGTAGCATGAGACAGCGTAAGAAAGAAAAAGTACCTACTCTCTAAGTTCCAGTGCAGTATGGAATTTCAGTATCTCAAGTGAAAGGCCATCAGCTAAGGGGAAAGCCAAACTGTTTAGATAGCATCATTTATCGGTGTTCTTTTAAGAGAGCCATGTTGACATCCGTTTTCCAGTATTAGAAATTGCGTGTTTCAGCGCTGGCTGTGTGTTACGAGACCCATTGAAAGTGGTGACGCCGTTTCCTCACATCTTCCAGCCGTCTGTCACAGAGACAGGATTCCTGGGTGCCACACTCAGACACCCCAAATCTGGTGGGTTTATGTGTGCCTTTCTTTTCTTTTTTTTAATGTATAATCTTGTAATTATAGAGAGTTTTAAAACGGAAGGCAAATCCAAGTGCAGATCAAGTTTGTTCAGTTATTGGTTGGTGTCCCACACTTGGGGGAAAAGGAAAACAGATATCAGTATTAATGGTTGGGTGATTGGTTCATGCTTTGTTTTCCACTTAGGGGAAAAGGAAGGAGTAATGGAATTTAAGTTTGTATACGGTTTGATTGGTTATGATTAGGTTGTTTGTGCTTTTTATTCTGGATTGTCAGGTGAGGAGAAAAAAGGGAGTTTGAGAATTATGGTTGTATTCCTCCTTGTTTCCATTATGTCTGTGAAAATGAAATGATCGTATCTGACATAAAAATGATTATCCTCATTTGAATTTTGCCAGGGATAAGTGGGTGTGCATGACTTCGGGTTTGTGTTTCTAGTATCTTATCTGATCATCCATACACTGGAGTATTCCTAGTATAGCTGCTGTTCTGTAATTTCCCCCCTTAAATGGTACCAATGAAGGCAGTGATTATTAATATGACATAATAGAAAAGTGTGTTGTTTCTTTTTGTGACAGACTGTTGTTGCCATTGTTAAATCTTATATACTCTGTGCCTCATACGCCGACAGACGAGCCATTTAACCAAATGAACCAGAGTTTGTAGATAGTGTCACTGTGGCCACATATTTGAAGAGAATTAGAGTGTCGGTTTGAAAATGACCATTCCAAATATGACAGATGGATGAATTGCATGTTCCCTCAGATTGATTTAGAGCTGGCACACTTTTTGTAAACAGCAGTGAAAACCATCATCAGTGGACATGAGAAAACATCTGTCAGAACTCATTCAATACAACAGTGGCCATTACTTCGACTGGGTTACATGTGCGAACGATTACGAGAACCAGGAACATCTAAGGAGCTCTTGTCAAGGCAACTACACAGAAGCAAGATTTAGGTAGCCATTCAACTGGAAGTTGAGTAACATTAATGTAATAAGCTGCCATCCATAAAATCAGTGTGATTGCCACGACAGATTTGAATCATGCAAGATACAGGTGGCCTATCTCAGCAGTGAAGGTAAAAAGTTCTATACATCAGTTGCTTAACTTAAAGCGTAACTGTAACGGAAGTATGAAACGACAATAGGAAGACTGTGACCCAACTGAAAAGTGATTGTGTTGGTTTCAGGAGTGGAGTCAGTGCCCATGATGACTTCTCTGCAGTCCAGCCACAGTGTGGGGGACCATGTGTCCAGTCTTTATGCCGAAGCTGCTCGCTTCAACATCCGCCGTCATCACCACTTTCTGGAGGCTGGCTTGGAAGAGGAGGAATTTACAGAAACTCTCGACACCTTGCATACACTAGCAGACTGTTACAGTTCGGTTTCATCCATTTCTTAGTACAAAGTGTGGACAGAGTGCTCGCTTCAACATCCCCATCACCACCACTTTCTGGAGGCTGGCTTGGAAGAGGAGGAATGTACAGAAACTCTCGACACCTTGCATACACTAGCAGACTGTACAGTTTCATCCATTTCTTAGTACAAAGTGTGGACAGAGTGCTCGCTTCAACATCCGCCATCACCACCACTTTCTGGAGGTGGAAGAGGAGGAATTTACAGAAACTCTCGACACCTTGCATACACTAGCAGACTGTTACAATGCGGTTTCGTCCGTTTTTTTTTAATACAAAATGTGGACATAGATCGTATGCTAGCATTTACTTGTGCAGGAAAAGAATCGTCACTTGTTTAACCCCAAAAAAGGTGTGCGAGCAAGTATACATCACTACATGTGTATATTATGAATGTGTGAATCTGCATGTTTGAAAAAGTGTATGTGTGCACACTTTAGTCAAGTCAGCATGCATAAAGAATGCCAGTCTAACATAGTCCTATCTTCTGAAGCAACAGTTGGTCTTTTTTTCTCATCAGTTGTCCAAAAACATTTCTTTAAATGACAGAGAATCTGAACCTTTTCTCCCACAGTGTGCATGCGTATCATGCATTGCTCTGCTGCTTATGTGGTGCATGCGAGTGTGTGCTGACTTGGTCATTCCTTGTGAACAGGTTACACACCTGTGTACTATTCTTTCTAGGATCTTCAGCTGGAATTCACTGGCATACACCAGCTGTTGATTTCGTTTTACAGGTGTTTTGTTTTCTGGAATTGAGGTTTTGCATTGTGTAAGGTGTCACATTATGTGCTGAAACGTGTTGTGAGAAATAAGCGCATATGTATATTTTCTCTCTTGATATTCTAACCTTCAACCACTCATTTGCAGTGGACTTTTAACATTGCACATCTGTGTGTGGACGCTATGAAGACACTGTACCCTTTGCAATAAATGGCTTCCAACTGCACACACATACACACTTCAACCACCAGGATCTAAATTGACTTGCTTTGCTTTTTATTTTGGTAGTGATAAAAAAAAAAAAACACTGATGATATAAATCTTAAATAATTCTCCTTTTTACATAAAGGCACTGACAAAATGGTCAAAATATATGTAACTCTTAGAATATTAATTCTGTATGGAAAGCAAACAGGGAATGTACTGACAGACTGCTGATGTTAATATGGACAGAATGCTAAAAGACATAGCCATGGATGGGGAGCAGAAATCAACCTTTTGGAAAATGCTACACAAGAAATTTTCTATTTGGCATTGGGGGGGGCAATTCAAATCTTTCTGAGAAATCCTTAAAATGTTAAATCTGTTGCTTGGGTTTAGTTTCTTTTTATTCTTTTCTTTTTCTGCTTTTATAGTTGGATAGTTTCCTCGCTTCCCCTTCCTTCCCAGACCAACCTGAGCAGGTTGTTGCCCCTACATCCCACCGAGACCCAGGAAGTCCTTTGACCCCTTCCTCATTCCTGTATGGGAAACTTTATATCTGAGCATATTTAATGAAAAAACAAATTAGGCTAGCAGTACCCTTGCCGCGTTCCTTATTTTCTATGTGGAAACTTTAATCTAAGCATATTTAACTAAGGACAACAAACTAAAAATTAGATCAGCAGTACCCCTGCCCCATTCCTTATTTTCTGTAAGGAAAACTTTCACCCACGCACATAACTAAAAATCAGACCAGCAGCCTATTCAAGTCAGTATGGGTATTATTCTCTCTCTTTTTTTTTTTTTCCAACAACAGCAAACTTAAAACTTAAGATCAGCAGTCCATACTGAAATTTTGTCTGTGTTTAGCGCAGCAGACGTCGAAGATCAAATTCATCCATGCCTCCTCTCTATGAATAGTCTGGATTGAAATGGCCAAGGAAAGCAATGCTCAGGTCATCTCCATCTGGAAACAGCTTTGCAGAGTAGATTTCACAGTTGAAGGTCACTGAAAGAAACCATATACAATATATTCATGTGATTACCAATTGCCTCAAACCAAATGTATGGCTGCCTCCACTGGGGGACAGAATCTCGAATGCAAAACCAAGAAATCTCCACTGATAATGTGAGCATCTCCATCATCAGATGATCATTAGGCTAATATGGCAATGAATTTTTACCATCATCAGCGGCACAGAAAGAGGTTATGTGAATTGTTATCCAATGACCAAATCATTGAAAAAATCAACATCTCTAGGTCAAGTTTCAAAAAGGAGTGACTGAGGGCGGAAAATGAAGCAAAATTTAGAAAGAGAGGGGGGTTAGTTACCGCCAAGGACATAGACAAACAAAGCACAGTACAAGACACAATGCATTTCGACCTCTTGGGTCTTCTTCAGGCAAAAACAACATTTAGGACAGTAAAAACGAAGAACAAGAAGCCCCTTATCTTCTCATGTGGGTACGCCGGTAAAATGGCCACTGGACAGAAACGAAGCCACCCAGGAGGGGATCATGGGAGAGGAAATGGTAAAAGGGGGTGGGGGGGGGGGGGGGACAATGGGGTTTGTAGCTTGTTTTGTAGAATAGTATGATATATTTGTGATGGTAGTCATTATGGTGGACTGATGATAGTGCTTACTGGGGCAAAGGAAGAAAAAAAAAAAAATAATATATATATATATATATATATATAATGCTGAACAATTAAGTAGTGGGGGAAAACAAGAGCAGGCTAACAATTCTTCCGTCATTATAGTAACGACTTGGCAAAGATTTGAACTTTAGAAAAAAAAAGGGGGGGTTGGGATATATAAATATATAATAATAATAATAATAGAAATAAATAAATAAAATAAAATGAATAAATAAAGAATAGAAAATATACATGAATAAATGAATGGCTTTAATGGGTGGTGATGATGATGATAGTAGTTATGTATGGGTAGTTGTATGTGGGGTGGAGAAAGAAGGGGAAAAAAAAGGGGGTGGGGAGATATGGAATACGGAGGGGGGTGGGGTGGAAGAGGGCAATGGGGGAGGGGGGGGGGGAGAGAGAGACAGAGACTTAATATCTCTCCACCCACACATGCGTATGTGTGGGGGGTGGGGTTTGGGAAATTCATACAAATAGTGTTGAAAAAGTAAACAATACTTGAAACATATATTTCTTTTTTTTCTTTCTTTCTTTCTTTGCCCCAGTAAGCACTATTATCAATCCACCATAATCACTACCATCACAAATATATACTATTCTACAAAACAAGCTACAAACCCCATTGTTTCACATCCCCTCCTCCCTCCACCCCCTCCTCACTATTTCCTCTCCCATGATCCCCTCCTGGGTGGCTTCGTTTCTGTCCAGCGGCCATTTTACCGGCACGCCTACATGATAGGTAAGTGGTTTCTTCTTCTTCCTTTTCATGTCCTAAATGTTATTTGTTTTTGCCCGAAGAAGACCCAAGAGGTCGAAATGCATTGTGTCATGTCCTGTGCTTTGTTTGTCTATGTCCTTGGCGGTAACTAACCCCCTCTCTTTCTAAATCTCTAAGTCAGTATGCTGAGAGCAGCCTTGTTAATATACACATTAAAAAAATTGAAGATGCGTATGCTGTCTTGCTCTGAATGCAACCTGTTTAACCTTAAACTGCTACTGGTGTACTTTGCAACGAAAATTAGACTATTTTCTAAATTTCTGTGATAAACTGGGGGTGGAGGAGGGGGAAGGCTTCTTCCCGCTAGTAACCACCTGATCATGCATTTACTATGTTAAAATTGTTTTTTTCTAATACACTTTACTTTCAAACCTGATTCATAAGCATATTATGGTGAAGCTCATGTTCTCTCACTGGTTTATCTATGTTTAAGGGCATATGGTTGAAGAAACAAACACTGCTTAATGTAAGTTTGCACACAGAAGTTGGCACGAGTTGTTGGTTTCGGTCACAGCCTCCGCCATGGTTACATTCTGCAAACAGATTACCGCCCAAGAACTTTGTCTCCAGAGGTTGTTTTTTTTTTTTAATAACTTGTTTTAAATTCATTATATTCATCATATTTCCACCAAACATGTGCACAAGAATGGTAAAATCATATGGGTAAATGGGTCTGGAAAATATATGGTAAATAACTTCAGTCAATTTCTTAAACTGTTACGTACAGGGTTCCTACAGACTCCCAAGAACAAAATTCAAGGAGTTTTTGTTTAATTTCAAGGCTACAATACTTGTGTAAAAATTGAAAAAAAAAAATGGTGGTTTGATTTTTCTGCCATCAGGTTGATGAAAAACATTATCTAAAAACAATTTTTTATTGTACAAAGGAAACAACAAAAAAATTGCTTTTAAACTCATTTTTCTCATCAACCTGAACGCAGAAAAATCAAACTGCCATTTCTTTTTTCAATCTTTATCAGAGTGAGTGTGCTAGTACACCACATATCAGAACATTAACAAACCCAGACTCTTAGTATCAAATGCCAAAACACTAAAATCTGCAAAAATATGTCAGTTTGTCAGAGAACATACAGACGTTGCATGGTGTGTAAGTGACTGGTTGGAGGGGGGAAAAAAAGAACAAAAAATTTGTAAAAAGAAGAAAATTTTTTTTTTACAAACATCATCGCGATCCTGGAGATAATTTGTAACTTCATCAATATTAATGAAGTTTCAAATTATCTCCCTTGGTTAAACAGCAGGTGGCAATCCAGGATCGCGGCAATGTTTGTATAAAAAAAAAAAAAAAAATTTAATAATTTTTCATTAATCTAAACGCAGAAAAATCAAACTGCCATTTCTTTTTGCCACATTAAAAATTTTTGGAGCTGATGGCTTGATTTTCAAAGATTTTCAAGGTCTTGAAATTCGCTGTCAGAATTCAAGGAGTTTCAAGGAGCGTATGAACCCTGTAAGTAAAAAATCTGTAACCTTTCCGTGAAGTTCTGGTCTTCAACAATCTGGCTTGTTAGGGCATCACACATAAACATGGCAGTCATAAATGATAAACAAAAAAAAATATGTATTGTACTGTAAATCATTAAATGAATACAACATCCATAGAACAGAATTGAATCACTCACTAGTTTGTTCATTCAAATGTCAACCATGCTGTCAGGGCACCGATCATTTCTATACAGGCTTCTGTGATAAAACCACATTCAAAGCTGAACATATTTCCCTTGGTCACTATCATTTAATAACATTCAAGCATGAAAACTTCACCAACTTCTTGAATTTGAACAGTTTTTGTCCATAAACCAAAATTCTGAAGCAAAACCTGACATTACAAATTCCAAGGTATATCTTGCTTTCAATTACAAAACTTAAACATTCTCAAATATCTGACTTTAAGCCGCATTATGTGTCACAGTGTTGTGAAACTGCAAGCTAGTTTAAAAAATCTGTAAGAGTACTAATTATTACATTATAGACTTGCTTGGAAAAACGAGAGAAAAAATAGTTTGCATGCGAATAATGGCAGTGCAAGAAAGGGGATGCAGTTTTCATTTGTTCATGGGATGTCTTGAAGGTTTCACTTTCATTTATTCTTTTTCCTTTACTATCATGTTTGCATTACAAGATGACTTTGCAAGGACTCTGTGCAACCAATGATTCATTCACACACACACATACATATTTCTTAGGTTTGAAACATGGTTTGATATATGTATCATAATCTTTCATCCATAAGATGCATAGTAATCTATATAGACACACACTACAGTAAAAACAGTTGTGCTGCAGAAAGAAACAAAAACAAAACAAAACTTACACATATCTCCAGCTTTGAGAGTGACAGAGATGGGTATGCATTCCCTCCGACACATGGAAACAGGTGTGAGGACCATTTTTCTTGATCCTGTGCCTTGCATGTACCAGCTGTGGGAGCCAAAGAAAGCTGGAGGCTGTGACAGCAACATTCAATAGTTCTCTGTTCACACTGTTGAATGTTCTTCAAATCATACTTTAGAAGAGTCCAATTTATACACACATGAATAAATACACCCATACATGCACATGGAGGTTCATAAAAAATTCTTGTCTCCATCAAGTTAGGGGCGCTGAAGCGTTGTCTTCATCATCTTCACTGAACATCAAAATAAAGAGATGAAAACAGAGAGAAATAAGGCCCACTCCTGCCCTACGCTCACGGTGACCTCAGTTTCAATTTCCTCTCAATCCAGGCCTGTGCTGGGTTTGTATCAAAGTTGATACAGGCAACTTTATTGTGACTGACTGGATAGATGTGATGACATCCTCCACAACGAGCACTTGCTCATGGTGGCTCCACAACTTAGTAACTGCTGTCATCAGTACAGGGCTCAGTAGGTTGTGTCCTGCATATGCCAGATCAGAACACACATCAATGAACACCTAGAAACTGACTGTGCAGAGTCTCTTACGGTGAGCTGTCTTGTTCCTGACTGCTCAATGTGGACTATAGTGCTGGGACTGCAACAGAACAAATCTGTGTGTGGCTGTGTATGGGGGGACTCTGAATGAATGGCTAAGAAGTAATGCTGCCAAGGGGGCACTATAAGTGAGCGAAAAAAAAATGAAAAGAAAAAAAAAAACTCAAGGGGGGGGGGGGGGAGATCTAAAAATTAGAGACTGAGATTTTTTTCTGTTAAGAAGATAATTGCAATAGTTTTGAAGAAAAAAAGAAATATATATACATATATATTAACAGACATGTGAAACCAAGGTTTGAAGTGGGATGTTATTTCTGGGAATCTAGTACATTTGGGGAAAACTGATATACTCGCTCGATAAAAACTCCAAATGTATCATGTGTGGCTCAGTTACAAGTCTGGTGATTCTGATCTATCACAATTATAAGCTGAATTCCTGTGATGTTGAACATTTAAATCATTTCTCATAGGTATGGCACACTAAACATCATTCAATCTGGCAGCTAACTGCTCAAAATGCCAGAATTTCTGCATGCATTAAATAATCAAAGAGGTTTTCAGCTTGTTTGTTTCTTTTTTAAAATTTACTCTCAGGTGACACGACAATACTCCACTTTAAACTTAATGTCATGGCAGCTTCCACAGAAGAAAAGAAATTCGGGACTGTCAAAATACCAATCACCTGCTGTACTATAACACTGCAGCTATACAGTTTTGCAAATCAATTTTTTTTTTTTACCAAATGTTACACTTTTTTCCCAGTCATATTTTTCATTCAACATATTGATTGGATTACTAGTAAATCGGCACACAAAATACATCATATCTGTATGACCTGGGTTCCCAGGTCTGATGACCAAACAACATGAACAAAAGTATTGTACTGACAACATCTACAACATGCCAGACTCACCGGTTCAAAGCTCTCAGCTTTAGGCCCTGTGATGAATATAGTTTTCATAATGGCTACTTCCATATTTCCCAACAGGAGAGGCTTCGGAAATACCTTCCTCATGATCTGACTGGTCCACACCAGTTTAGATCTCCTGAAGCAGAAATGCAACCAAATTATGACAAGCTTTTTGAAAAAAAAAAAAGCCAAAAAACTACTATTTTAAGTTCATTTGTTTGTTTGCTTATTTCATCATGCACACAAGAGAAACGCCTCAGGGCTGTGCCATGTTTTTGGTCCTGTATGAGCGGCTGGCTGGCGCTCCCAAAAACAACTTAAAACAGATCATCATCATATTTCTTTTTTAACTTTTGGGTAGCTTCAGTGTGTACTTACAACATTACATTTGGAGGTCTTTCGATATAAGATATCAAATGCAGTATGAAAGTTGTCAAATGTTACACTGCATCTTCATTTATGTACTAAGTGCCAAGAAAACAGCTCAGGATTTTTGCATCTTGCTAGAGGACTTTTTTCCCCCACTTTTTACTTTCCTGACCATAAAGCCACAAGTGACAACAGAATGGGTTTGTAACCACATTACCTATCTATCTGTCTGGGTATGATTTTCTTTCTAGATATCATCTTAATACAGCAAATTATAAGGCACTTACAAACACAAGTAACAAAACTAAGTAAAAAAGATCAATGACCTGCAGAATGTTACATTTAAAATGAAATGTGTTACAGCTTTATGTTTCACTGATTTACAATAACATACTAACTAAATGTTTGATAATTGACCCACCTGTACCCTCCCATCCATCACTACAAGTTAATGACTAATCTGCTCATCAAGGATGACCTACATTCTGTTCCCCCATCCTTATTTGGAAAGACCTGAGTAGTAAGAACCTGCCTTTGGTGCCGTCTGCTAAAACACTACTGGCTGCCACTTGTAATGAGCTTCCAAAACATTTCAAACATTCACAATGAGTGACAGTAATATATAGAACTGTTCATTCAATGTGACTGTGGACAGTTTAGCAGCCTAGGCACTTACAGAACAATAATTACAACTTAGAAAATAGCATACACTGTACAAGTGTTTTCAATTGCTTCAAACTTAAGTGGCATTGTGCAAGATGACCAAGAAGTAGGGAATCAGAAACATCTTACAGATCTGTTCCCATTATTTTGATTGAAGGACAATTATCACAACCAATAAATTATAAACATTGACACCACATGAACAGACACACGTACATCCAATTAAATCCACTACTGTATACACAACTTGCAGGACCAAAAAATGCAGGACTTTTTTGGTATCTCTTTTTTTTAAATGTTACCCGTGTTTGACAAATTTGTATGGCACTTTATGCTGTTTGCCCATCATAGTAGACACTGACCAAGTGCATCATGTTATGGACAAGGTGTGGTCAGTCCGATGTGGACACAGGCTCTGCCCAACGTCAGGTACAAGCATGCAAAAAAGCCAAGGAGGAGGTGGTCCTGGACTGCCAAGCTCACTGTGCAAAAGCTTTGTATGAACATGCATATCATGCCTTTGTACAAAGTGGATGGCCCATCTGACTTGTGCTCTCCTCAGCAAGGTGTAGATGCTTGGCCTTCTATGTCACAAAATTAGATCAGGTACTCACACGATAAATGCTTGGTTTAAAATAAAAAGCATAGACGCTCAAAGGGTACCTAAATCTATTTGCATTTACTACACAGCGGCATTTTCTCCTTATTTCCAAAATTATATTAGTGGATTATTGTCACTCAAAAGAAAGATCTGGTTAAAGTCTTACAAAAAGTGTATTTAATAGCTAGCCAATTAACGCATTTCAACTGCTGCTGAGGAAGCAGCCTTCCAACTTTTATTTTCACGTGATAATACTTGTACACATTCAACAAAAAGCAAAACAGTTGTCAGTTCAAAGTTTATACATACCAGAAGAAATAAAAGTCTGGCTGTGCTGCAAGTTTCTCAGCAACACCAGGTTCCAGCAGATCTTTAACCTGTGAGGCCCACTCAAGGTTGGTGGTCACTCCAAGCATTGGCTGCTGAGCAAATGGGTTGTTGGCCAGGATCGTTTGAAAGGTTTCAAAACTCACATTTCTTCCTTTTCCTGTAAAAGAAAAGCATTGTATGTAAGCAAAAACAATTTATTATTTTGTCTGCATGTTCATCACCTCAGCACCAGGGTACTGAAATTTTTATCCCAACTTTGCTCTACAGTATCAAAAGCTTCACCTCCATCACAACAATCTTGCATTATTTTGACTTTTGGTCATGATAGTAAAATGCAGAAAAAGTTATGGAGAGAATGCAGATATGGCATAAAGTAACAGTCCGTGATTTTTGTTTTCTTTTTCTTTCTTTCTTTTTTTTTTTTTGTATTCATGTCATTCTTAATGGCAGATGTACAATAACCATTGGACAGAATCTAATACATCCTAGAATTTCCCCTAAGCAAAATGAGTCATAAAACTGGAATTAACACATATAAACACAGAGTTTCAGTTTCAGTCTCATCGAGAAGGAGTCATCTCATGTGGACTGTCAAGTTTTTAGACCACACTGCGCACAATTTGCAGCTGATGGATATATTATTTAATGATTATGATGAGAGGATGTAAAACAAAGGTCTCATGAATGCGACTTAGCAGATGTCTGACCGAAGCATTAGCCCAACTTGCTGGTCAGACCTTGGGTACATACCTAATATTGTCTGTGCCACTACACACACACACACACACACACACACACACACACACACACAGGCACATGCTCGCACAAATTTCACCTTGAAGAGTACAGGCTCAAGCAAGGCAGGTCCAGGAAGAGGTCCTTGTTCCAGACTTGCAGCTGTAAACTGTCTGATGTTGGTAACAGACTCACAGTTTTCGCAAGCATGAGGCCCAAGCACTGATTCCCTACTGTATAATGGGTTGGACATGATACATTCTTCGCCAAAGGCATCTGAAAAAAAATAAAAAAAGAGACACAATGAAATATCTTTTTCCTCCTGTATTTAGGCTGAACCTCCATTCACTTTAATTACATGAACAGAATACTACTTGAACAATTTTTTCCCCCCAATTCGGCCCAAATACAACATACTTGATTTTAGGAATATGCACACTGGGTATCCATATCATGCCTCCATGAACATGACATGAATTGATTTTCAAATGCTCTAATATCTTATGTGTGTTTATCTGCTTTCGTAAATATGTAATTTACTTGTAAGGATTATCAAATCAAATATTAAATCTATTCCTGGATTTTCACTCACTCCAAACAGAACAAGCATTTCAATGAGATCTATACTGGTACATGCTGCTTATTTTAACTTAAATTATTCATTTTTTTGTTTTCCCCTCAAAATTATTTAAATGTGAACAGTTTTGCTGTCCTCATTGACATAAGAACAAAAGTTCAGCAAAAATTGTCTGCAATTCCCATCTCTTTAAGAGAACCATTTGCATCCACAATTTTATGCATAATTCACATTTGAAGCCACATGCATTTGATAAAAGGAAATTCTGTGTACTTGAAAAAATGCCTTTTTCTTCCCAACTGGGCATGCTCCTCCTCATCCAGACTTTAAACAGATTTATTACTTCAGAGAACTTTTCAGTATAATTTATGCCTTCATAATCCTGAAAGTCTTGTGTGAACCAAACCCTTAATACTTTAAAATTTCTGGGTTCCACTTTAGTTTGCATTTGACCTTACAGTAATTCTTGTGCCAAACCATCTGCTCTCTATTTTTTTTTTCTTTGCCACTCATAGGTGTGGGGTGTGTTTTGTTGTAAAGGACACACATACATAAATTAAGTTTATTTGTTTGAGGTTATTTTTTGCCTAAGTTGCAAAACCTATCTTTGAGTTATTGGCATATTCGTGCCCTGTGTAGCACACCACATGCATTTGCTTGGTTTGCTTTGTTTGCACTTTCCATCTCTGCATAACAGTGCATTATAGGCCACTGTTGTTTAGATGCCTTCCAAACAGCCAATAATACCCAAGCCACAGTTGTTCCAGTTTTGCTTTGTGAGTAAGGATGATCTGCGAGGGACTGGAGAGAAAACTGTGCAGCTTTGATTTCAAGCATGGTTACATCATAGAACTGCTGACACTGACAGCCGCTTACCATATGGTACACACTATGGTTTCCATTTTAACTTTCTTGCTCTTTTTCCCTTGTGCGATGTCAAGTAGCGACACTCACGTGCGCACATTCACACTCACAGAGTGACTTGCTCAACTCAACGCACATATATTCATGATGATGATAGCGAAGAATATCGGAAGATATAGATCTAGTTGCACTTGCTTTTCTACATTAGTACATACCATAAAAGTTGATGCGGTCATGCAGAGGCACAAATGCAAGTCGCAAATATCGGAAGAATGGATACAATGCTGGTTGCACGAGCTGGCTGACGCGGTGCTCAATTTCTTCGTTTTGCAGAGCCAGTGCAAACAGGCCTACCAAAACCATCAAAACGCCAATCATCTTCAAAGTGATCCTCAACTTCGGCCATGTTTTCCGGGCAGCGAACTTCAGCTTCATTGTCGATGTGTCTGGCGCCGGCAGATCTTTCTGGTCCAGTGACATAGCTCGTTCGATGCATTTCTCGATCTCCTCTTCATTCAAACCCCAATCTTTTCCAAGCTGCCTTAATTCAAAGGCATGCTGGCTGAAATATGCCAGGGTCTCTGCAACTTCCTTCTCCATTTTCTCGTCAAGCTTCTGCTCGATAGGGGAGATCATGCACAAATGTCGAAATGAGAATCCGCCTAACCTCGACCCTAACTATAATCAAGGAGGTACCATAGGAAAGCTAACCTTATGATGTCTTATAAAAATAAACAAACAAGACAGGAAAATCGGAGTGATTTTCTCTCCGTTTTTTCAACTGTAAACAACAATAAAAGAAGTGTCTATGCTTTTACATCTGATGCGCTGTGGCCGGAACAGAGTGGGCCTATTCTTCCGGCAGCTAGAAACCGGGCGTAGTAGGTTTACACGTTCTTGAGTTTGGGGACCGCATAGGCCTAGTGAAAACCATTAAATAGCTAACTTTTGTTCGAAAAATATATCCCCAGTGCCTGTCAATCTTTAGCGCCAAGCTGACTGAAATATTCAAATATGTGTGCTTATTTGGCATTCGTAAAACAGTGAATGAACGTGTCACATTCACTTAAAAATTTGACCAAAAGAAATAACTTTTGCATTATTCTCCAAAACTGAGCATGCCATCGTCTTGCGAAATACACGTGTGCAAATAGTAGTGTAGAAGCTGCATATGAATATCTTGTAATCTAGAATATCAAATGTCTTGGAGGCCCCTATTTTGCCGGTCGACGGAACAATAGCCAGGACCAATAATAAATGCTCCCCAATTCGAGAAAGATCCGGTTTGATTTGACTTCCGGAGCCGAAATATAGGCCTAGCGGCGTGTGTATGTGCTGTGTGTACATTCTAGTTTTACACAATAAACACTGAACAGGAGTATAGTTTACGTCTTCAGTCATGTCCAGAAGACGCCGGGCAAGTTTCAGCGATGATGAAGACGACGGTAAGTAATAAAATATAAGATGACAAGGAAACGAGTCGGGAAGGTGGGAAAACGCAGTAATTATAAATGAAAGCCATGTTGTTGAAAAGTAAGAATTGCAGCAACAACAACGATTACAAAATTAAATTAATGAATAAACAAATAATCAATTGAAACCCAACTTGTAAGTATGAAAATGTAGTGTGAAAAGTGCAGTTCAGGATTGGATGTCCATTCTCATTGACGCATCAAGCTGATGCTAATCCATCGACCAATAAAGCTTTTTGTTTGTTTATTGTTTTTTGGTTTTTTTTAATCAAATACTGAATAGTTAAGGCCCCACAAATCAATCTAAGTGCAGGTGGAGACAAAAGCTTTGAAAACTATTGAACATCATAAAAGCAAAATGGCTACAATTATGTTACATTAGCTCACTGAGGTAAATTCCAAGATAATTCGAAGTCGCTGAATACACACTACACAGTCAACAGTAGTTTAATAGAACTTGTGAGTTTCACAGAGGAAGGGGTGGGGTTGGGTGGGTATGGTCAGTGCTTGTGTCTCAGATGTGTTTATGTGCGCTTTAAATGCATTTTAGCTCTTTTCTTGTAGGACGTAATTCAGTTATGATGTTGAGCATTTCAAATGGACTTCAGTCCCAGTCATTACTAATTCAGTCCTAATGACTGAATGGAATTCTCTGATGTAATGAATTCTCTGATGTAAATAAATGATTGGAATTTGGATGCTTTCAGTTCCGTCCTAATTTGGTCATTATGTCCTATCAATTGACATCATTGTGGTTATTGCATAGCCATACCAGAGCATCCAGAGATTAAAGATTGAACTGGACTTTTTGTTATACCAGATTGTTTTTCTTTACTTGATCTGAAATAATGGACTGTCAAAAGTTATGAATCACCTTCTCCATGATTTTTCTCAGAATGGTACCTCAGCAAAATGCTATCTCATGGAAACAAGACATTTTTTTTTTTTTGATGAGAAGAGCAGCATGCTGGTAACATGCTTGATGAAAGCAAAAATTGAAGATATTTTCCCTTTGTTACTTTTAATGTAAATAGAGCTATATGAAATAGACTTATTTTTTCAATCTGTGGAGAAGAATGAGAGAATAGACACTGAGAACAACATTGAAATCTTAATTCAGTGTTGGAATGTGTGAATGGTAGAACTAGGAGCATGACATTTTTACACTCATGCTCAGTTGGACACATTTTTTTCCCATTTTAAACTCTCTCTCTCTCTCTCTCTCTCTCTCTCTCTCTTCTCTCTCTCTCTCTCTCTTTCTCTCTCTATATATATGTGTGTGTGTGTGTGTGTATGTATATATGATGCAACATACATTTTTCATGTCTTATTTCTTGCTCTTTCATCACATAGTGCACAGAGCATGCCAATGTTGAATTACGTCTGTTGACCTGTCATTGCATTATCACTTTAGTTACTTTTGGTAACTATTCCTATACTTACGGAGGGCAATTAGGATTTGAGTAAGGTGACAAGTAGATTTTTTTTTCTCTATTTGTCCTCAGGACATCTAAAATCTAAAAGCATCTTTGAAATTCTGGCCTTGCATTTAGCAGATCAGACAGTGCATGCTGATTTGCTCCCAAGAAGAATGTCACTGAAGCAAGTATCCGCTATTTCTGGATCCATCTGCAATCATTGAATCATCAGTTTCTTTGCAGTATAGTAAAAGTTTTCATTTTTAACTTGTGTAACAGAGCAATATAAAAACACAAGAGCGAAAAACATTATAGGATATATGCATTTTTTTAAATTTTTTTTTAATGTCTCATCTTCCATGCCACCTCAGTAGCATTGTATCCATGCTGCTCATTCTTGTCTCCCCCCCCCCCCTCCCCCCCTCCCCTCCCCCTTCCTCGATCCACAGCTCGGCCCATCCTGCCACAGCCCCAGCACCAACAATCCATAGGAAGTAAGCAGTGTAAGATCATCATGAGTCAACCCACCAGAGGTTACTCTACACTGCTGCCAAGTCACTTTGGTGTTCTGTGGTACCTGTTTTGAGCCAACATACGCAGGAGACCACCTTCTAAGCCCCCTACTGATGAGAATTCATAAATTTTTTGCCTAGTCCCAGAGCCAGCATGAGCAAGCTCTCTCGCTCTAGAGGATGCAATCATGTCCATCCAACAACTATCCCTCAGCTCCCTGTGAATTTGATGATACCCTTGACAACAACAAAAAAATGTCACCAAGGTTATATTTATAGATCTATGCAGAGAAGGACATGAAACTGTGGTCGCCATGAAAGCAGGACATGCAGGTTCATTGAATTTGGGACTTTTTTTCTGCTGATCAATGAGAACGAGGATGATAACGATAATGCTACAGTAGTACAGCTTTCCATTTTGGTCTGAGACTGCATGACAGGGCTTTACTCTATGCTTACCTTCATATTATATCCCTGCATCAACCAGGCCAGTGAGAAACGGACGCCTGCGGTGTTGGTCAGGAAATTTGTACTAACACTGTCAGAGATGCATCCATTACATGAATTAAATATGATGAATGAAACTTGATTGTAGAGTGTATGGTCCCAGTCTTTCCAGTTGAGCACATACCAAGCTCAGCTCTGGGTAGAAGGTGGTTGAGGCAGAAAATTCAACAAATTAATTGGGAGACCATGGCACCAACCATTTTGCGACACCACCACAGCTGAATCAGTGAATGGTAAATGTTTGCAATATTTCAGAAGATTATAAATGTTTTCAAACACTAGAAATAGACTTTTTTTTTCAGTTTTTCCTTTTTCTTCATAAAATTAAAAAGATTTTTTTTCTTTACTCAGAACGATCAAGAAAACGGCGGAGAACAGAGGTAGTAGACATCGAAGATCGACTGGAGTCTCTGATTACACGGGTTGGGGAGAAGGTCAGTATCCTTACGATTTTGAAAGGAACAAAGCACAACACACACACACACACACACACACACACACACACACACACACACACACACACACACACTAACAGAAGGCCTGTTCTCATTTGTTCCTCTTGCACAAGTTTTGTTCCACAATTTTCTGTGCTTGACCTTCTCATTAGTTTATTTAGAATTAGGTTGAAAGAAATTTTCCTACTAAAAGAAGTTTTTTAATAAAATTACTTGTCCAGACAAATCATGCCTTATTCGAGGACTACTTGGCGTGAACTATGCCCTACTAAATCAGGATTTTTTTTTTTTTTTTTTTAATGGGAGAGATGGGAGGTATTCTAAAGTATAGTATATTGATGCATGTAAGAGTGATCTCCCTTGCAAAGTTATTCCACCACCACCACCACCCGCTCAGCCCCTGTATAAACCTTAAAATAAATGCTTACAAAACGGTCACCAGACCCCTTACCCTTCCTCATCCACTCCTTCCCCCTTCCTCCTAGTACTGGGACAGATGCTGGAGGAGCCATCAGGGCATGATGCCACACCAGGGGACAAAGTTCCTATAAAAGGAGCGTCTTGAAGGAGCAGACCCTGATCCTTTAGCCATAAGCATGCACTATGATGCAGTTGATCCCATTAAACTGTTGAATGAGAAAGTTGATAATTGTTACCCCGAGTGTCATTCGGGGTAAGGCACACAGACTGGCATTTTTACCCAGAGTCAGGCTCAGGATAAGGTAGTGTAGGGGTCAAGAACTGAACAGTCATGAGCCAAAAAGGTTATCTGCATTCTGCTAAAAGAAATCATCCAGATATTTGGAATTTGGGGAAGACATACCTTGCCTCACTGCTGTCACCACTGCATCCATTACCTTGGTTAAAAACCAAGTCAAGAAAAAGACTGAAAGGCAGCGTCTTCAAGGAGCTAACCTTGCCCCAGAATTTGAAGTTTAGGGACTTCTTGATGTATCATTATATAACTGGTCTCCATTTAATGTTTGTTTGGGAACAGGAAGTGGATGGCAACGGAAATCTGCTAAGCAAGGAAGTGGGGGGGGGGGGGAACCTTCAATATAGCGTCTTATTTGAACAATGACTCTACCTCCTCCATCATCATGGATGTCTAAAAAAAAAACTGAAAGAGAACACATCTGAATTGCCTCAAAAGACTATTTTGCCTAGACATGAGAATACCGCAAAAAATAAACTAAAGGAGGATGAGATGTTAGAACTCCCAGCCCAGTAAAAAAAAAAAAAAAAAAAAAAAAAAATCTAAGCCTGGCTGGTTTCTTAGCAGATAAAATCTCAAATGCAGAAGTTTCCTTGATATTTTGGTCAGACAAGCTTCCAAGAGAAAGGGAAGGAGAAAGAAGACTGAGTTTCAGAAACAAAGACCCTATCAGGCCTCTTGTGAAATCCATAGCAAAGTGGGGAAAATGAAGAGCCAAAATGTACAGCATGTTCATCAGCCAGGAAAGGTGAAGATGTCAACTTTCCAAGGGAGATCAGTCTGGGGTCCATTTCCTGGGAGAATTGTATTAGCTCCCATCTCTCCCATTATAACTTTTTGGGTTCCTGAACTGACAGGTGCTATTTACACTTTAGACAAGTAAGAATGAGAAAAAAATGCTGTGGTTTAAGGAGGCAATATTTTCTTACCCCCACCATGATCTTCCTCCCACTGAATCTTTCCCAAGCAAGATAGCTCATCGACTTCTACCTTGTCTGGAAGTCGGCAGAATGATCTTCATTGATCACCAGTTTTATTTGTTTAGTTGGTTGGTTGGTTTTTAAGTTGGAATTGTACCTCCTGTTCTGTCTCAGTGATTCAGTGTGAGTGTGCGTGTGTGTGTGTGTGTGTATACACTGGCGACAGTAAGGTCTTAGAGATCAGGTATCTAGACACATGTATTGTTGGTCAACATTGGATTGGCTGTTGTCTTTTCATTGACAGAGTACATCTTCTCTGGAGAGCAACTTGGAGGGTCTGGCCAGTGTTCTTGAAGCAGATTTGCCCAACTATAAGGTCAAGATCATGCGCATTCTTTGTCAGTGGTGAGTGTGTCATCCTTAGTAACAGTAGAAAGAGAAGAACTCTCTCATCTTATCTCTCTTTCTTTGTTGGCATCGGGTATTGTGAACATTGTTACGGACAGTCGGTTTCAACATTGATTTTCACAGACTTAGGTAGAAAAGCTGTTTTCATTTGAAAGAAATCTATGAATGGTTGTAGGGTAGAACATAGAACTTGAAAGGAATCTGTTAATGGTTGTAGGGTAGAACATAGAACTTCAGACAGAAATGTTATTGGTAACAGCTATTAAAAAGAGGCTTTTTTTGTGGAATATTTGAGACTGTGTGCACATAGATGTATATGTCTGTGATTGTTTGTATGTACATGCACGCAGGCAGGTATGCACACACACACACACACACACACACACCACACACACACACACACACACACACACACACACACACACACACACACACACACACACACACACACACACATTGTAGATTTTGCACACATTTTGATGATATTAATAATTCACAGTGTTGATTTTTCTTATTTTCTGTTATTTTGACCTCTCTGTAAAGATCTCACTCAGAAATTTGATTTTGAGATGCTGTATGCCTGAGTGTTATTAAATATGAGCAAAGCAGTCTTATAAAACATGCCTTTTTTAAAATAACTGTAAGTTATTTTACACAGTGACAGATTTATAATGCTGCTGTGTGAGTGATAAAACATTGTTAACACAAGCTTCAGTTTGAAAATTCATTTGAGTTGACAATCTTTCCACAAATCTTATATAACATTCAAACTAAAAACAAAAACTAGCAATGTGATCTGTCATGAATGGGCTTTATTGTCTGGCCTTTTCATCCTTGTCTTTATTTTGTTTGGGTTTTTTTTTTTGGGGGGGGGGGGAGGGGGTTGTAGGGTTACTTCACATCATACACAAGGCTAAATACCCATAAGAATCATATGATAGAAGTCTTCATTAATGTCCACCTTCGAGTACAAAAAGAGTACATATTGAGATTAAACAGATTCAGTGAAACGTAGAAAATTTGAGAATGAGTAGGTGCATATTTTCATTTTAACCAATTCAAGGGACGGAGTACTGAAAAAGACCTAAAAGATCTCTACAAACTCTGTTCCAATTTGGTGCGATAATACTCAGTTAAATGCATTCTTTGATTTTTTAATTTTGTTATTTCTCTACCTTCACATTTTCTTTAATATTTGTCAGTGTGGTGAACTTGTATAACTTGGGAAGTATTTTGCTCACAGCGTGGTGACCTTACCGGAGAAGTTGACTGTGTACACCACTCTGGTGGGACTGCTCAATGCTAAGAATTACACCTGTGGGGGAGAGGTGAGTTACCTGTACTTGTACTTGGGTGACAGTTTTTACATTTTCTTTCTACATATCAATAACAGTTTTCTTTTTAAGAAAAAAAGATTGAAATGAAAGTTGCAGCACCAGTAAGTGAAATTGGAATTTTACTGTTGAAAGTAGTCGTAAAATATTCTTATCTGTCCAAACAAATGCCTTACCCCTACTTAGCTTGGAACATTGCCATATTATCAACATCCTTAAAAAAAAAAAATACAAAACAGCAACAAGATTGGAGAGCAAGGGACTGACCAAGCTTCCATAACTGGTTAGGCCCACAGATGATCACTTTAACCCTCTTGCATTTGCATTTTCCAACCCAAAACTGCTGGTATTCGCATTTTTTGATAAATTAATGGAATGCGGTCACTTCACGACCCTAGTCTTTGTGAATGAATCATTTCCCACACCCCATACTACTGCTAAGATTTCATTGGACACCTCTCAGGGATGCCCATTTATTTTGGCCAGCCTTGACTTAAAGCAAGGTCACAGTGTGTGAGGGAAAGTAACACGTCAAATGCGGCCGGTTGTGGCTGTAATGAACACCAGGGAAGACAAACAGAGCGTCCGGATACGGGCAAAACAAATGCAAGAGGGTTCACTTCATGAATCATCCTCAGACATAACTCGGTTACTCAATGATAATTATACATTATTATACAAAGGAAAGGAAAAAAAAATGATTTTTTTTGTTGCTGTGTCTACAGGTCATGATTGGCAATACCATGCAATCACAAATCAGTGTTGAAAGTTTATGCTTGGAAGTTTTCTTTCACATTGCTTGAAATTTTGTGGAATTATAATACGTGTATTGTTTGGGTTTCAGTTTGTGGAGATGCTGGTTCGGAACTTGAAAGAGTCGCTGAAAATGGGAGAATGGGAAAATGCAAGAATGATGGTAAGAATCATTTGTGCATGGCATGATCATAAGATGATAGCCAAGTTGATATGGTTGGGTTTTAGTTATTTTTATCTTTATGAGACTAAGTAACTATTTTTTTATCTCTTTATTTCATTTGTATATTTATTTTCCTTTCAAGTGCTTAAAATATTAGCTGTCTATGAATGTAAGATGCCTGGACTTTTAAGTAAAGATTCATTTCTTTCAGGAGGCTATATGCCAACACTAGTCATTTCCCTCCAACATTACTGTGTGCGTGTGTGTGTGTGTGTGTGTAAACATTTAAAGAGACTGTTTTGTGACTGAATACATTGATCATCCCAGCTATGGATCTTAGGACAGAGATTCGACCAAAAACTTGTTAATAAGGCACCTGATCTCAGTAGTTGATCTTCATTACCAAATTAAAAAGAGTGGAGCAATTTTGAACAAATTAAGAGGATGCTATAAAACACGCACAGTTTGTACATTGCAGTCCAGTTTGCCAGAGTAAAAGAAATTTATTATGATAGTTGTAGTTTGTTGAATGCTTGTCTATGCAACAAATGTGAATCAATACATGTTTGCTTCTGATTGGCTTTCAGGTGCGTTTCTTGTCAGATCTGGTGAACTGCCACGTTCTGGTGGCCGCCTCTGTGCTGCAGATGTTTGACAACTTTGTTGAAGTCACCTTGGAGGATAACATTCCGCAGGTTGGTTTAGTGACAGAATGATTGAACGGAGCAGTCATGTTTGCTTGGACGTTCCACAAACACTGTTTTTAAAGGTGCAATCAAGAAATTTATTGAAGCAATTTGGTTGAAAATGATGTAGGTTGTACAAAGGGATAAAAGATTGTGTGTGTGTGTGTGTGTGTGTGTGTGTGTGTGTGTGTGTGTGTGTGTGTTTTCACATGTTACCAAATAAATTTTTTTATTCAGTGATTCTGTGACAGCCATACCATAACATTTTTCTATTACCTCAGCAAGGAGGTTATCTTTTCATCCACATCTGTTAGTTTTTCTGTCTACAAGATCACACAAACTAAAGTAAAAGTTTTTAATGAAACGTGGTACAACGATGGAATGGGGCCCAGGGCATGTGAAATGTTGGTATGGATCCAAATCGATGTGCTGATCCAGGAATGTTTTTTTACACTTTTAACCTTGCCAGACAAGATTTTTTTTTTTCTCTCAGGAAATGTTGAGTGGATCCCAATAAAAAAAAAAGATCAGGCTGATTTAGAGGTGCTCATGTCAGCAAAGTAGTAAGATTTGATTGGAACTGGGGTTACAATTCGGATCCAGTAAAAGAAACGACTGTTTGACCTTGGTAGAGGTCTGTGCTCTCCTCATTGCCCTTCTACTTCATCAGTGACTTAATACTGAAATAATCCCTGCTCTTCTGATTGTCCTGCTTCATCAGTGACTTAATACTGAAATAATCCCTGCTCTTCTGATTGTCCTTCTGCTTCATCAGTGACTTAATACTGAAATAATCCCTGCTCTTCTGATTGTCCTTCTGCTTCATCAGTGACTTAATACTGGAATAATCCCTGCTTTTCTGATTGTCCTTCTGCTTCATCAGTGACTTAATACTGAAATAATCCCAGCTCTTCTGATTGTCCTTCTGCTTCATCATGACTTAAAACTGAATAATCCCTGCTCTTCTGATTGTCCTTCTGCTTCATCAGTGACTTAATACTGAAATAATCCCTGCTCTTCTGATTGTCCTTCTGCTTCATCAGTGACTTAATACTGAAATAATCCTTTTCAGGCTTGTGATGTTGTTCAGCAGTGTACAGAATTATGTTCATCTGTTTGATGCAGGTTCGATCAGATATCTACATTTACATGGTGCTGTCTTCCCTTCCGTGGGTGAGTTGATGTTTGATGGGCTTTGTTGTTGTTGTTGTTATTGATTGCTTTTTTACTTTTTGGGGGGGTTTCTGTGTTTTCCATTAGCATCTAGATAATCTTTATTGTTATGTTTGTGATGTTATTTACTGAATAGTTCTGTTGGTCACTTGCTTTTGCAAACATTAACAAGTCTGGTGCATAATGAAATATGGCATCTCTGCCATTCATCAGATAATTGTCAAATATTCACTCCTTTAACGAAAGGTCTTGCTTTCAAAGAGTTTACTCTAACAGAAAGTCTCCTTGTTTGTTCTGTACGCTTCGTGTTGTCATTTCTGCTAGGCGATTTGGTGTCATATGCAGCATTTGTTTGGAGCTATGAGCCTGTAATCATTTCATGATGGGAGCAAGAGTTACTGGACACATTTGTTATTTAGTAATTTTATTGTTAACCCATTTCTGAGGTTAGCTTCCTGCTCTCCCAATTTTGTGTTTTGGGGGATCCTGCTGATATTGGGATGTTCCACACCAAGGGATGATAACACATTTGTTTGGATAACCAAGTCCATCAAAAATCTACTTTTTGTAGTAAAATTCCCATTTCACAAACTTGAAAGGTAGCATTACCCAGTTTTCAAATAACAACATGGTCTGAAATGAGAACTGAACACCAAATGTTTTATTTAAAGAATAACGTTAATCTGCGTAACAATTTTCTTTTTTCGTTGAAGATTCCAACATTAATGTTAAAAATGTTTAGTTTTGGGTGTTGAATGCTTTTTTGTTGTTAAAATTTTTTGTCTTTTTCCATTACTATTATACTGTTCAAGAAGTGTGTGTTGATGTATTTCAGATCAGTGTGTTGATATATGTGAAATCAGTGCAGCATGAACTGTTAACTCAGGTTGGACGTGAACTGTTTGAGAAGAAAGAGGCGGAGCTCAACAAACTTCTTGACATTGTGGATGCTTACATCAGGTAAGAAAGTGGCTGTACCCTCTTCCATGAACTGCTGAAGCTTAGTATATTGCACAGTTGTCAATCCTTAGCATTTTAGATCACTCCTAATGTCTCATTCTTGGCTGTTGGTGCCTCCAGCTACTTCTGAATGCAAAGGTCAGTCTGCAGTTTTTTTCCTATTTAATTGATTAATATTGAAAAAGTTTGCAAAAATACAGTTAGAATAGTCTCATAGATTTCATTGAATAAGAAGAAAAATGAATGAAGAAAAGCAGAAATGTAAGTGTGTATAAATAAAAGATATATACGTGATTAAAGAAGTATTGAGAAACTTGTGTGTATGCATTGACTGTTGAAGATCATGAGAAAACATGATCACAAAAAGTGATCAGGGGTCAGGTTCAAACCAGATGTTGTGCTCAACCCAGAATTATGCTTTTTGTACAGCAAACGGCAGAAAATCCATATGCCAGCCTTGCGCGTTTGGTCAGTGGATGAGCCCCACCCACAGGAAGAGGTAGGGTGTTTAGTTCGGACAGTCTTTGTTCTCTGTGTGTGTTTATGTGTGTGGTGGAGATGGGGGAGGGGGGAGGAGGTAGATTGTACATGCTTTCAGTTAAATATTCACAGGAGCATATACTATGGGTTTTGAGTGTTTTTTAAAATGGTGTATAGTTATAGTATGTTTGTCTCTTGATTAAAGACTTCATGTGCGTAGGTGCAAATCGTGTACCACGTTGAGTATAGGACACATCGCTCTTATATTGTTTTAATGTTTATGTGTGTGTTGATGACTGTATGCATTAATATGTGTGTGTGTTTGTGCACCAATTTACATGCCCATGTCCACACACTCAACCACACACACACACACACACACACACACACACACACACACACACACACACACACACACACACCAATATCCACCCACCCCAAACCTTACTGCTTAACGTTCGGCTGAAGAATTGAAGCCTTTAGAGATTGTAATCTTGTGGATGTGGTCCTACCCAGTGAGGACAATGTACATCATTTCAAACCTGTCTGTACGCAGTACCTGGACTGCCTATGGGCCCAGATTCGTAACCTACGCAGCAACAAGTGGCTGGAGAAACAGATCAGTCGTCCTTACCTGGCCTTCGACAGTGTCCTGTGTGATGCACTGCAGCATACCCTGCCACAGATTATCCCACCTTCTCACAATGACGAGATGGTCTACCCCCTCCCACGTGTCATCTTCCGTCTCTTTGACTACACTGATGTGCCTGAGGTGAGCTCTGTGTGTGTATGTTGTGTGTGTGTGTGTGTGTTCGTTCTTCAATTTAACGTCTATTCACATAAAGTGATTTTAGACAGAGTTAGGGAAATAGCGTGTGTATGCATGCGTGCGTGTGTGTGTGTGTGTGTGTGTGTGTCTGTGTGTGCGTGCGTGTGTGTGCGCGTGTGTGTGTGCGTGTGTGGTGTGTGTTGATGCACCGATAAGAGATTTGTTACGAGCAGTTAGCTATATATAGTGATTCATACTAACATTCTTTACAACTAGGCTAAACATTAGCACAAAGCAAGTATTAAAACACAAAAGGAGTACAGGATATCTGGTATAACCAAAATGTTAAGCGCTCATGTCTATAGGAACACTTGTTACAAAAAAGAGCCCATTGGACTAATCATCAAGGAATTAACAAAAGAAACAAGACCTTGTAAGTTCTGGAAAATACACGTGCCATCAGGTCGCAGGCAGTCAGGATTTTCATTTTTGAAATATGCGCAGTGGAAAAGAAGATGCTGAGTTGTAAAACTTTCAACTGCTCCGCAGATGCAATTTAAATTTTTGCGGAATTTTGTACGGAAAGCGTTTAGCTTAAGCCTGTAAAACAGGGATTCAAGTTTTCGGTTATTTTTTTCAAGTACGTTTATGTTGGCCAATTGATAGGTAATCTTTCCACTTTTAGCCGCGTTGCTAGAAGAAAAAGTAGCTGACTGGGATTTGTCACAGCAGAGCAGTTTGGAGTGAGGTAGATGTATTTTAATAAGAACCAAGTTTTTGTAGGCTTCATAAACCTTTTCAATACACGTCTTTTTTAAGAGACCATATCCTTCGTATAAACAGAGAGGAATGTTGATTTCTATGGATTCATCGGACTTTCGTGCTCCTTTTCTGGCAGCCCGGTCAGCCCACTCATTACCAGAAATCCCACAGTGAGACGGGATCCAGCAAAAATCAACTGTTGTACCTCTTGATATAAGAATACTGACAAGATGTTTTATTTCTAAAATCACCTCTCCTCGATTTTTTACAGCAATAGATTCAAGGCCTTGTAGGACAGATTTAGAATCCACACAGAAAAGTGCTTTGTAGATAGTAAGTGGAGTATCAACAAGAAAGTTAAGCGCCATTAGAATTGCCACCAGCTCAGCCGTGAAGATAGAATACCCCTTCCCGAGATGAAAAGATTTTTCAACTTTAAGGGTAGGAATAACAAAACCACTTCCAGCTTTTTCATTTAGCAGTGATCCATCGGTGAAAACTTTAAGGTGGTGTGAATAATTACTATCGATATGAGATTTGGCAAGAGAGGACAATATATTATTGTTAACATTTTTTTGTAGATCAGTATACTTATAATCAAAACGTGCAGTGTGCAATTCCCAATTTGGAATCGGGGATACAGGAAAACGATCAGCAATATTCTTGGGATCAATCTCAGCGTCTTTCAGTAATTTTGAGGAATATGTCATTGTAGTTGTATTAGATTTAATAGATCTAGCTCGCTTCGGGAAATGGAAATCTGATCGTAAAGCTAATTCATCTTTGCTTGAGTTCTGAACAGCTGAGCTACGTAAGATGAATTTAGCACAGGCCAAGTTTCTATAGTCGTCAAGGGGCAGAACTCCGGCTTCGTAATACGTTCCTGATGCACTGGCATGAAATGGAACACCTAGTGCGAGTCTAAATGCCTTGCAGTCTATGCTTTGCAACTTTTTAAGTAAGTAGTTTGGTGCGCTGAAGAACACTTCTTGTGCGTATGATAATTTTGATCTTACGAGAGATGTCGAAAGGTGTACTAAAGTTTGTGTATCTGCTCCCCAATTTTGTTTACTGATCACTTTAAGAAGATTAAGAGATTTGCTGGCTTCGTTGATAATATGTTCAATATGGTTGTTCCAAGTTAACTTAGAGGTAATATTTACTCCTAAAAATTTTATCTCGGTGACATAATTCAATACATTGTTATCTACCTTAAAAGTAGGAATATTGCAAATACTTCCACCAGCATCAAATAACATCATGTGGGTTTTTTCTGCCGATAAACTAAGGCCGTTTTCAAACATGAATATTGCTCTATTATCTAGGTCACGCTGATATGTTTTTTTAATGAAATTGACAGATCTGACTGAAGTTTTCTTCTTTAAAGTTACATTCATCCACATGCAAATATCGTCAGCGTATTGCACCAAGGAGCAGTTTTTAGATAAATGCTTTGGGAGATCGCATATCAGAATATTAAAAAGTAGCGGAGCGATTACCGATCCCTGAGGAATGCCCATTTGTAAATATCTCTTGCTGGAATAAACATTTTGTATCTTTGTTTCTATACTTCTATTGGTCAGAAATGCTTTGATATAGTTATATACATGACCAGAAAGGCCAATGGTTTTCAGTTTATATAGAAGTCTCTCATGCCAAACATGATCATACGCTTTTCTGACATCAAAGAAAGTGGCGAGGACATTTTTTCTTCGTGCAAATTGTTGTTTTACATGAGTCGTCAATTTTACCAGATGGTCTGTTGTTGATCTGCCTTTTCTAAAGCCTGCTTGTATAGCCGGAATTATGCCACGTTTCTCACAGTGATATACAAGCCTACTTAAAACAATTCTTTCCATTAACTTACACGTGTGAGAGGTGAGGGCAATCGGACGGTAACTATTTATGTTGGATCTAGGTTTGCCCTGCTTTAAGATCGGTACGACTACAGATTCTTTCCAAACAGAAGGGATACTTCCATCTTGCCAGCATTTTGTTATGATGTTATGAAGTAACGATACAAAATTATCTGGCAGGTGTTTTAGCATCTCATTCGAAAGTGCATCCAGACCAACTGATGTTTTTTTTGTTGGTAATAATATTATTGTATTTTTTAATTCCTGTAGAGTGATATCTGCGTTTAGATAATGGTCATTTTTTTCTTCTGGATCACAGTACATATCGTTATTCTTTGAGTTTTCCCTCATAGTTTTGCATTTATCAGAAAGGCTATTTGTGGAACTATTCTTTGCAAACAGATCTGCGAACGCCTCGGCTTTTTGAGCAGCAGTTGGAAATTGCTCATTTTCTAAAGTAACTGGATAAATTGGAAGATTCACTCCCTGTTTTATTTCATGGACCTTTGTCCAAACTTTTTTAACATCGTGATGATCAGAGACTTCGGTGAGACAAAAGGACGACCAGTGGTCCCATTTAGCTTTTTCAATGACTCTGCTGCTCATATTCTTGGCCCGTTTCATAGTGACGTTGTTTTTCGGCTTGTCTTTAACATATTCTCTTTGTATTTTAGTTTCTTTTCATCAACAGCACGTTTGCAGGATTCCGTCCACCACACATTTCCGCTATGAACTGATCTTCTTTTGTGGTTAGTTTTTGGAATGGATTTGGTTGCAGCGTACAAGACCGATTCAGAAAAATGTGTGTACATAGTTTCAACATCCTGGTTTTCAAGAGTTGTTACATTAAAAGACATTAAAATAGATTTGAATTTCTCCCAGTCAACTCGTTTGTAATTATATTTTGGAATTTTATCAACCGTGTTGTCTTGTGCAACTGTAAAACCTCTGAGGGATATGGTAATAGGGAGGTGGTCACTTCCCAAAGTATCTTTATCAACCTGCCAGGAACAGCTAAGAGCTAAGGATGGGGAGATGAAAGAAAGATCAATTGCTGAGGGTCTATGGTTAGGAACATCTGGCAGTCTAGTGACACGCCCATCATTTAGAAGGTAAAGGCCAGAATCAAGAATATTTTCTACCAGGCGATTTGAGCTAACTTTAGAGCAACAACTGTCCCAGAAGGGAGCATGTTCGTTGAAATCGCCGGCGATCAACCACTTCTGATTTTGCACGTCTATAGTACGTAACCAGTCAGTGTTACAGTCAAACACTCCTTTTGGGAGGTATATAGAAACTATGTTGAGTGTTAACGACTTATCGAATCTTACACACACTGCGCATGAGTGAATATTTGCTGCATTTTCTGGAACCGGCGATGTTATAAGGCGGTAAGACAGATGTTCATGTATGTAGATGGCTGTAGACACTTTTTCGCCTTTAGCAGTCTGTTGACACACTGGGGGATAGAAAAAGTTTGCCAGTCGTGGTAGTTTATATCTAGACACATTTAGTGACTGCAGAATTAAAACGGAGAATGAATTATCTGCAATGTGCTCTTGAAGGTGGGAGATGTTAGTTGCCACCGAGCGACAATTCCACTGCAGTATGTCTATTTTGGGCTCTTTAGCCATAAAAAGTCAAAACAGTCACAAAAATTACTAACGCTTTTAGGGAAAAAAAAAAAAAGAAGTAAAATAAACAGATGAATGCAAATGGGTGGAAACGAAACTATTCCACTAGAGGAATCCGCAAAGTCATGTACTTTGGTGGGAGAAATCAGTTTAACTGGGGACAAAAAGATATAACAAAAATGACGATGTTAAATGCAATCAAAGCATTGACACAGTTGTCAGAAAGACAGTCATGGAAACCAGCGGAAGAAGCCACGCCGTGGCGGTGGCACCGGAGCCATGTAGCTGTAGTGGTGCCGGTACTGTCGCCGTGGACGGGGTCCATCATCCCTGTAGGGTCTGCTGGGGGCAGGTCGTGCAGGTCGTCTTGGTTTGGACCAAAACAGGTGGTGAAGATGACGACCCAGGTTCCCAGCAAAGACACTCAAACCTCGTTTTGAAGGGTGGATGTTGTCCCGCATGTACTGGGTCTTGTTGCTGACATTTTCATGAGATACAAACGATACGTTCTTATCACCATGAAGACTAGACAGTACATGGGCGTTGAATATTTCACGTTTTGTGTTTAGGTCTGAAAGTCTGGTAGGAGCGACCCGGCTGATGATGATAAGCATTTTGGGATATTTCTTTCTCAGACTTTGAACGAGCTTGACGAAGTTTTTTGATGTTTCCTGAGTGTCTTTTGTGTTTTTGAGATCATTCACACCTACATGGAGTACAATGGCATCTGTATAATCCACTGTATTGTCCAACAGAGTATTCTTACATTCCTTTATTGTGTAGCACTTCTGACGTTTAACGACGTGCAAACCATACCCCAAACCTAGTCTCTCTTCACATATGCCGTTTAACACAGAATCCGAGACGATCAAAACTTTGGGGAGGTCGGAGTTGCTGCCAGTTTCATATCTCTCCGAATTGTTTGCTTGTAGAATTGAAATGTTGTTTACAGCTGAGGGGTGGCAAGGTTTGGGGGAACACTTTTTATTAGTTTGTTGGGTGTTTCCTGTACTTTTTGTTCTTTGGACAGTATCGATATGGGTTCGACACTTGATCAGGATCTTTCTTGTGACGTGATATCTTTTTTACAGCCTGTTTTACGTCATTTGTTTTTACGTCACTCTGATTGTCCACTGTATATTGGGCAGATTTCTTAACTTTTACAACATCAGAAAAAGTTAGGCCCAGTTTGCATATGTTTTTGTCTGACACCGGTGTTTTTCTTTCGTTTGTTGATGTCACAGATTGTGTCTGAGTGACACTGTCCTTTGTATGTGTGACCTTGTTGCCTTTCAGCCGTATGATGGAACACAGCTTGTCCATTCTGTCAGTGATTGTAGATTTTAAATCTGACATAGAGATATTCATTTTTTCAATAAAGAAATCTGTTTTTGAAAAGCCTTCAGCCGAAACATCTTTTAAATGACTAGAACACACATCTGGGACCTCTGTCTGTTCGTTTTGATCTTGACAACGATTACCGACATTACGAATATCTGCCATATCATCTCGCTGGCCTGCATTTTCTTGCCCATTTTCATTTTTTTCTTTCTCGATCTCCGACAGAAGCTGAGGGGTCATAAATCTGGAGGCACATACCTGACACATGTATTTTCGGTGGGAGCGAATAAAAACACACAACATATAGTCCGGTAGATAAGTTCTTGACCAAGGAATCAGTGTAGAACACTCGGAACACACGAGCGTGCGGCCACTGGCATTACCGTTACCTTGCGAGCGTTCACCCTGGTTCAATTTTTCACTGTCTTTTTGACACAAATCTGAGGCTGCATCAGACTTGTTCCGAGACACAGCTGTAACTGGCATCTTACTGCACACATTGGAAGTTTTCTTGAAGCTTTTTGAGCCCCGCGTTCTCCCCATGACTGTCTTCTGACGGGAGCAGCTAAAAGAGAATGCCGTCCATCGCCATATTGTTACGTGTGTGTGTGTGTGTGTGTGTGTGTGTGTGTGTGTGTGTGTGTGTGTGTGTGTGTGTGTGTGCGCGCGTGTGTGTGTGTATGTTTGTGTGTTTGTGTGCATGTATAAAGTAAGAAATTTCTTTTCAGTGTGCGAACAGTAAAAAAAAAGGCAATGAGTGTGAGCAAAGCCTGTAGGTTATTGGTGTTTCATGTCTTTTCAACAAAAATATCCCTTTCTGTCTGTTGCATCAAGGGGACTGTGTTGCCGGGCAGCCACGCCATCGAACGTTACCTGATTGAAGAACAGCTGGATCGCATTATTCATGCCAACTTCTTGGAGAGAAAAGATTGGTCAGTTGTAGGGAACTGTGTCTGAAATTTATTGTGTTCTCTGTACATGTATGTGTGCATATATATATGTGTGAGTGTGTGCGCACGCGTGTGTGTGCACATTGATGTGCTGGGACAGGCAGCCAATTCATAGTATTGAATGTATAGTAATAGATGCATAGTACATGTGTTTAAGATACTGAGGTTGGATTTTTTTTTAATATGATGAAACAAACCTATATACTTTCGCCTTTTTCTTCTTTTTTTTCTTTTTAAGCTAGATTAAAACCTTTTACTGCACTCATACACATCATGTGCATGCATGCACATGCACAGGTAATTCTCCATTGATTCTAGTAAGATAGTAAATGATGATTTTTACAATGATGCACATTCAGCATGCCTAAAGGAGATTCAGACAGCCAGAAGTTCTCTGCCAGAAGAAATCACTGTTTATTTAGACATGTTAGTTTCTCTCTATTCTGTTATTGTGCAGATTACATATCGTTCACATCAGTTTTTACTCATTCTTACTTTTTGAAGAGTGAGGAGACTGTAAGGAGCAGTCAGTGAGGAGACTGTATGGTGCACACACACACCCTAAATCTAATTCTTTCCATACTACACTAGTTTCATTTTGACATTGACATCTGTCTTGTGTGCAGCGCTGCTTCTTTGTTGAGCTACCCAGTCAAAACCTTGCCTCTCAATTACATGATTGTGGAAGTGATGTTTGCTCAGCTGTTTCAACTGCCCTGTGCCCCCTACCTGGAGCTGTTCTATGGCTCCACGCTGATTGAGCTGTGCAAGCTGCAGCCCAGCTCCATGCCCCAAGTCGTATCCTTTCACCCCTGAAGTGTTGAGAACTGACTGTTTGTGTGACAGACTGATGTGTTTGTGTGAGAGGTGGCCTGATTATCATTGAGCGCTTAGACTTTAATTTCTAGAATCTCTCTCAAGTTACCGTTTGCGTGACAGACTGATGTGTTTGTGTGTGTGTGAGAGGCAACCTGATTATCATTGTGCACTCAGAACTTAAAGTTCTGAAAACTCTCTCAAGCTGTTCATGTGTCAGGGCTTGTCCATCCCCATGTGGGCACCAGAGCCAGAAGCATCCTCAAGCAAGCTACCTAGTCTCTTAGGGTAAGATTCGGTTGCATTACACACAGTCAGTCAGGTTAGACACGTGTCCTCTCACTGGGTCAAGCAGGCCCACAGAATCGGGCATCCTCAGGGCATCCTCAGTTTGGTGAGACTGTCAATGGCATCCAATGCTTCCCAACGCGCTTTGGGCATCAGATTTGGTGGGGGGGGGGGGGGGGGGGGGATTCTGGCCTCAGCAGACAAACTCTCAGGAAAGTCTCAAGACCAGTGTCTTGGACTTTTCACGAAACCTTTCAGACTCCTAGTTTTCCCCTACCAGTGTCATGCTGAGTCAGCGGATGTTGGATCGGGATTGTAAAGAGACAACTTGGACCCACTTTTAACAGGAGAAAACTATTACATCCGTGTACCAGCCTTAGGATCAGTCACTTTGGCAATGGCTGGACAGTCCTCAGATCAGAACAGGATACCAGACACTGGCAGACCTTGAGAAAACGGTCCCCTCAGTGGCCATGCACTCCAAAGCTTTTCAGTCTATGGACCTTGCCTTGGGGACCCTGTGTCAAGGCTTTCCCAAACTCGAATTTCATGAGGTGCTTCATCAGGAGAGCAATGTAGGGGATTCATGTTCGGTACAATGAAGTGTGCACAGGTTGATAGGAAGCAAGTGTGTGTGTGTGTGCATATGTGTGTGTGTGTTGATAGAAAGCAAGTGTGTGTGTGTATGTGTGTGTGTGTGTGTTTTGATAGGAAGTAAGTGTGTGTGTGTGTGTGTGTGTGTGTGTGTACCTGGATATGTTTTCCTGTTATTTTTCAGTGGAGACCTCTCAGATCAATATGGAGTGTGAGTCATTGAAATGTGTTTATTTTGTCCTGTACATGAGGTGTAGATGACCTGTGAAGAAGGGAGAAGAAGCAACCCATGTCATTTTTGTTTGTTCTTAATGTATTGTGATCAGAAAGGGGAAAAGGAAAATATAAGGCACACAGCTTTTTTTAAAACCATACTTTACTTAAATTCTTTGATTTGCATTGTTCATTCCTTAACCACTTTCCAGTTGGCCCAAGCTTCTGAGATGCTGTTTGAGAGGATTAATCACATGCACACTATCTGCATTGATAGGTAAATGTTTCAGGATTCGTTTCCCTTGATCTCATTACAGACGCCTTCTTTACTTAACAACAGTTTGATTATTTTTAGCATCCCCTTTTATAAGAGCTTGTAATCCTACAAAACCACACAAAATGTTATGAAACAAACTGCACTTTTATGCATCTCAAAAGTGAACAAAAAAAAAGACTTAACTGTGATTAGAGTAAACCATGTACATGCACATACACATGCACACTTACGCCGCACATGCACACGTGCACACACACACACACACACACACACACACACACACACACACACACACACACACACACACACCACACACCCCAGTGAACCAGAGGAACAATAAGAAAACAGTTCAGTTTTATAGCTTTTTTTTTTTTTTTTACCTATTCCAGATGAGACAGACACTGATTGACAGAAAAGTGGTATATTCCATTGAACAGAATCTAAAATTGTTAAAGCATTGTTGTCTTAATGTTGTCAGTTACTGTTTTCCTAGGGGATACAGAAACACGAAGTCAATAGAGAGGGCGTGGGAGGGAGCATTAGTAGGGTTTGTAGTTGAGATGATATTGTACCATACAACATCGGTTAAGGTTCAGGTTATATAGAAGTGGGAAATATGATAATTCAGAAAGGAGAAGATGGGTTCATATTGACATACTGGGAGAAAGAGGTGGGTAGCTGAACAACAGTATTTGGTTTCATCTGTATCTTTGTGATCAGATCAAAGAAAAGTCAAAATCAAAAAAGATTTTTGTAGATGTTTAGCCATTTATATCCAGTGGTGATGGAATGGTAATAAGTGATAATAACGAAATGAAAAAAAAATTTCTGTTTGTCCAAATTTCTCTCTTTTAGTTTTTACTTATACTTACTTGATTTATTTCTTGATATATTAACTTGCATTTTTTTTACATGTATCTTTGTTTACCTGTGTGTTTACAAAGTTCTTGTTTTGAAGATTTACGAGCATGTTCTTACACCTACATAAATTTATGACTTGCCCTCACTTGATTTACGTATTCTTTTGTATATGCTCATTTATTTATTCCTTGTTTACTTGTGTGTTTGTTTGTTTTGAAGGTTTGTGAACTGGTTCTCCTACCACCTGAGTAACTTCCAGTACCGATGGAGCTGGGATGACTGGTCAGAGGTGACTAGCATGGACATGGCTTTGCCCAAAGCTGTTTTTGTGTGTGAAGTGCTACTCAAGTGTATGAGGTATATAGAAGAATTTTTTTTTTAAGTTCTGTTTTCCTTTTTTACTCATATTTACCTATTCAAACAAATGCCTTATCTAATCATGACATGGAACATCAAATTATAAGGACCTTCAAAAAACAAGATCGTGAGAGCAGGAAGCAAATCATATCTCCATAGCCTGTCAGGCTGGAAGAATGATCATCTTTAGTGAGTTCAATTCGTTGCACCATATTCAACCTAGTTCCCTTTTTTCCTTAGCAAGGGAACACGGCCCCATTTATTCTTCAGCACTTATGGATCCCCTCGACCGGCCTTTAAGCTTGCTTTTGTTTCAGTTGGGGAAGCTTCTTTCTCTCTTCCTTCACAAAGGAGAATTTCATTTGTAAATGTCCACAGATTGTGCTTGATCTCCATCTCTCTTTGGCATTGGGTGAAACCGTTTTGCACCGTAGAGTCTCTTTCATTTCCTGTACTCCTGTGTCTGCCCTTCATATTGCTATTAGCCCATTCAAGCCTACACCAGTGATAATTATTTCTTATGAATTAGAGGGTCAAACTAGGCTCACAAAACTGCTTTCCAAGTGTTCAAGGAATCACAAAAATATTTGGGGTTCACATTTAGAACTGCTTGAAAGTTTACTACACACACACATGCATGCACGCACTTTGGCTCATACTCATTATCAGGCCGAGGAAGAGGATGAGATAGAAATGGATGTTAAAAAGCGAGGAGTTCATGACAAATTTTGTAAAACACTCCAAATTATGCAAAACATTCATTCACTGAATCCAGATTCCTGTTCCACTGTAGATAAAGGCCTTTTCTTCAAAAAGTTGTCATATCTGATGAAGCTTCTCATTTGATGCTGGTGTACAAGAAGGTATTGCATTCTTGTTACGTCTTGTATCGAGCTATTGCGGATTTCTGTTTTCGGATATCCCTCAATTTGGGCTGTTTACCCAGAACAATTGCCTGTCAACAGGGATTTCGTTAGTTATGCACAAGGTGTGTTGAAATCCACCCATGCATTTCTGCACATTTTAGTTGAACCAAAGTGATTAAACTGTCGTGTTTTACTTTTCAGTGTGCTCGCCATTTATCAGACAATCTTTTCGCTTCCAAATCGTTTCAGGAATCTGTACTTAGGGGAAAAAAAAATCGGCGAAGATAACACATATCTTTCCATTGCATATAACATTACCTTTTATCAGTTGTTAGACGAAGCAAATAGATCTGGAGAGACAACTGTTCGATTGAAGTGCACGCCAGTATAACTATCAGGACACTGACAGTCTGCATCACCCACATTTTGGCACTTTCTCTCTCTGATTGAACTCTGAAACTGACTGATAGGGCTAAACTGCTTTGGACATGCCCGCCAGTGCCATAATGCCTTATAAAAACTGCAAGGTAACTCTTGCTGAATGCAAGCTCAAACACATTTCCTCCATTGCAGATTTCAGATCACTGTAAGTTAAGGAAATGGTGTAGGTTTGAAAATTGTGTCAGTGATATTCTCCATGAACTTTGAGCTAAAGAAAATAAATCTGTCCTTTATCAGGAAAACTTCGTGACATTTTGAATGTTTGTTTTCTTATTAAGCTCAGCTAAGGGCGTTGTACTGAAAATTTTCCATAAAATTTTAATTGATTTACCATAAAATTATATTTCTGTCATTCAACAACAAAGCTTTTATCATTTTGAACAGTTTTCAAATCTTTCTGGAAGATAGGTTTGGCATCATATACTTTACCATGTCAGACCATAGCATTCAACGGCAGTTAGTTAGCTCTGCCAGGCTGAAATTTTTCGTGGCTAATGCAGTAATAAGACAGACACGTGACGCCCACCCTACTTCCGCCGTAGGCAGAAAGCCGATGTCTGCTTCCTGTTCCTCATTCATCTTCGGCCTGCAGCCTAAGCAAGATAAGTCTTGTGCTCTGTCTCGCCTTTCTTCTGCCTTGTGTAAAGATTGCTGTGTGTTTGCTTCTTTACTTATTCAGTTTGTGGCTTGCGCTAAACCCTGGGTACACTTGCCCTGTGAGGCTTTGGTTGGTGAGGTTTTATTTCATTCACGCTTCTATTGCTCTCGCGAATTTGTACGATTGTCGTGTCGCTTTATTGCTCTCGCGATTTTGTTCGATGTCATGTCGATATCGCGACTTTGTCTTTTCATCGCCATTCCAAAATTGGTACCCACGCCGGGGCAACATCGTTTCCCCTCACTGGGTTAGCATCCTCATAAATTATTATTTGTTTGTACTGGCTCTCGGTGCTTTGCGCGTTAGTTTTCACTCTCGCGCTCCCTCGGTAATTTTCTTTGCCAATCTAACATTCGCCGGTCCCTCGGACCGCCATTTTCCCTCATCAGCGGCGGCCATTTTGCCTCACTGCGTGCCATCCACGTGCGTCGTACCTGGGTTAGTTACAGAGTTTTCTCTCCATTAGTAGCACTAGACTTAATGTCTATGTACTAGTGCAGATCGATCGAGTTCCTTGTGATCTCGCATTTCACATAATTAGCTTCTAGTACTGTGATCGAGTTTCTTGTTCAATTCTCGATCCCTTGTACTGTGGTCGAGTATCTTACGATCTCTCGGTCCACTATTACAGGTGCTTATTTACAGTGCTGTAGCACTAGGTTGCTCGAATTTAGTTGATTAGTTTTCGATTGACCGACTTGTCTCCACTTTGTGGTCATGTGTTCCGTGATTGCCCTGCTGCCAGAGCCCAACATGGCGAAGGACAATGACGGATCAAGCCACTTTGCCTTTCTGAAGTTGCTCACTGCCCCAGAGGACCCGCCGGTCGATTCCTTGGGGCAATCTGTTCTTCCCGTGGAAGCACGTACGGCCGGTGTAGAAGGGGGTCCGCGGAGGGAACGCGCAACCGTTCCTCCTCTACCCGACCAGCGGACGCACGATCACTGCGTCCAAAGGTAAAATGGCAAGCTGCCACCATTGCTGCTAAATGCCTCTCATTTCAGATTTCTAAAAAATCTAAAGGCAAAGCACCCCTCAAAGGGAAGAGCCATCCTAAGAGTTCCTATTTGAACTCTCCTCTCCCGTTCAGACAGCTTGCCTCCTTCCCTTCCAACGCATGGTGACACTTCTCACTGTCATGCTGTGTCACGTGACCTCCGGCTCCCGGGGACCTTTGCCGAGGCACGAACCAGCACAGGTGTCGGGATGCGCCCGGAATCACCGCCCATCATTCGCCTGTATGAGCTGTCTGACTCTAGTCTTCCCGCCACTAGGGTCACACATGCTCGGGACGCTCTCCCCAACCGTGCCCCAGTGCAGCCACCACTATCGCATGAGGAGCGTCCATACTCCGGCAGCGGAGTTGTGGACAGTCCCTGGGACCCACAAACTGTCCATAACTCCGGTCTTGGCCGCAGGCACCGCCACGCCCGGACCTGTGTCGCCCAGACCCCCAACGGTCGACCATCCCCGATCGACCGTCGTACTCTCCCCTAGGGGTACAGGACGTTGGGGGGCAGACCTATTCCACCCCCCACTTGAGCAACGTCCGCGGTCCCGTTCCTCCGGGGGGGGAGCTACCCGTGGGACCACGGGTATCATGCATGATCCCAACCAGGGGGTGGCCACAGCACCGCAGCCACTCCAATCCGCACTCAGGCGGGTGGGGGCTCGGTTGCCATGCCCTCCACCACTCCCCCTGCCACACATGGATCCCACCAGGGAGGTGTATGAGGCAGTGCACTCTCGGGGGGGGGGGGGGGTACTCTCTCGCTACCCCTAACCCCCCCCCCCCCCCCCTTTCTGGTGGCACAGGTTACCCCGGCCCCCGAGGAAATTCTGGCCCAGGGCCACCACAGCCTGCATGCCTCCTCGGGGACCAGTGGCTCTATGCCCCTGAGAGGAAACAGTGGCTCAGATCAGACTTACACCAGGACCTACTCTTCGGTCGAATGTGGTACCCAGCCTCCCACAGCTGGCTCGACCTTGGTCCCCCCTCCTCTCGGGCGCTGTCCGACCAGCAGGACGGACCTCCCCCCCCCCCCCCCCCCCCGTAGTCCGTCTGCCGATCATGGAGCCACGAGGGACCCGCCCTCGCCTTCCCCCACTTCCCAGCCAGGGCGGAACCCTCACGCACCCCTGCTGTTGCCTCCTGCTGAAGGTTCTTCGCAACCTCGGCAGGAACCCGATCACCCAGAGTCTGAGGAGTAGGAAGAAGTACCTCTCTCCTCATTGGGAGACCTGGCCGCCCTGGAACGGTGGCGCCTGGAGACTCCCCCCTCCCCCCCCCCCCCCCATCCCCCTCCCCCCTCCCCGGGCAACATCCACCCTCGCGAAGTAGCTAGGCCGGACCCAGCCTGACATTCGCAATCTCGTCCCCAAATACTCGCCCCTCAGACTATTACCTCCCTCTGGGAAGGTCCGGCAACTCATGCCAGGGGTTTACAAGCCATCCGTCTGCCAGGGAAGGAGGCCCTCACGGCCCCCAATACGGCCCCAGTTGGCTCCTTCCTCAAGGACCCCCGGAAGCCCTCAATCGCCTCCCTGTTCTCGGACAACCCAGCGACCAGGGAGATGGCTATCTCCCCGGACAATCTCCAGTTTATCCCCAACCTGGCACCCCCTCGCTCCGCCACAATCTCCATGAAGCACCTGTCGGAGTGGGACTGCATGGTCAGGATGGGGCTGTTGCACACCACGGCGGGACATGTCTTTGTTGACATGCTCCTGCAGCGGGTGGAGGAACTCTGGCTGGAGGAGGACGGCGCCATCCCTGTGTCCCCAGACGATGACTCGGAGACACACCAGGAGAGGGAACCTCGCCCTTTCGGCGACCCACTGATGCGAATCTTGATTAACAAGATTTCGGATCACCTGTCAGCTGCGGCGGACAGCGCAGCCAGGACTCACTTCAATTTCTTATTGGCAGGGAGAGATGCCATGCTGTCACAGTCCAACATCTCCCCAACGCTCAAGGCGGCCTTGCAGTGCATCCCGGGGCAGGACCAGTCGCTCTTCGGCGACTATTCGACTGCGGTCATATCCCACGCAGTCGAAGAATGCAAGCAGGCAGTTTCATTCCCGGCCAGGCCTCCCCCTCCCCAGCCGCCTCCTGCTAGAACCCCTTGGCTTTCCCCCACTGCCCAGGCCAGACCCCTGCCCTACCCCAAGCAGGCACCACCTCGCACCGCTCGGCCCACCAAGCGCCCTGATAACCCCCATAGGCCAAAGCCGAAATGCCCCACACAGAATTTTCGGTTCACCCAACAGGTGCGGCCCCGGAGGTGACTGGAGGACTCACCCCCGGGCGCACGGGAGCAGGGACAACCCTTACCACTAACCCCACCTCCCGCCCACTCGCCCCCTCCTCACCCTGGCCTGTCGGCCCCTCTGGCGGGCAGCCTGTCCCGGCATGCCCACCAGTGGAGACGTATGGGCCTCAGCCCTTGGATAGTGGAGGTGTTACAAGAAGGGTTCTGCCTGCCTTGGGCCTCCGAACGCTCCCCTCTGATGCGTTCTCCCCCTCCCTCCCCCAGCCAACCCTCCCCGGGCCAAGCAGAGGCGCTTCGCCTGGAAGTCAAGGAACTCCTCAAGAAAGGGTCCATCACGGAGATTACCCATCCCAACCCGGGATTTTACTCTCACCTCTTCGTGATCCCCAAACCTTCAGGAGGATGGAGACCCATCCTCAACCTCTCCCCCCTCAACAAGTTCCTCAGACCCACCAAGTTCAAGATGGACACTCCGACTCAGATCAGAGACTCCTTCCACCACCTGGATTGGGCAACCTCCATAGATCTGAAGGACGCTTACTTCCAAATCCTCATACACCCATCCCACAGATGCTACCTACGGTTCGTCTGGCAGGGACGGGTGTTCCAGTTCAAGGCGCTCCCATTTGGCCTCTCCCTTTAACCCTTCCTCTTCACGAAGGTAGTCAAGGAGATGGCCTCCCTAGCCAGACAGGAGGACATCCACCTCCTGGTGTACCTGGACGACTGGCTTGTCCTGGCCCCACCCGCGCCCAATGCCAATCCCACACCAGCCGCCTCCTCAACCTTTGTTCTATGCTAGGGTTTGTCACCAACCCCAACAAATGCGAACTCAACCCCAGTCGGCGCTTCTCCTTTCTGGGTATGAGTTTCGACACAATCTCCATGCTAGTCTCCCCGACCCCAGAGAGGTCCGCCTGCATAGTGGACCTCATCTCCCACCTCCGCTGATCCACATGCACCTCGGCCAGAACCCTGACCTCCCTCCTGGGGATGATGGAGTCCCTCTTGTCCCTCATTCCCCTAGGCTGGGTCCCCAAGTGCCAACGCCAAAGGGAGTTCCGTCGTCGTTGGTCCCAGACCTCCGACCGATGGGACCAGACCATTCCCCTCGGACCTTGGTTCCAGTGGGCTACGGAGGAGTGGCTCAGCCCCTCCACTCTTACCCCCAGGGTTCCCATCTCCCTCTCAACCCAGCCCCTCCAACTCTTCACAGATGCCTCCAACTCGGGCTGGGGCGCCCACTTGGAGAACAGTCATGCCTCGGGAGTGTGGGACGCACAGACTGCACGTCTCCACGTCAACGTCTTGGAATTGGAAGCGGTCAGGCTGGCCCTCCTCCGCTTCCAATCCCAAGTCGCGCACCGATGTGTCCTCCTCCTCACGGACAACACTTTGGTGGCTTGCTATGGCAACGGGGGGGGGAGGGGGGGGGGGGCTCGCTCCATCAGCCTCTCCCTATGGACAGAGGCCCTCCTTCGCTGATGTCTTGCGCATGGAGTTACACTCCGGGCTAGACACACAGCGGGGACACGCAATATCCTGGCAGACTCCCTCAGCCGGTCCAGGTCCCTCCTACACACGGAATGGACCCTCAGCAGGTTAACCCTAGCGTCGGTGTGGGAGCATTGGTTCAGGCCGATGGTCGACCTATTTGCCACCCGATTCAACCATCGTCTGCCAGTGTATGTCTCTCCCGTACCTGATCCCCAAGTGTATGCAGTCGATGCCCTCACCCTGCCCTGGTTGGGTCTCTTAGCATATCCCTTTCCCACCCTTCCTGATCCTCCACAAGGTGATCAGGAAGGCGAGACTGGAGAGACCCAGGCTCATCCTGATAGCCCCATGGTGGCCGACCCAGTCCTGGTTTCCGGACCTCAAAGCCCTCTCCCATGTTCCCCCTCTCCAGCTAAACCTGAGGTGGGACATGCTCAGGCAACCCCACTCCGGCCGCCCTCACTCCAACCCCCGGATGCTCCGCCTTCACGCCTGGCTTCTGTGCCAGCCCGGGTGCAAACATCTGCCCCTACCTCCCAGTCGGACAGAGCCCAGTCCTTTCTAGACATCCTCGCGGGGGCAGGGGCCTCGCAAAACCTGCGGGACTTAGCCACGGCCTCACGCAGAGCCAGCACTGAGTCCCTCTACGATTACCGCTGGGAGAGATGGGTCTCCTGGTGCTCTGACAACTCTGTCCCCCATGATCGCCTATCCAATATCCAGATAAGCAACTTCTTATCTCACCTATCCTCGACGCGTAAGCTATCTGCTAGCTGCATCCGGGGCTACAGGTCAGCTATCTGCACCACTATCCGCCAACTCGGAGGACCGTCTTTTGAGAATGACTTCCTTCTCAGAGAGATCTCCAGGGGGGTGGCTCTACATGAGTCCCAGTCCCCTAGGCGCATACCCCTTTGGGACCTCTTTATTGTCCTCGACGCTCTCAGAAAACCCCCTTTCGCGCCTATCACCACCATCCCCTTTGACCTCCTTTCCCTGAAAACCACATTTCTCCTCGCCGTGGCTTCGGCCAGAAGACGAAGCGAAATTCATGCCCTTAGCGGGGACCCCAGAGACATTGCCTTCCATAGGGACGGTTCTGTCTCCTTGAAGTTTCTCCCCGAATTCTTAGCTAAAAATCAGGAACTGGGCGCTTTCTCTCCTTCCCTCGTCATCCACTCACTGGCGGATATCCTGGGAAGACAGGAAAAAGGGGGGACATGGACCTGTGCCCGTCTAGGTGCCTCAGATACTACTAGGAACGCTCGCGCCCCAGGCACACCTCCCAGAGATGTCTCCTCATCTCCATTAACCCCAACAATGCTAAAGACATCTCGGCGGGCACTATCTCTAGGTGGTTTTCCAGGACGGTCAGATCTGCCTACGCCCAGGCGTACAAGGATCTCCCCGTCCCATCCCCCCGGGCTCATGAGGTCAGAGCGCTGGCCACTTCCGCGGCGTTCGAGCACTCTGTCCCCATGCGCCATCTATTGGAGGTAGCCTTCTGGCATTCGGAAAACCCCTTCATAAACTTTTATTTAAGGGACATCTGCATGACCAGGGCTGATGGTTCGAAAGGGATCTCTTTTGTGGTGGCTAATGCAGTTATATCGGTTCCGCCCTCTAACCCCAAGAACCATTAGGGCACACGGCCCTCCTCCAATTCCTTTAAATTCTGCTATGGTCTGACAGGGTAAAGTATATGATGCCAAAATGGGGAGTTTTTATTATACTCCCTGTTTGGCTAGTATACTTACCATGTCAGACTCTAATGCCCACCCTACCTTCCCCTCTAGCGCCAAGGTTCTCGGGGTTACCTTGCGTGCAGGCCTCGCTGAATGAGGAACAGGAAGCGGACATCAGCTTTCTGCCTAGGGCGGAAGTAAGGTGGGCGTCAGTGACTGTCTTATTACTGCATTAGCCACGAAAAATTTCGGCCTGACAGAGCTAACTAACTGCCGTTGAATGCTATGGTCTGACATGGTAAATAAACTAGCCAAACAGGGAGTATAATAAAAACTCCGCATATTTGAAATATAAAGCCAGATGCGCTGTCAGTCAGTGATTACATCAAAATTAGAATTATGTCATTGTTGAAAGATCACCCATGATTATAGTATTACATTGCAGATTCTCCTACCATCAGAGAATTAGTGAAAGTGTACCAGAGAGCTTCGCCAAATTTGTCCCAGAGAAGCCACAGTGTGACTACAAATATGAGCAGGAAGGTGCAGGTAAAACTTGTTTGTTGTGTCTTGTAAACTTTTTCAGAACTGTTCTACCCTGTACTGCCATTCCAGGCATCTACTGTTCAGTCCTATATTGTCTGTGGAGAATGACCCTGTGTTTGATTCACATATGGGGATTACGTAGGAAACCTTAGGGAGAAAAATGCATCAGTTTGGGATAATGGCTTTTTAGGGCTTAAAAGTTTTGAAATAGTATTTTGAGGTTTTATATAAACAAGCAATCAAGTTTCAGAAATTAAATTTGTTTAGAGCTCCAGAATTTTCAGTACGTATTTGTGGGAATGTTACATTAAAAGAAATTGCAATTAAAGGGTTAATCCAAGTTACATGTTCACATGTTGATTTTTTGCTGCAAAAATAAGAATGGATTAAGAGGCTTGCTGTATTGCATAAGATTTTATGTTGTGTATGACTTATTCTGAATATGGGTGATCTGGAAGAGGTGAGGGTAGCAAATATGCTTGGTAGATTGGAACATAGTCAAGACAGATCCCTTTACCAGTCATCATGGGAAGTCTTCACCCCATATATACACAAGGTAATACATGAAGCCAAGATCAAAGGTCCACACCTGTTCCTGACTGCGTCCAAGTGGCCCACCCAGCCTTTTTTTTTTTTTTTTTTTTTTTTGCTGTCCCAACCTCTGCGCCACCTCAGAGGCAGTGCACCCACGCCGCTCATTCCGAAACCCCGTCCACAGCCACAGCCCGGTCGGCCCCGCCACAGCCCGGCACCAGCAATCCACAGGGAGCAGTCAATGTCAAGTCGTCTAGAGGCAACCCACCGGAGGAGACACCGCACTGCTGCCGAGTCACTTCGATGGTGTTCAGTGGCGCCTGTTCTGATCTAACATATGCAGGACACCACCTACTAAGCCCCCTACTGACGACAATAATTGCTTAGTCGCGGAGCCGGCGTGAGTGAGCTCTTCATCTGGAGGGCACCACAACGTCCATCCAACGACAGCCCCCATGGACTTGCCGATACCGGTGACCCCGAAGGAACCAAACCAAGGCCACAGACGTGGAGAGGACATCGAAATTGAGGTCACCATGAGAGCAGGGCATGAAGGGCCACAGAATTTGAGGCTTTTTTTTTTTAATGCTGATCAGTGAGAATGAGGATGATTAAGGTGATGCTACGGATTTCCATTTCGGTCTGAGACTACGTGACAGGGCTGTACTCTACGCTTCCTTTCATAATATATCTCAACGTCAGCCAGGCCCGAGAGATACAGGCACCTGCGGTGTTGGTCAGGAAATTTGAGCAACACTCTCAGAGACGCATCCATTAAGTGGATGAAGCTCGACTGTGTGTTCCCAGTCTTCCCAACTGAGTCCGCAGCAAACTCAACTCTGGGTAGGAGCCGGTCGGGGCAGAAAAACCCACATGACTCTGATGGGATTTGAACCCACGACCTCCCAGCCGGGACCGCGACGCTAACCACTTCGCCACGGCGGCTGGTGGCCCACCCAGCCTTGGTACCCAGACCATCTGACCCTTACACTTGTCCTACCACAAGAACTTCAAGTCAAGAGGGGCCTGTTGCAGCAACCGCACTCAAGGATTCTTCACTCAAACCCCCAATTCCAGCACCTTATGCATGGCTCCTTTGCAGATTGAGTATGCACATCAAAGTTGAATCTGCTCATCATAAGGACTGCTATTGTTATGTGGGCCCTCACGGCGGGTGGGGCATCAGTTGAGTTAAAAGCTCATGTATCAGACTCTAGGCATTCAGACAACAAAGCCTTGTATGACTTGCATTGGTATAAGTGGCTGGCCTGTTGACAAGAGCTTGAGGTGCCAAAGACCACTCCATCCAGCATGCAGTTGGCTAATTTTGTTGCACACCTGCACATGCAGTTTAGACTTTTGCTGGTTTTGGCTAACTCAGGCTACATTTCAGCATTACGCATGACCATTCTGTGGTCAGGTGATCCTTCCTTTGAGTCGGATGCCCTTCTCAGGGACGTTGTGCCGGGAGCAGCACTCCACAAAACACAGAATCCAAGAAGAGCTTCTGCTTAGGATCTGTTTCTGGTGCTGGATGTCCTAGGAAACCCCCTTTTGAGCCAGTGTCTTACATACCATTTGATCTGCTGACCAGCCAAACAGCCTTTTCTGGCATTGGCCTCTAGCAAGGGCAGAAGCAAGATCTGTGTTCTAATAGCGTGATGCCAGGGTGCCAGGGGTATTGCATGGTTCAGTCTCCCTGAGATTCTTCCTGGAGTTTCTGGCTAATACTCAAAGAGTGAAGTGACCCCTTTCCAGCTGTCAGAATTAGACCCAAATCAGACATTATGGCCTGAAGAGAAGACGATCATCTTTGCCCAGTCAAGTGCATCAAATGGTCCTGGGAAAGAGCCTGCCCAAAACATTCTTCTCAGAGACGTCTCCTGATCTCCATCAATGAAAAGTACCAGAAAGATATTTCAGCTTGTACTGTCTCCATAAGGATCAGGCAGGCAATTTTCAGAGTGTACAGGAAAGCTCAGAGAGACACCAGTGGTTTAATTCCAAGTCATATGAGGTTAAAGTGCTGACCACATCAATCATGTTCTATCACTCGACCCTCAGCCAGGCTTTGGAGGCAACCTTCTCGTGTTCTGAGAGCCCTTTCATCGCCCACTATCTCAGGGATGTCAGAATGACCAGGACTGATTGTTCCTAGGGGATGTCCTTCATAGCAGCTAACACAGCTATTTCTGTCACAAGGAACCCACATGCAAACCTGTGAGGGCTCTGTCCTCCTCTTCCTTTGAATTCTGCAGTATCTTGACTTGGTATTATATATGATGCCAGAATGGGGAGTTTGTTCTATCTCCCTGTTCGGCTAGTATATTTATCATGTCAGGTTGGCATTCCCACCCATTCTTCCTGTCTAGCATTGCTGCAATTCCCATGGGATTCTAACTTACCATAGGAATGAGGAACAGACACCATGAGCAAGGAAGGGAGGGAAGCGTGCTAAGACAAGCAGGGTGACAGTATTTGTGATTTAGAAGAAAAAAAAAAAAAAAAAGAAACACGATCAGCACAGATGTTTGCTCTGTGGGCAGGCTCATTGCCAGGCACGATGGCAGCCCACCAGCTGATGAACTCTATCAAGTCCAAGTGTACGCCAGATGAGGCGGCTCAAGTCTTGAGGGATCTGCCCAACAAATTTCCCAACGGAGAGGATAACGGTTGGTCTTGTGTACCTGCTTTTGTACCCTTGTATATGTGAATGCGCATAAACTTGTTATATACAGATAATATTCTCTGCTGTAGGTTATGGAGACCAGGCCTGCAGGGTAATTTTTGTTAAATTAAAAAAAAATCATTCTGATTTACAAAAAACACCTTCTTTGGAGAATATTTGCTTCTGAACAGGAAATGGGAAGGTTGTTGAGGGATGAAGGAGAGAGAAGTGGGGTAGGGGAGGTAATTTAGAAGTCAAGTTGGAGATGATGGGAAAGCCAACATGGGCAGAAAGGAAATGAAGCAGAAATCACCCGTCCTCCCCTATCACTCCTTTATCTGTGGAAACCTTGCTGTATAAATATACTGCAAGACACATGACTCAACTGTTTCAAACAATAAAGAAAAAAGTGGGTTCATGAATGATTGAATTGATGGACTTTTTTGATTTGCAGTCATTGACACTGATGTTTATATCTGACTTGTTTCTGACAGACAATGCCGCCTACCATCCTCTGAAGATAGATGCATTTGTGTCAACGCTGCTGTTTCTGGGATCAAAGTCCTTCAGCCATTCCTTTGCTGCTCTTGCCAAGTAGGGGTCATTCATACCTTTTCACAAACACACACACATTCACACACACACACACATTCACTCACACACACACACACACACACACACCACTCACACACACATTCACATAAACACACACACATTCACATACACACACACACATACACACACATACACATACACACACACACACATACACACACACACACACACACACACACACACACACACACACACACACACACACACACAAGGATCATGGGCCCCAGGAGAAAGCATGAACCTCACTCACTTGAAAGGCTGAAGCCAACATGACTACAAAACATGTCTTCGAGGTGAGGTTCCTGACAGAGGATTCGCTGAGTCACTGGAGGCCAGATACCCCAAAACTAGTGGTAGATTCTGCTTGGGACAACGACTGAGTCATACAGATCTGTTGAAGAGTACGCATTGAGTTTTGTTAGGAATGGATCATGGTTTTTTTGTTTTTTGTTTTTTCCTGCGTACACAGGCTGATACTCCTGCCGACTCTCCCTATAAAGACAGGCAAGGATAAATCACACCTACCCAACAAAGGGAGTGGAGTTTTGTGTGTATGACCGTTTTTTATCCTGCCATTAAGGCAGCCATACTCCAACTTCGGGGAAGGTGCATGCTATGTGTAACGTGTCATCCATACCACCGGCCAAACTGGCCTTCTCTTCCGAAAGTTGATGATGGGATTTTACGTGTGTGTAAGATGTTATATGTGCATTCACACACGGAACCTCGGTTTATAGTCTCATTCGAAGGACTGTATGAGAAATGGAGTCAGAACCAATGTTAACTCCTAGGGAAAAATCCCCCTGTACCGAAACGGCCCAGCGGAGATTCAAACCCGCAACCCCAGGATCACCAAGATTACGAGTCCAGCGCTCTACCACTGAGCTATTCCGGCCCCCAGATTATGGTTAATATCAGTGTCTCACAAGTGTGAATGTTTTGGCAGTGGCTGATCTGAACCCTTAGAAAACTAGCTGGCCTTGACATTCCCTCAAGTCCCTCAGAAAATGAGGAGGAGTGAAGACATAGTTCCAGTGTTTCCTGCTGGTCAAAATCTTAGAGAATACTGTTGTAGTCTGTGTGTTACAGGGAAGTAATATTGAATATGTTTTTTAATATATACAGTAAGACCAGGCTTGCACAGACAGACCCATTAAAGTTTCCAAAGGAACCTGTTCATCAAAAGAATGAAACAATAGAAAAGCACAGGTCAAAAGAAAGAAAAAACAGAAAATACACTCAGGCAGTGGTGAAGCTGTAAACCAAGGGTGTACATGAAATCAAGACTCAGTCATGTAACTGTCTGTGAAGAGTTGTATCCCTTTCTCAGATTTTTTTTTTCTTGGATTGTTTGTTCAGCTATTTTTTCAATGTTAATAAAATAAAATAAAAAAACCTTAATAATAACAAAAAGTTAATGTCCTAACTACTTACACACACATACGTATATACTATCCCATAAACCATAAGTACTAATAATCTAGAAGTGACTGTAACATTCTGCTCCAGACTAGGTAATATTGGGTCCAGGAAGATTATTTTTCATTTCATTTTGATGGTGTTGTCAGGAAGCACTGTCATAGTTTTGCTTTCAGGTGTACTAAACATCTTTAAATGCTTGGACTGAAGTACAGTGGGCTTTGACAACTTGATCATACCATGCTGTTTTGTCCAACAGGTTCTATCCTAACCTCAAGTCACTGGCAGAATCAGAAGAAGGGCAGATCTACCTGCTGAAAACTCTGTACAGCACATGGAGAACACACCAGCAGGCAAGTTGAACAGCGCTCGCACCTCTAATATTTAACTCACTTTTGTACCCAAACGGAAGTTGTAAAATCGTTTCCTGGATTTGTTTTAGCCAGTAGCAACATGGTTGTGAAATTGTTCAGCCAAGAGCAATGAAATCTTGCATTTGAAGCTGTATTGAAAAAAAGAAAGAAATTAAATGAAAGGCACTTTCTGTTTTAAATGTAACATTTATTAACAACAGTGTCAAGTCTTTTGCATCTGTGTAAGAATATACTATCAGTGGATGGGCTGTGTGCAACAATTCTTTCTATTAAAATGCCACTCCTGTGTTGAATTTGCCACAATCAGAGGTTTTATAGGGCTGGGTTAGCTGGTAGGCAGTCAGTATGCTGTTGTATTGGCTTGTGTTTCTATTCTCTAATGCAATGTATGAAGTCACTGCGACTAAGACATGTAAGTAAAATGAAAGGATAAGGATTTTTTTGCCAGAATGGAATTTGATGTTATTGTAAATAGTATAGTTTTGGTGAAGCTGTTAACTACTGGAAGGTCACCTGGGATAGCACAGACGTCTGCCACAGTTAAACAGACCCTGGATCTGCCCATGAATCTGGATTTCCACCAATATTCAGTGGGCGAGTCCTTGAGTCACATCTATCTTTCCACCAAAATTTTTTTAAATCAGTTCAGTAATTTCTTTTTTTTTCCCGCCCTAATCTTGGTGAAAGAGAGACATACAAACCAATAGATGAGGGTGAATGCACAACCTCGATGGAGGTAACAATGTACGTCAGACAGTCAGTCTTAATTTCAGCAGAGGCAACCAGAAAATGTCATTCAGCATGTTTTCTGTTCTTATTTCTTGAGACCATTACCTTGCTGTATTGACAGTTGCTTGCTCAATGGCTGTTGCTGTGATTGTCAGCTGCTTAGCTGGGTCAGCAGCAGCCGTCTTTGATCACACTTGGCTTATGCTTCGTCAACGGCCATGTCGATCATTGTCACAGAGAGCATGTGTAACTAACTCTGCTTGCATTTGCATCTATACTCTCTACTTTATAGGGCTGGGTTCTTCCTCGTTATGGGTGGTAAGAAATGCGAGATTGGTATTTCGCTATAATTGTGAATGAAACTGTCAAATTACGCTCCTTTTCACTTTTGTGATGACAGTGTTTCAATCCTTTATGATTTTGGGTGGTAATTTGCTTCAGGAACATGACAGGAAACATCTCTGTGAAAAAAATGGTTTAGAGCGTGCATTTGTGTCGTTACAGATGATTGTTGTTCTGGTTGACAAGTTGCTGAGGACTGAAGTGGTACAGTGCCAGGCTGTTGCCAACTGGGTGTTTTCTGACCAGATGCAGGCCGACTTCACAAGGTACAGGCTTGTCCAGCAACAGTTGTCTGTGCATACAAGGTCTCCTCCATCTGTGTAGCCTTGGAATATAAGAGGAAAAAGTGTAAAGGATACTTTAACTATGTGACCACACCAAAACATGTATTACAAGGTACATATCCTAAACAAGGAACAAAGTTTACAAACATTTTACTTAGCTTTAAGACCCGGTTTGACTCGGCTTCCACACAGTGTATGTAAGTTATATTAAAAACAAAAGTTGTGTATACTCAGCTTCCACACAATGTGTGTCAGTTATATTAAAAACAAACACTTGCGTGTATTCAACTTCCACACAATGTATGTAAGTTATAAACAAACACTTGTGTATAGAGAATGTTCACACAGTGTATATAAGTCGTACTAAAAACAAACACTCGTGTATAACCTTACCTTTATTTCAAAGAAGGGGCAAACCAGTTCAATTGTTAAAAGCAGAACTGACTCCTTATGGTCCTTGATGCCACTGTTGGTAGGGTCTAATGTTCTAATTCTATATATTGAACTGAAATCGCCACCTGTATGCTTTCAGTTTCTTTGTTTGGGAGATTCTGCATGGCACCATCAAGAAGATGACCAAGCAGGTGAATCAGCTGCAGTCAGAAGTGGACGATGCCAGGGACAGGCTAGATGCTGCCAAGAGAAAGGTCAGTTGGGTTCTGTCTGGAAAAGTGTTCAACAGGTCAAAACCCCTGGTCCTAGAAACAAGGGATAACATGTCTCATAATCAAGACTTTCAGACAATTTCATGGTCTCTTGGTTGCTCCTGACTGTAGATTTGGTTTTGGTCTTACACGAGATGAAATTCCACTTTTAATCCACAACAGTACTGCATGAATATGAGTTCTAGGCTCAGTTCCAGTCTTGTCAAAGTAAGAACTAAGGGGGGGGGGTGGATCAGCTAACACTGACTCTTTGACATTGAGAATAGATACTAAATTAACATTTTGCCTTAGCTAAGCATTACGAAATGAAGGCATGAAACCGAGTTTTGCTTGACAAAAAATGGGTGGAAAATGGGTCTTCTTGTGATGTGCACATCTGCACCTCTTCATAAAACCAGCCAGATCAGGTTAAAGCATATCCAGTTCATTCAGATCTTATGTGTCAGATATTTTTTTGCATGATTACATCAAAGCATGTCAGATGTTTATACATAACTTCACTGCACCAGTATTATGTCATTTTCACATATTTACTGGTATTCCTTTTAAGCATCAGTGTTTTGGGATTGATGCTGATAATGTAAAATTGTTGGGCGTCACTCCACAGGAGGCAGATGGGATGGAGATCTTCTCCGATGAAGAAGTTCCAACAGAAGAAATGATTGAACGCATGGAAGAGAGACTGGAGACTGCAACAAGTCAACAGAAGAATCTCTTCCTTATCATTTTCCAGGTATGGCATGAATGTTATATTTGGCACAATTTATTCTGTAGTCATAGTCCAAGCAAGGCTTCGCTCTTGTTCCAGGGTTCGGGTTGGATTCCTGCTTGAGATGGCAGGATTGGAAGTGATTTTGACTTTGAAATTAACATTTGTGTACGCTCCAGTCCTGTTTTAGTTCAGATGAGATTGTAAACCGAGGACCTATGGAACACCGTCAGGGGAAGAGGAAGTCATTGTGTGCTGATGGGATGGATGACATGGAATTAAAACACAGTGTTCGTGTTGAGTCAACAGCCTGGAAGATGGAGTGTGGCGGTCTTAGTGGTGGGATTAGAAATGGTCGCATACGCAAAAATCTCTCCTGTGGTGAACCAGAGTTTTAGTGTTAAACAGGCAGGGAAATAAGGAGAGGAAGTTCAAGAGACTGTATACATAATGGTGTATTGATTCGAGTGATTCTCTCTGAATTAGATGTCTTTGGGATACAACAAAAAAAAATCCTTAAAATTTTTTTTCTCCATTGTGTTAGTTGCAAAGCGAGACGACTGCAGGGGGAAATCTAAACAAACCTTAAATAAATGTTAGCGAACCACCCAGAGAACATGGACAAACGAGTCACAAGACGAAACACAACGCGTTTCGACCTCTTAGGTCTTCATCAGGTGAGACATAAACGAATATTCGTTTATGTCTCACCTGATGAAGACCTAAGAGGTCGAAACACGTTGTGTTTCGTCTTGTGACTCGTTTGTCCATGTTCTCTGGGTAGTTCGCTAACATTTATTTAAGATTTCTCCATTGTGTTGTTTTTCAGGATCAAGTTGATCCAGGATTACAATCATTAAGTTTGAACAAAGCATGAAAGTGTGGAACCTGTAGTATTGAGTTTGGAATGATTAGCGCTCAGACTTTCATTTTTTCAATTGATCCTGTGATCAGAAAATCGTACACATTTAATTTAGTACAGTTGGTATTGACTACTCCATTTACATGTCTATTCTAGTTACTTGAATACATTTGTAGAGGTTCACAACTTTGCAGACAGATCACACTTCCAGACTTATCTGATTATTTGTTCATGTTTTCAGAGGTTTATCATTGTGCTGACGGACCATCTTGTCAAGTGTGAAACTCACTCCATGGACTACAACACTCCCTGGTACAAGTGGGTCATTGAGCGCCTCCAGCATATCTTCCTTCAGGTAAACCAACCTCCATGTTTTCCTCTGCTCATTGCTGATCATCTTATCCAGTACCAAGAAACTGAATTGACAGAGTTTTGCATGGGGGGGGGGTGGGGGGGGGGGTTCAGTCTTTTTTCAGTATTCAAGAAAGCACTGTGAGATGATCGACAGTCGAGAATATGTACAGTTTGGCATAATCAGTAAAGTTTGGGTCATAAAGTGAGCAAGAAATGGACATCTATGTATTTGAGTATGGACTATAGGCCATTTGTTATGGGCCATTGCATTACTTACAAGTCATTTTGCCTCCCATTCGAATGAATTGTTCTGTGTTGTTTACTTATATGTCACCCCTGCAATGTAAAAAACAGACCGCATTTCTTGTGATTTTTTGGCTTTGGCCAAAAATCTTTTTGGTTTATTTGTTTATAGATTTTTTTTTTTCCTTTTGTTTATCTACTATTTGCTCAGCATTTGCTTTGCTTGCTGAATTTGGGCTTTCCCAAACCTCCTTGAAAACCTTTGAAAATCAGGCCATCAATGAAAAATTATTTTAAAACAAATTTTTACAACATTGTCATGATCCCGGATGTCGTCTGCTACTTAACCAAGGGAGATAATTTGTAACTTCAACAATTTTTATGTATGTATTGCAGCAATGAATTCTTTTAAATATATCCTTGAAAACTCCATGAATTTTGTTCTTGGGAGTCCGTAGGAACCCTGCTTTCTGTTTCGCTCTTGCTAAGCTTGCTGGGTTCATGCACTCAGCGCTGCCAAAACCCTGACCTCTCAAGGTTGGGGTCTCGTTTCAATAGTCAACCAGAGCTTCAATCATCACCATTTTGCTTTTTTAGTTTTCAAGCTCCATGGTGGGCTAGCAAGCACATAAAGTAGCTTTGGGCAAGCATCCTGTACCATAGACCAAGTAATCAAGCCACTTTGAGTAGCTTAGCCAGTGCGTGGGTGTACATGGATTTACTGGATGTATGATGGACGGGGCTTGCTCATCAAAGTAGTGTTTGTTGCTCTAAACAACATGAAGTAGAGACCTGTCTTCACTAGAACCAGCAATTTCCCTTAGAATCTTCAACTGTGCTGTTCACATTTTCCAGCAGTCTGCATCATGATTCAAGGACACTTTAAGGGTCGTATTCAGACAGGTACGATGAACTGAATTTAATAGGTGGGGGGGAGCAAATTTTTTGAAGGGTTTGAAAAACTAATATACATAGAATCAGGTCAGGACTGCAAAGGAAGCAGTGTAAAACTTTGAAGTTCTGTTCATTAAGGAAGCTCGTGGTGACCTGGACTTTGCAGACATAAGCAGTGCCATGCAGGAAAGAGGTCTTTCATGAGCCATCAGCCTAGCACTGCTAACATATTGCATTAATCACTTCCGGTAGAGCAGATTTAACTTTGTGTCTTACACCTTTGACTTGTGTGATAGGGTGTCATCCATAGTTGGATTTCCTGTCCTTTAAAATGGTATCTTCTATCAATAGAAAATTAGTCAAAGCACAGTTGGACCATCTTATAGTTCAGTATCCCGATGGTCACTGGATCGTTCACTGCGAATGCCACCAAACTGCTGCAAGGTTTTTTATCATTTGGGGCAACATTGCATGTGCGTTTTGATAAATCTGTTCCATATGTTCAGAGTAAAGCTTAATCGCATTGTGCTCCTTCTGCTGATCAAATTGTGGTATAGGTATCCATTTTGTCAACAATTTTCTGTTATGATCATTGCGTACAATTCATTACACTGTGCCAACTGAAAGTACACAGCCTCCAGCTATTTCATTGACCGACATACGCATTATTTGCACAAGCCTTCTTTTGTTCATATGTAGCGTATTTTGTTCATCCCCTAACGCTTGGCTGGATGACAAGAACAGAAATCATCTTCAGAACTGACCATGTGATTCAAACACTAAAAATCCTTAAAAACAGCCTATCAATTTTTGGAATTTGTGGCTACATTCATCTCAAAGTTCTAGCTCTGTGAACACATGGAGATGTAGTTGTCCCGTTTGGGGAACCAGACCACACAGCAGAAAACTTTCAGACACCATCGTGCATTACAATAAAATAAAGACAAAAGTTTTCTACAATATTTCAGGCTCATAGCTTTGTCTATCGAGTAATGGCAGGGCATGTACACTGTGTATTAACAGCCCCAAATAATTGTTAAGGGCAATATATGTTCAAATAAATCCACTTCTGTTGCAGCATCATGAGCTGGTGTTCAAGTACATCAACACGCTGGAGAGCCTGCTGTTCACATCCGACATTGACATCCACATCCTGGAGGTGTTCCAGCAGTTCTGTGCTCTTCGTTCATGATCCATGCTCTTCGTTCATGATCCATCCTCCTCAACAGCCATCATCTTTGTATCATACAACTGGCAGGACAGGCATATTCTATGAAGATACAGCAGGACGATGGAGACGAACAAGAGTGTGCAAGAGTATGGAAGGAATATTTAGAGAAGACGTTGACATTCTGACTGAAAGTAGATCTCTAAATCTCCTTTGTTCCTTCAGGGCATCAGACATAACCTTGTCATGGACCTTCGTTAGGCTCTGCATCATGCCAGTGGCCATCATGTTTGAATTCAAGTTTTATATCAGTTCCGATTGTGACTGTGTATGGTGTTGTGGTTGATCACTCTTTACAACAGTGTGTCCTCATTAGAAATGAAATGATTAACAGTGCACATGTAGTGGATTGATAGACGAAGCAAGAATGTGTTATATTCCATAGACGTTTGGTGAGACAGCTATATTTGTAGGGATAAAAGTCTGTAGTTTTTATTTACCCATAGTTTGTAAGATTACTTCAGACTATCACTACATAGACACTAACAGACCAAAAAGATGATTGATGTATTTCTGTCTTCAATTTTGGCCATATACATCTTTGTACTGTCCACGTGTACAGATTATCACCTGATTTGGGTCACATGTTAGGGACCTCATTTTAGTCGGATACCCTTTGTGAATTTCATGTCTACAGGATCTTCCTTATTGTAGCTGAACAATACCCTGTGTGAATTTCATGTCGACAGGATATCTTTAGCATAGCTGAGTGATGCCCATGCATGTCTGCAGAATATTCCTCACTGTAGCAGGGCAGTACCCATTCAGGACGTGAGGATGCAAGTCAATTCCTGCCCCGATTTAGAAAAAAGTCTTACTGTTCCATGTTCATCATTAAAAAGTCCTATCTGTACAACAAAGCTCAGTGTTGTATGCTGGATTTTGTCTTAAAAGAAAAACAACACAACAGAAGTAAACAATTGGTAGCTCCAAACATGCGTGCTGTTTATTGTGTGAAAGGAATTGAGTTTCCAACTCATTCATAGATCAGTTCCTTGTTCCTTTGTATGTGTGTATGCATTATTTTCAGTTCACCAGGGCCTTTAACCCTCTTGTATTCAGATTCTCTGAGGCCAAATTCCCCTAGTTTTCAGATTTGTTTGGTGAATTTAGCCTTAAAATGGGTATGTATGGTTCATGCTTCACCACAACCAAGAATAAACCTCTAGAGCTACGAAATTCCGCATGTATGGTCACAAGGCTTTGTTCTATACTGTGAGCAAGATTTTGTGTGTCTCGAGGTGAAAGGTCGTGTTACTGTCACCAAAATGTCACCCAGTGTGTCACATGCGACGGTGACAATTCTAATACAGCACACCAACATGCAGTTATCCCATGCACATGCATGTTAGTGTTGTAAAATGAAAGCTGCAGCCTAACTGAGATGGTCTGTTTTCTGTCCGCCTGTTCAGTTCCCACAGGTAATCCACAGAATGTCACACACAACTAGTGTCAATTGTCACTACTGAACAGTTACTGTTACAGATTCAAGCACAGTTCCTCATTGTTTTTCAGTCACTGTTCTAAGCACCTTATACATGTCCATATGTATTTACACAATGTATAGCTGTACAGTGAGGAAATTGAGTACAGTGTCACTGCCAAGTGTCATCAAAGCACTGTCACCATAAACTACAGGTAAGCATATATACATGTACACACAAACACAGAGACTAACAAACTGCCCTACTATTGAGCCACTATCTGCGCATGGTAGTCATGGAAACAGTCATTCTTATGAAAGCATAAAGGCACCTGACGGAAAGAACACATATATGACGTTTCTACGCGGCGTCCCTTAGTTGTTATATGGAATAATCAGTACAGAGACATAGCCCTGCATTTCGTCAGGTGTTGTGTCGAACCATAGGGAGTCAGGTGTGCCCTTAGCTGCTTGTTTTTGTTGAGCGTATCTGTTAGTTTCTTCTGCTACTAGTTGAAAAAATGTGAGAGGTAGAAAGAAGAGATAATCTAGTGCGGTGGCAGTGAGTGCGCAGGGCCTGTCAGCTGTTGGAATGCGGCTACGTGGGCAGGATGTGTAGCCGGTCGCCATTGTTTTGCAGAACAGCGAGTAGCACGCTGTTCTCAGGGTTGCTTTCACCATTTCCCTCTCCTTCATTGATGCTGATTTCAACATCATTCTCTTCTCCTAACTCTCCATTTTCATATTTCTCTAATTCTTGCATAATTTGATCCCACTCCTCCGCTGAATACTCAGGAATATCATCAAACTCGCTGTTGTTAGCAGACAACGCCATTGTGAAAATCGGTCAGTCTCACGCACAACTCTTTGCTTGCAGTTTCTCCTCTTTCTTAGTGAATGGAAGTGGTGCCAGCATCCAAAAATAGTGCTGCTACATTACTAGGCGCTATAGTGGGAAATCCCCTACAACTTTTAGTGGCTCTCCGAGTATTTTCACGGAGTCCGCACGTGATGGAAAAGTACCATACACATGCGGCGGGCAGCTCCCGTCTGCGGCCGTTACGAAATTTAGCGTGCTGTCTCAGCACTCCCGTCTGCGCCCATTATGAATACAAGAGGGTTAAACCAATAACTGAACATGAAATGGACCAATCTTCACCGTATTTATGGGGGAGAAAAATCAGATACTCAATTTACATAAGTTCACAAAAAAAGCTTACAGACTGGAAGAAAAACTATGACATGCGATGCAGCCTGAATTCCACAGAGAAATTTACAATGAAAAAAACACATGCACACACTCAAGTACATTCAGCCACTGTATGATTTGCTTCGCTATTTATAAATAGAATGTCCTCAACTTTTTTAACACACTTGACGACTATGCTCGCAACCAGCGCCTCGCTGTTAGCCACATGTCACTAATATTATCGCAGCATGGACATGTTGCAGTTTAGATTTGCCTACCAGCTTTCAGTTGAAAAAAGACGAGACAAAAGAAGAACTCTACTTAAATTGTGAGGATGAAAACAAGAAAAATTGGGTGTCCTAGGAGAATATTCTGTGACAGCAGTGTTGTCGGTGCACAGAGAGGGCATAGCAGGTTGTGTTGACAGTGCTGAAGAAAACATTGTGCATCTGTGCCCAGCATCCTCAAAATTCTTTTTCATATTTATAGATCACCATAAAATGACCGTCCAAAATTCTGTGATTCATGTCTGTTTCGTTTAAAAATCCAATTTTTTTTCACTTCCAGCAGAGCACAAGCACTGACTTTCGCCATACCTTGCTCAAACTTTTGCACTCCGTATGTGAAGTTAAAAATTTCGCCCAAACTTAAAAAGAACAATTTTTCTTCGTTTTACAAGCTGGATGACAGTTTCCTCTATGAAAAGCAAACCACCTGAGACGTACCATGGGGAGGGGAGGTGGGGGAGGGGGGATTCACCCCTGAATGTTCAAATAGTGAAAGTCTCGCTATTCTTCTGGGAATGATGCATGTAAGGGGAAAAAACTATTGAGGAAATCATTAATTTTCTTTTGTGGTACTTAAATAATCTTTTGAGTACTGAATTTTTAGAGGAATTTCTAGGTACTTTTCTTTAACAGCAAAGGTAAACTACTTTAAAGTCAGATGAACCGTGAATCCTGCTCATGCAGTGGTATTGTGCTATAGTTTATCTTCGGCATAATGTAGATTTTTTTTTATCTCAAATGTGCGTGCAAGCTTCATTCCACTGAAAACTACACCAGCAATTTGCACAGCCAGTATCAAATGTAGTTGGGTTTTTTATGTAGACAAAGAATTGATAATGTTGTGCTGAATCGGATTAAAGTCTGCATTATTCCCAAATAAGACAGGCCAATGAAGGCAATACCCATTGTAAAAGGTGATTGATTTTGTGATGGGTACAGGATACACCACTCATTGTGAGAAACAGTTGAATATGTGATAGGTCTAAGATTCCACTTTGGCTACGGGAATATTCACTCATTGTACATGATCTTGTGATAGGGAAAGAATCCAACAATTACTTTGTTGATACGAAAGAGGGAACATTACTTCAAAAGAAAAGTAATAAAATTCTTCCCAGTGCATATGTTAACGAACAGCACAAACATATTGTAAGTTAAGCATGTGTACCTTTCGCACTTTTTTTTCCATAACATAGTACCATACTACTGGTCTATTTATATTACATCATCATACAGTTAATCAATGCAAGGGTTTTGTTATCTGCAGATGCAAGAGAATGCTCTGCTCTCATAAAATCATGTTGGGCATAACCAAGCATAGCAGCAAAATACCTCCCACCAAACATTGCGGGGTTTACATGTCTACGTGGCTTGAGTTTTTGTGTTTTAATGGCAGTTCTCAGCAGACTGATGACATTAAGACTGTGCATGATAAAAAAAGGCGGATGAAAAGAATTCAAAACAACATTACTAGCCCACAAAACGGCATAAAACACTTTGCCATTTCAAAAGACCCATTTCTTATGTGTGCTTATAAAGATGTAAAGTAGTTGTTTATAAAGATTTATTGTCGTACCAACATAACTTTGATTGAAGACTTCAGAAATGCTTTTATTTGCAAACTGACAAAGAAAGATCAGTTGAACAATAAAAAAAAACAGTTGCATATATGTTTACTGATCATGCTTGCAGTGAATGAGGCCTTGCTATGTGGTGAGAAACGCATCTGAAAATAAACAGCAAGTCCAAGTTTCATGCATGTCAATCCCAAAAGAAGACACATTCACACACACATAGGTGCAACATCATGTATTTCTCTAAACATTCACATAGGTGCAGCATCATGTATTTCTCTAAACATTCACATGCAAGACATACAAATAGCATACATGTATTTCCACAAAAATCATCATCTTCACAGTTGTTGTTTTTTTAATCCATATACAGCGATGACCTTATGTCCATTTTCTGCAATAAAAGAATGATTTTTGACTACACAGTCTGTCCCCTCAAAGCAACTTTGAGGCAAAGCAACAATCACATAAAATGCCCAGGTGTTCAAAAATCAGTCACACGCCCTTTTCTCTCCCAGTCGCCATATCGTGTTGGCTCGGGACCCCGGGGACCGCCAATCTCACCAGTGATGGGATTTGTGTCGTTGGGAAAGCGTTCCAGAGGCTCCTGCTCCCCCTGAGGCTGCCTCTCCTCCTCCTCACCCTCCCATTCCTCGTCCAGTTTTCCAGCCGGTGTTTTGCCTTTGCGTCTCTTCGGTTTGCTCTTCGACGTTGCACTGCTGTCTTCCGAGTGGAGCCGAACTGCAACAGCACTTTGCTGCAGGCTTTGCCTTGACAGGCCCAGAAGGCGTACTGCAAAGTGATTGGATTAAAAAAAAAATATATATATATATATACGTATAAATTATATACTGTATATTCAGGAAATAAACTGTACAAACAATCAACTCCTACACACATTCCATATAACAACAGGTGTTCTTGAATATTTCAGTTATTCGGATTTGAAAACAGGCAAGCCCAATAGAGACTTATGTCCACATTAGCCATCATTTAGCCTTTCATAGTCCTTTATCTGTATGCTGAATTTCTTACACTGATATCACTCCAGTCTTTATCCATTACAATGCTGCCATTTATCAAAATTCATCTTACATCCATCTTTTGATGGGAACAATCATCTGGATTACGTAAAAGGGACCTACAGAACTGGTATTCAGTTGAGCATCCAAAAACCGAGCTCAAACAGTAAAAGCCTTTTGCATATCAGCTTGATGCACAAACAACTTTCCGGCTCCCCAACCCTCACACTCCCTGCTACCAACCCCAGTTCACTCCACCCCCACCCCATCCCACCCTCACTGGCATTTTCTTACAAAAACAGTTTCTGAACCTTAATCTGATGAGATCTGTACTTTCGTATGAGATTTATGTTAATGCTGACTCAAAAAAAGTAAAGAAGAAATAGTTCGTCATAGCACTTTACTACACTCTTAATGTAATACAACATCTGAACATTTTCTCATTAACAAAGCCTAAAACTAGTTGTCCTCCCTTTCCCCCACCTCTCCATCCCTTTCCCCTCTCCTTTCCATGCCCCCCCACATCACCCCTCCTCTTGTTCATACCAGTCCCATCCCTCTTCTGCCTCCACCTCTTTCCTGACCCCTTTCCCCTCATCACCCACTCTTCTTCAAGCCCCCCTCCCCACCGTCTCTCCTAACAGCACTTTTCCAAATGTGAACAAGCACCGTGTTCTTGATCCATATGAGAACCAATGGCTAGGCATGTTAACAGACTCATGGAATCTCCACACTGCTTTGCTTCACTATAAAAGTTGCATTAAAAATGCACAATGGCAATTCGTTTTTGATCTACCCAGTATGTTAAAAGGTCATCATGATGATCATCAGTCATCATGTGAAGATCTGCATGGGTGGTTCCAAACCAATGAAATACAGCAGATAAGGTTTGTTCTTTGTGACAGTCAGAAAGGGTATGCTCACACCCAAGCCCTATTAATGCTTTTTTTTTTTCTATCTGGTGTGGCTCTGCATGGAAGACAGCCTGTCTCTATAGAACAAAAGTGGGTGATCTCACAGCCACTACGTATGGCACACAAGGTTTATTCCTTGCATGTATGGGTGAATTCACTCCCTTGACAACGTGAGACTTTTATTGTTTTACTTGTTTACAAATACAAAAATATATAAATTTAAATAGATTATCTATTCTTACATAATGCTTTCTTGACAAAGTTGTGAAATTCACAGAAGAACTGAAATTGCTTGAGTTACTGGGTAAAAAACATGGGTGTTAATACACTCCATATCCACTATCTGACTATGTACAGGAAAGTTTTATTGTAATATACAAAGAATCATCACTGAACACAAATCAGATCAGCAATAATAACTCATAGGCAAGGGCCTTCTGCAATGTCCTTACAAAATCTTACCAGAACCAAGTTTCAAATTTTGGTTGAGAAAGCTAAAAAGGTCTCCCTGGCTTCATACTATTCCTGATGCCGGTTTTCTGGCTAAGGTCACACAAGAAGGAAATTGACTGTTTGTTTTCTTTCCCAGCTTCCAGTTTTGGTCTTGTAGTTGGTACACTCTGTCAAATGGATACTCATTATTTTCTTTAAAGCTTCTACTTTGAATGTTTATGAACATGTTTGCTAAAATATTTGGAAAGTATTTAACAATCTAAAAGCTCAAACTTTAAGTTAGTTAACTCTATGCCCACCAAAATATACAATGATGGTCCTTTTACTTTATTATCACTTCACAGAAGAAATTATGACCCATCATGCTGTATACTTTCATGTCTACATTCTTATGCATTTACAAGGAAACTCCAGTAGTTTCAGTGTGGGATAACGATCTTACCTTTTTCTTCCCTTGATACACCAGACTTCTGAACGCATCCGCAGTCAAGGGGTTAGAAAAAAAGTTCAGCTCTTTTCTCAAAAACACCTATCTCGTAACTGCTCGATCAAAGTGGGTGCCTCACTATGACTATGCAGTTGTGAGACTGGCATCACAGAGTGTTTATACATGTACATCTCACTTAACCTTTACCTAGCTTCCTGAGTCTTCCATGACCCAGTGACTCAATAAAAACATCGTATCTTATGAACGGATAGAGCTATGCTCAAGAAATCTCAGGAGTCTGTAAACGATCTTAAGAGCCATTGGTTGCAGAAATTTCATAAATGGGAACAATCAATTATCAGCGTAATTAGTTGCTGTTCCCCTAGGACCCATACATTTTAATGGGTCACACATGACCCGCACCCTAGGTTGAGGAATAAGCTGCTGAATTGCTCTTTATCAGGCTGATGACTAGCTAAATAGCATTAACAACAAGAGATATTGTGGTGTCCTATTTATTGATTTTAAAAAAGCATTTGATGTGATACACCATAACCTTCTTCTTAGAAAATTAAAATTGTATGGCTTATCCACAAAAACTCTTACACTTTTTGACTCATATTTCACAAACAGGCAACAATGTGTGAAAAGTAATACAACTTTCTCTTCATTTCAAACACTTTCCTATGGCGTCCCACCAGGCTCTATCCTGGGTCCCTTACTGTTCACAATTTACATCAATGATCTACCTCTCCATATCACATCCACCTGTGAACTTTTTGCTGATGACAAAACAATACACACAAATCATTCTGATGTTACTGTTCTAGCACAAACTTTACAAGAAAGTGCAAATGACCTCGTAAAATGGACTGAACTAAATTACATGTCACTTCACCCTCAGAAAACTAAATCCATGCTTATCACAACTGGGCAAAAAAGACAAAATCTCACTATTAAGTTTCCTCCTGTACATCTTAAAAATGAACCCTTTGTACAGGTTACATTCCTCAAAGTGCTAGGAATAACAATTGATAACAATATTAGTTGGCAAGCTCACATATCTCACTGTGCAGAAAAATTTCACAGAAAGTTTATCAACTCTCCAGAATCAAACGCTTCCTCGACCTGCACTCACACAAGCTCTTTTTCCAGTCTCATATCCAATCATACATAGACTATGTTCACTCTATGGGACTCTGCTAGCACTGAAACCAATTTATTGTCAGACTCTGCTAGCGCTGACACCCTCAAACCATTGCTACGTCTACACAAGCGAGCACTCAAATTAGTCCTCCTAAGCAGTAGTCTTCTGGACTCTGATTATAAAAAGATTCAAGTTCTCCCCTTTAGTTTGAGATTAGAATACAACAAAGGGATCATAATGCACAAGATTGTGTCTGGGAAGGCACCCTCAACATTAGTTCACAGATTCTCAATTAATTCCTTATGGACTCTACCCAAACTTCATGTCCCTGTTCCTAGAATTGACTAAATTCAAATCCAGTTTAACATATTCAGGTTCCTGTCAATGGAACTCGCTCCCTGAATCAACCAAACAACACCAATGCATATCAACCTTCAAACACCATTATTTCAACCATCTTATGTGCCACTACTTGCATACTCTGCCATAAATCCACCACCAACCACCACCACCCTCTTTGCCTTATATATGAACCTGACTATTTAGAAAGTGTTTTGTACTTGAAATGCACATGTTATTCTGTTTAGTAAGTATGTCTTACGTGAGTACACGTGTGTGTGTGCGTGTGCGCGCATGTGCGTTTCCTACTACCTCCTGCCCTCTTGTCGTCATGCTTGTTTTCTTATGCGACTCTCTCTCTCTCTCTCTTGGTTCTGCTGGAACGACTTGATTTTTTTTTTATCTATATGACATTCCCCCCCCCCCCCCTCCTTTTCCCCCTCTTAGCCATGGTGACTGGGCTACCATTATGCATCTCCCCCCCCCCCCCCCATTTGTGCATATTTTCATTCCCCCCCCCCCCCCCCCCCCCCCCCCCCCCCCCCCCGGTGCTTCAAAATCGATGGTCTTGCATCTCCTTTGGGAATTTTTTCATTGTCAGATTGTTCTAATGCTCTTTCCTGCACCCACTCTCGCCTCTTTGTCCCTCTCTCCCTTTTGCTCTCTCTCTCTCCCATTATACTTTTTTTTTTGTATCGTATTGAAGTTCTGGTCACTTTTTGCATGCTTCTTTTATTGCCTTATCATAATTATTTTGCGTTGTTGACCCTACCCTGGGCGAGGACTGGATGTAAAAAAGCACATCAGTGCTTAACTATTATCCTCGTAAATTAATAATTTTACCTTGTCTTGTCTTGTCATGTGTGGGTCTTAGAAGACCCATGTGATCTGAATAGGGATAAGCACGTAAAAGCCTCTACAAAATGTATGAGTCTTAGGCGACCCGCACGATCAGGTCTGTGCAGTCAAAAACGTCATCCGGTACAGGTTAAGGTAAGGTGGCTACGGCAACTGCGGCTACAGCGCCACACAAGTCTGTAGAAACCTGTAGAGACAATATGAATATCTGGATCTGGATCATTACGTTGAAGGGCCTTGCGGCATAAATTAAACGGGAGAGAGAGCGCGGGTACACTAGTCCCACTGATGAACGGCTGCGCGGAAGCAGTCTAGTGTCTTTGCATGCATGGTAATTTCTTCCTGATGGTTCCAGTCAATTACAGTTTTGGGGACAAAGAATTTCAAAAATTGTCGCTATTAGTACACTGAAAGGGTTTAATATCCTAGTTCAGCAGTCTCTTTGTCTCAATTGCATTGCTTGGTGGAAAGAATGGCTTAGAAAATCAAGTTAAAATTAAGTCGAAACAACCCCTAACCCAAGGTTGAAGGGAAAGCCTACAGAAGTCACACTACACAGTCGCAGAGTGTAGTGTGACTCGCACTTGCACAGAATACACCGACTGGCATGCATAATGCAGGCACGCGGTCATTTGCACAAAATATATTGAATCGCATGCTCATTATTGTTTCCTACCCTATAATTATAGCATAAATTACTGTACCAGTTAAAGTCCTCAAAGTGGCTGCCATGATGGTGAAGGGCTTGTTACGAAACGAAAATAGCAGTAGGCCTATGTCTAAAGTAAATATTACTGTGCTTATAAGTACAGTAGACGTGCATGTCTTCTGCATATCCTTACAGAAAATCGCGATCGTTTCATCTACATATCAGCGGAAGTTATCATTTGTGACACACAGTCTGGTATAAACAAGGAACCATACAATATGAAAAATAAGGTTGATTTCTAGAAGCATTGATACATTTTACAGTTGAAAAACAGAACATTATGTGAAATACTTGAGGGTGGGGATGGGGAGCAACTGATAAAAACAATAGCAAAGAAAATGCAGGAACATTGATCCCACGGGATTGAAAACAGCAACATTTGGAACCAAAATTATTCAAAAACAAAGTAGTTATTGTATCACATACGTCATAATTGTTATGACATACATCAAAAAGTTTAAAACAAGACAGGTCAATAAAAAGAGAAATATGGGAAGATGTGGGATGGGGTGGAGGGGGGAGGGGTACGTAAGTAAAATAAGAAGAAATTCTAGGGACAGCTTGACAGGAGAAGGTCTTAAGAGAAACCCCCCACCCCCACCCCTTCAGACAAGTGTTTTGGCCCTGAACTCTTTACACTCTTAGGGAGCCGGGCCGCATCGAGGTCATGATTCCCAGATGCCCTTCTGCTACCAACTTTTTTTTTTTTTTTTTTTTTGCGCTGCTGGGATTCACACCCGCGACTTTTGAAAGGGAATGCGTCTCAAGGCACTCCTTTATAGATGGATCTCTTACCCCACTCCAATTGACACCTGTTCTAAAACTGGGTAATTAAACCTTATGAAGTTCACTGTTGTTCCTCCTCGACCAGATCTAGCTGGAACTCTTTTCAGCTGTTTCTGCCATTGCTTTCAGGTTTCTGGTCATCTTCTTACCTGAAATTCCGAGCTGTTTCATGAGATCATAGGCTGATGAGCCTACTACAAAGCCCCTTGCTCCAACCTCTATGGCAAGAACCTGGGCATGGAAGCTGGATTCCCTTAAGATACATCGCAAGGGCCGGTTGAATCAACTTCTTCTTCTTCTTCTCCTTAAAAGCTGGTACACTCAAAAATGAGTAGGTCACCAGCACGCATGTTAAAAAAATAATTTTTTACAGAGAAAATGCGACTCAGCCTGTTGGCCCCTGGAGCAAAATTTGGCAACAAGGGGTCGCACATGATATTTAAAAGGTTAAAAGCAATGGCCAGGTTAAGGCCTAGGTAACCATAAAATATATGAGGAAGTTAAAATAGAAAAGACAATCAATATGCAGATCTCAAGACTGTCTTATCAATTTGATTTTTAAAAGAGACTGCATTTGTGGCAATCTTGATGGCACCCGGCAATGAGTTCCACAGCCTTACAGAACTAGGATAAAACGAATGTAAATGGCTGTCAATATTTGATGCAGGTATGGCAAAAGATTGACCGCCACTCCTGGTACTATTTTTATCAAATGCTAGTTGTTCCATTGGGATATCAATTAGTTTAGCTCTGCCTTTGAAGAAGGTAATAAGTTTAATAAAAGCTCTTCTCTCTTCTAAGGGTTTCCATTCTAATTTCCTCATGTTCTTCCTAGTATTCCCTTTCTCTCTGATATGGTTCCCTGTTACGAACCGTGCTGCTCTCTTCTGAATCTTTTCGAGGTTATCAATGTCCTTTAGATTGTAAGGACCCCCAGACTGAGCAACCGTATTCCAGTACTGGTCTAACCAGTGTTTTATAGCAGTCGTCCTTAACCTTTTGGGGGCAGTCGTTCATGTTCCTGTATAAGAAAGCTAAGATGTTGTTTGCTTTCTTACATACTAAATTGTAATGTTCTTTCCATTTGAGACGGCTATCTATAATCACGCCTAAATATTTTGCAGCATTGGTTTCTTTAAGAATAGAATTGTGAATAGAGTATTCTGATCTAGTTGGTGAGCGTTTATTACATATTCGCAACACTTGGCACTTCTGAGGATGAAATTCCATTTTCCACGTTATTTCCCACTCTTGTAAAGCGTTTAGATCTTCTTGTAGAATGCGTGTATCATTCTTGCTTCTCATTGTTCTATATACTAAGCTGTCATCTGCACAAAGCCTTATAGTACTTGTTTGGAACTGATCCATATGCACTTACAATATCAAGCTACACCGCATCGAGGTCCGTTTCTCTGCCCTAGCTCTTTAGATTCTTCCAAAATCATAGTGGCATCTTCTACACAGCCAGTGATACCTGGGATGCCTCCTTCCGGACTGACAAATTTAGGTACTCATTGTCAGTCAGGTATTTAGTCAGCCAGATTGCTATGACAGAGCAGAAGATTTTCCCCTCAATGTTCAGAAGTGATAACAGTCAAAACTGGTTGGTGTCACTCGAGTTTTGCTCTTATGTACACTCCGTCAGCTATCGTCCATTGGTCACTGATCTTCAAATTCCTCCACGCTGATCTTATCATTTTATAGAGCCACTCAAGGACTCTGGGATATTTCCTGTACAGCAGATATGGTATTCTATTTGGTCCAGGTGAAGATTTGGCTCTGACTTTCTTAACCACTTTCTTTACCTCGTCCAGTATTAGTGGTTTGTCACTGAACTTTTTCTCTGGCACTGCAGGCTGCACCAAGCCCTGAATTTCAAGTGGTGCTTCGATCTGAGGGTTGGAATATGTTTTCCTGAGATGCTGCTCAAGAGTTATATGCGTAAAAAGTGGAAGCTAAATAATGCATGTTCTGTCTGGGATCCCTACATACAAAAGCTCATCCACAGGCTGGAGACAGTGCACAGACAGATAGCACGCTTTGTCCTCAACGATCACAGGAATAGGTCAAAGTCAGCTGCTCGTTGGAGACTCTGGGCTGGCCAACAATGGAAGCAGACGGTAAAAAGCAAGGTTCTCCATGTTGCACAAGATCCGCACAAGCCTCGATCCACTGCCCCAGCCTGCAGGTAAAACTTGTGCTCTTCCCAGTTGGCAGCACTACGGACATAACCAGCAGCTATGCCTCATTCAGACCAGAACAAACTATGGAAACTCCTCCTGAGAACAATTGGGGAATAGGACAGTCTGTCAGCAGAAGCTGTGTGGGCCACCACTTGCCTCATTCACACCAGAATGAAATATAGAAACTCCTCCTTCTGAGAACTATCAGGGAATTGAACAGTCTGTCAACAGCTGTGTGGGCCAGTACTTGCTCATCACATTCAGACCAGAACAAAATACGGAAAACTCCTCCTCCTGAGAACAATGGGGAATTGACCAGTCTGTCAACAGAAGCTGTGGAGGCCACAACTTGCAATATGCCAAATGTGTCTAGAGTGCAAGTCTGAACAATACCATGAGCAATCTCTAACCTCTCCCCCTTTCTCACCCACCACCGTTATTCCCAATTCCTGAAACCTTTACCCTGGCCTGCAAGGAAAACTGACAACAACAAAGAAAGAATTTGACACATCCTTGCATGTTTCAGAATACCAGCGAAACCCCTCTTTTTCAGTTAGGTGCCAGAATGATCAGCAGAAGAATATGATGTTGCTGCATGCTCCTTCTTGTCCCTTTACTGGTCACCATTAACATCGAAGCAGACTGAAAGAAAGGACATATCCTCACACGCTCTAGAGAACAGCCATGTATCTACCAAAAATGTGTTTATGGATTTTGGGTGATAACGTTTATCCACTTTGCATTTTTTCCTTCATATGTATACTTTTATCTTGTTCTTATGGATTTTGGTTGAAAACTTGTTAATTTTCCCTTTACATTTTTTCTCTCATATTCATACTTTTGTCTTGATCTTTGTCATTTTTGTCTTTAAAAAAAATTCTCTGTGCATGTGTGTGTGTGTGAGAGAGAGAGAGAGAAAGATAGCGTGCGTGTGTACGTGCGTGTGTGTGTGTGCATGCGTGAGTGCGTGTGTGCATGTGTGCGTGTGTGTGTGTGTGACTCTGGTGTCTTTAAAACTCTAGGTGTGTATGTACCACACATGTCTTTGTTGATCTCTCTGTATGTGTGTGCGTGTGTGTGTGTGTGTGTGTGTGTGTGTCCACCATGGACAGGAAGCCATAAACAACAAGAACTTGAGACAGAAAACAAGAAACCATGTAGAATGAAAAATAAGATTTATTTCTAGAAGCATGATACATATTCCAAATTAAAAAACAACAACAAATATGTATATATAATGCTGCGCAAAAAAAAAGTAAAAGCAACTGAATCTCTTTCCTTTCCTTTCTGCTTGCAACAAATGAGAATATCTATGTCTGCATTTTTGTTCCTGTTTAATTATTCTAATTTTTCAGTTATTTTGAACACTTTAATTTCTGTAGTGTTCACCCCACAAAAGGGAGGTTGATATGTTTCAATAAAGTTTACAAAGATAGTTATGAGAAAGAATGGACTAACAGAATAACTTAAGTGTTTGTAATTACTAGTGTGAACCACAAGAAGTACAAGGATGAGTCTAAAATATTGATGCAGTACACCAGAATAGACGGCAAGCTGTGGCTGGGTACTCAAAAATGTACACACTTCCATCTCTCCTGACTGTTTTACACACTTCCACCTCTCTTAACTGTTTCAAAGGAGCGTTAAAACATACCTTTTTAAGGTACACAATGATTAAAACTTTCTCAGCCTGGAACTCTTCATTTTTCTTTCATTTGTACTAGTGTTGTAATTCATGGGTAAAGAGATGTTGTTGATTGATATGTAGAGTTTATGAAAGTAATTGTTAGATGGAGTATGTGGTGTGAATGCTTCCTTGGAATTATGATATAGCCTTTTGTACTCTTTTCATTTTCGCCATAGATCTGAAATGTTGTTCTTGAAGATGCTTATACATATTTTTTCCTAGGTTACTTTATGTAAAGTATAAAGAGCTCCATTTGCTTAAAAAAAAACAACAACAAACAAACAAACAAACAACTATACAAGCATTCATTATTGGTAAACTAAGTGGTCACAAAAAATGTCCATTATCGGTGTGTGTTCAAACATGCATTTGTTTATGAGTCCAAAAAATAATAAACAAAGTGTCAGAAGTTGTTTTACCAGTTACATTAAACCTGCACAAATAAATTCAAGCTACGAAGGAAATCAACTTAATAAAAACTTGCGCAAAAAGTTGAGAAAAAAATATGGTCTGTTGATGAAACCTTCTAGCCTATAAAATCCAATGCTTATTTCTACTGAACAATCAGATATTGAAGCAAAACAAGAATGGATAATCAATTCTATGGTGCAGAAAAAAAGGATTAAGTTTGAAAGCAGAATCACCATAAAAATTTTTTTTTTAATCTGAATGAGAGAAAACAGTAATAACCTTAGAAAGATACAGATCTACTAGAAGTATCTTTCTGCTTCTCTGTCCACCTATCAAACTTCTCGGTCTCTTCGCTCATCTTCTCAAAAACTTCTGAAAATTCCTAGGCGCTCGTTAAAGACAGTCGGTGAGAGAGCATTTAGCTCTAGTGCGCCCACTCTTTGGAATTCTCTTCCTGACAGCTTACGTGACCTGCCTACATTATCTAAATTCAAGTCAGAGTTAAAAACATACTTCTTTAGGAAAGCCTTCTTCAACCATAATATCTGAATGCTGTGTCTATTATTATGACCTGACTTTTTATGTACTGCATGCATAACTGTATTGTTTACGCTTGAACCGATGAACTTGATAAGTGCGCCTGTGTCGGTAGGGGGGGGTGTGTGTGTGTGTGTGTGTGTGTGTGTGTGTGTGTCTGTGTGTGTGTATGAACACATGTTAGTGGGAGTGTTTGAGTGTGTGCTGAGCGCAATGAGTTGATCCCAAGAATTGCGCTATATAAATTCCATACATTATTATTATTATTATTAAATATCATGTTTCCTTCAGATCTAGATGCTTCAGCCTTAGAAAGATGCAGAATTACTAGAAATATCAAGTTTTCTTCAGATCTAGATGCTTCAGCCTTAGAAAGATGCAGATCTACTAGAAATATCACATTTCCTTCAGATCTCCATGCTTCAGCCTTAGAAAGATGCAGATCTACTAGAAATATCACATTTCCTTCAGATCTAGATGCTTCAGCCTCAGAAAGATGCAGATCTACTAGAAATATCACATTTCCTTCAGATCTTGACACTTCAGCCTTAGACAGATGCAGAAATACTAGAAATATCACATTTCCCTCAGATCCAATTGTTTCTGAAGGGGAACAATACAGGTTTCTTTTTTTTCTTTTTTCTTCTTTTTTTTTTTCAATTTTGAGCATCCTGTCCTGAAAGAAATCGCGGGTAGTTATTTTTCTTCACTGATATTTCAGAACTTGTGATCCATCTTCAGCTGGCCTGGCAATGGCTGGATTGCAAACATTGAGATCCAAAAAAGCCTGTCACTGATAATGAAATAACTGTCACTGTTAGTGTTCAGGGTTTACATATCCTTATGTCACCCAAAAGACACAAAATGTAAAATTAAGTAAGTATATAAATATAAGAATTAATTCTAAATAAATTAATAAATAAATAAAAGCTTTTTTATAATTAAAATAATTAAAGAAAAAAACTCACAATGAAACAAAAAAAGAAAAAATAAGAAAAACAGGGAAAACATGTCTGTGTTCACCCTCACCCCCAACCCACCCCCATCCCTCCACCTCAAGGATGCAAGAAAGGGAGATTATCTTGCAAATCAACTCAATGTTTAGTTCCACTTATGTTTTATCGTAAGTATGTCAGGCAAAGAATAGGTACCTTTTAGGATATACTTGGATCTATAACTGCTGATTGTTCAATAATCTGTGATACTAATCCCCTAACTATAACTCAGTTGTCACACACTTTCAAATATAATTCACTAAGAAAGTGTTCTGACACAAAACTCATACCAATACTCTGGCTCCCATCTGGAAGACCTAAAACAAAGACAGCATCCTTTGAAGTTGCTTACCTTATTTCGCAGAATTTCTTTATTTTTCTTTTCTTTTCTTCTTCTCTCATTCTTTTTCTTTTTTCTTCTTTTTCTTTCTTTCTTTTTTTTTTTTCCCTTTAATTGCTATACTTGTTTGCAAAGATCTAAATCAAACTGTCCCGTTTTCTCATTTCATCTTAACTTTGAGCTGCCTAAGGGGGAAAAAAAAACTAAGATGGAATTGATAGCGGGCAAGAAATGTATAAACATCTCTGGCAGAGAACTTTTTGTTCATCATAAATGCCACAGTAAGGAAACGTTTTCAATTTCTTTTTAATTCTTGAGGTTTACTCTATGAAAGGTAATATAACAGTCTGCTATAATCCCAGGTTGATAAATCCTCATCATAACACAGTCACTCATACAATTCAAATATATATTGACAAAAATCACCTTTGTAATCCCAAAACCTTTTCTTTAGTGTATAAAAGGTCCTTTCACGTAGAAGAAAAATATCACAGTCATTTGAATAATAAAAGAAAAGAGCATCATAACATATGTCATGTTATGTAAGGTGGTTCAATAAAATTTTTATCAGGATATGATATTACCAGCAGTTCATATCAGCACCTGTGTATAAAATTCAGCAGCACAAAACAAACCCTGTCACAAATCAATCTGGTAACAGCAATTCTACCCTGCTCGAGATCAAGTGTTTTTAAGCACCCATATAAACTTTTCCAAGTTCCATAATTCATTGCATCTGGAGCAAGAGAAGGGAGACAACTCATGCCTTGGAGAAAAAAAAAAAAAAAAGGAAGTAAAACAAGAGCTCGGCACTTGGGAGAAATTGGTTTTGCTGTCACCTATCTGCTGTGGTAATTGATAGTTGAGCCAACACATAAACAAATGATAAAAATGCTTTAAAAGATGAGTCTCTTGCAATCATTTCCTGAAATGACACAACCTGATCATTCATGTTCATCATGTCTGTTTCATTCACAGAGTGCTCTGGAACACATTCATACACACAAATAGAGACACATACCACATGTGTATGTGTGTCAGGTTAAAATAAAAACTATATTCATCTATGTACAAAATAAACTATTTTGCCCATATGGCAGTTTGTAAAATTTAAACATTCATTTTGAAACTGCTGTTCAACCATCCATGAATCAATTATTGTATGCGTGCACGCGCACACACACACACACACACACACACACACACACACACACACACACACACATGCATTAATGATTGTCGGGATGAAATTTCATCACCAAAAGATTGGAAAATAATGATTATGAATAACACAGTGACACTCAAATTATGACTCAGGTCAGCTGATGTGGCTTGGTGGGCTCTGATTGGCTGATTTTTTGTCTGTATTTTAAGTCAAAGCCATCCTAAACCTGGATTAAGGCAAAAAGTACGTCCAGTTTGGTTCAGGAAAAACAAATCTGTAACCATGTAAATTTAACATGATGATGGCAAATGAATTTTTTTTTTCATCCATGATCAGTGTAATCATCTTTTTTCTTTATTTTTTCACTGTTTAACAGCAATTACAAAACAAACAAACAAATAAAACAACAACGAAAAGCAACTAAATAAATGAATAAAAATTACAGATGACAAAGAGCTGGGATTTTTTTAGGGCAATATTTATATTGAATCAAAACATACATAGCAGATCTAAATATATTCAAATGTTCAATCTTTACATTCAGTATTTGTATCAATGTATCTGAAGTTATTAACCCTATCAACCTTGTAGGATTTACAATCTAATCAGCCTCTCCTGCCTGGGCAAAAGTTTGTTTGATCTACATGACCAGAAGGGATACTTAATAAAAATCCTAAAATCTCAAAACTTATCTGACCCAGAAACTAATGATTTCACGTTTCACTGCAAGACGATTATGTGCCCATATATCAAAACTTCATACAATATGATACATTTTTTTATGCTTTGATCAATTCAGATATTATCTTATTAATTGCATAACTCCATCTTTAATGTAAGCATAGGCATCTGAACAGTATTCAGGCATAGGGTTGAATGAACTATCTATAACACACACATATATTTTGTTACGTGTGCTTTGAACAATACAAAACCATTCTGATGATCAATGGAAAACTGTATGTTTTTAAGCTGTAATTATCTAGCAAACCACACATGTGATTTCTTACTTTCAAAATACAATGCAAAATCTGTCTACATTCCACACATCTGCACATAATGGCAGTGAGATACCGATTAATACATGGTGCTGTTACAACAATAACATGTTATTCTCCTTCATGGAATGGTCCCACTCTAATGGAATCAAGAAAGGGTCTGCTGACTACCTAATCATGACACACTGCAAGAAGAAAATCAAGAAATAATACAAAAGATGGCTATCATCCCGTAAACTTTGATATGTACTAATATAAATTAACTTGAAAAGAGATTTTTCAATACCCTGTGGCTACTCTTCACACAGGGCCAGCTCTGTCTGCTCTCTGATCAGTCGTACACAGGCCTGAAACCACTGCTCCCACCAGCTCCACGGCTTCCACTGGCTCCAAAATTGACTGGTGCATCATTGCCTGATGGTCTGTTCTGCTGAGGAATGGATCCTTCCCCTTGAGTCAGAGCCAGGTAGCGAGAGTCATCAGCTTCCTGTCCTGTCAGTGCAATGTTGCGCAGGTCTGGCATCTCCGCAAAGGGAAGCCAGTCCTGTCCTGAAAAGAGAAAAATCTCAATGCGAGATTCTTCACAGAAATGTTGTTGATCTGTTTTGTTTTTTTTTCTCTCTGCAACCGTAAAAAAATGCACATAAATACTGTGTCCAGATTGAGGTGTTACACACTGTGATCCATTCCCCCCCCCCCCCCCCCCCAATTTCATCCAAATTTGTTAAACTCTCTGACAAGATGGGTTACAAGAATAATTCTGACTGCTTTTATGCTGACCTATCACTGTTTATCTTAGCATTCTTGGGTTTCTGAGACACATAAACTTAGTTTCTTTTAATGCTCTGTGCTCTAAAAATGTCTGCACATATACCCACACAAATACACATATACTGTTTGATCTTCCATGCCCACATTTCCACACATATTGCACATTCCACCTCCCCCACATACAAACACATCCAGACTTGTTCTGTCACAGTCTTAGCATCTCCAATCCACAGAGAGCTATCAATATCGAAACATCTTGAGCCACCCCATGACAACAGATACTGCACTGCTGCCGTGTCACTTTGGTGGTGTTCAGTTATGTCTGTTCTCATCCAACATATGCAGAACACCTGCTAAGCTCCCTATTGATGGAGCTGATTGTTTTTCTAGTGGTGCCAGTGAGCAAGTGTTCTCTCCCACAAAAAGAATCTCCAAGACACCTAATTGGTTGTCAGAAAATTTGAAAATTACATAGAGATCTATTCCTTACGTGGAAAAAAACTTGACTGTGTGAATCCAGTATTTCTTGATACAGCTTGCCTAATAACCCTGGGAAAGAGTTGGCTATAGATACACACACACACACACACAAAAAAACAAAACAAAAAATCCTGAAAATATATGCTTGCAATGGGTTTCAAACCTGAAGCCTCCCAGGTGTGGCCCATGACATGACTGTACCATGGTAGCTGTTTTCTACATGTTACTTAATACAGCACTCACCCACAGGCAGGCCTTTCTGGCGTCTGGAGTCCTCTGTATCAAAGCATGTCTCATGCTGCTCCCAGTGACGATCACAAGCCGCACACAGGAAGTCAGAATTAAACTGACCGCATCCACATCCTGAGAGGACAAAAAAAAAAACAATGTTCAGTCTCCAAAGATATATCTGTTAGGTTAGCTTGCTACAAATAGTAAAAAAAAGAAAAAAAAAATTCATACCACCTATCGGGTACAAGGTGCTTCAGATTGGTGGACACATCCGCAGATTTCTTTTTGGGACAAAAGAAAATTCACCCATACATACAGTGCTTTGGACTCCACTGCATGTGAATTCACGTATCCCACTCTGCCAGAACTGCAACAGTCTTGCTTTTCTATAAAATTTAAAAAGAAACCTACTTTTGGTGTAGGTGAAAGCATACTGTCTTTTAAATAATCATAATATAGAATGTTTGTAATGCAATAGGATCTGTCTAGAGAAAACCCGTAACGCATTAAAAGCATGCACCAGAGGGGAAAAAATACAACAGTCAGTTCAATTCACAAACACACACACACATACCACACACACACACACACACACACACATATCACACACACACACACACGTTTTTTTTCCCACCACTGTCGGTTCATTTACTGCAATTGAAAAAGCAACTGTTTTCATTACTGGTTTCTTTCTCTTGCATTAATGCATGCTTGTGCATGCATGCACGCATGCGCACACACACACACACACACACACACACACACACACACACACACACACACACACATGCACACACACATTCGCACACACATGCATGACTGCATGCGCATATGCAGTCTATTAAACATTAGTTTCAGGGGACATGATGATTTGTTTGTGTCAACCAATGATCGTACTAAACAGTTAAAGTGTCAAGAGGTGTGTCAAAGCTGGATAAAAAGATATTTGAATACAAGAAAGCTGACAATGTAAGATGATCACAGTACATGCAGTTACCATTTTTCATGTTCAGCAAACAGGGGTGACTGCTTCACAGTCTGAGCCCCAAAATACTTTGAAGTGTCTCCTATCTTTCAAACTCACATGCTGGTCAATGATTTGATGCAAGGTCTGGTTCTGGATCCCTGAAGGTTTCGGTGCCAGTTTATCAATCATCATATTCAAAGTAAACCTTTAAAATTTCACTACTGTCAAAAGAATTTTTGAAAATGTTACACTGGCTGCATGTTTAGTGGCTTCTGTTTACTCCATAAGTTAGTCACTCTCATTAAAAGTGAATTTTTCTCAGTCATCACACAACATTTTCAAAGTTTTTGTAAATACTTTACCCTTCTGTTCTATGCTTTGTAACATGAATGAAATTTGAGCCTGGAAAGTCATCAGTATGGTTATAAGCTGTATCCATATTGACACAAAGTCAGCTTAAAAATCTAATACAAATTTCACCTGCTATTCCTTTTTTCTATTAACAGCAAAATTTACATACAATCATTGAAATAGTAAAGAGAACTTACTGACAATCATGAAAACAGTAGAGAATTACAGAAATGATACATACCAATCATTCAATAACTGAATGAAAGAGCAATTTGTGTGACTTCCATTTTGCTTGTAGCAGTTACTTGCTCGGGCTGTTGAGTTTGACTGATGGTGTTTATGACTAATATAACACCAGCACCAATTATTTTCTATTTTCTTTCCATATATTCTGCATAAGCAGAGACTGGCTTTTCTTTGATGACTTTGAGCTATCCGTACTCTGCTCCAAGGAAAGCCATAAATATACCATTGTTAAAACCTATAACCAAGTAGAGAAGGCAATGCAACCCATTGTGAATGGAACCAATCATAAACACAGAAAACAGCTTTGCCATGGTAGTATCTGATTATTAACATTCTCTGAAAAGAAGATATAGATTTTTGGTTGTTTGTGGCAAAAATGCAAGAAATGATTGTCTTAAAGTAGACTGTTTTTTATCTTCATGTTGAATGTGTTCATGACAGCATATTTTTCCTTTCCTGGAACTAAAAACTTTAGCTGCTGTTAGCAAAATTTATGCTAAAATTGTTGTATTTCCACAATAAATTTTGATGGGGGAAAAGCTTTCTGGTCGGGAATGCAAAAACTTGCTCACATGCACAATATCATCATGTTAACAAGACTCGCTTTCAGTGAATTCTACTGCACATATCTTACACACAACAATGTACTGACTGACACAACGTTTCCCTCACATGCACATTGAAAGCTTTACTGTTTTTCAATAGATAAAGAAAGACAAATACTTAAAAGTCACCTCTAGTCCTGCATCTTCTGGAAACAGGATCATGGAAATCATGTGTGTGTTTACACCTGCATTTGGCTCTCCACTTGGTGGGATCAAAGTCACGGCGACGCTGGAACCAGAACTCTCCAATATCCTCAGGGCGATTAGGAATCCAGGCATAGGCCTTGCACGTACAGCCTCCCACCTTGCAAGGCACTCTCACACTTTTGCCTAAAGGGAATGTACACAAACTAGCTGTCAAAAAAAAGGTATAACACTGGACAGCAAGGAATCCATTTAATTTCTTACCTGTGAGATCTAAAAACAAACAGCAGAGCAGTCACCTCTGTTCAATGCAATTTGTATTGTTTATAGCCCAGCCAACTACTGGGAGCAACACCACAACTGTCACCTTGTCAAAGTCAATTCTTTATGCAGAGTTGAAAAACAAACAAACAACATCAACAAACCAGATCTAAAAATAAAATAAAAAAGAATAAAATCAAAATGAAAAAGGAATTCATTACCTACTGTACTCATATTTCAATCTGTGCATGCTCTACTTCTCTTTTCTGTTGTACGTTTTTTTCCTGTTTCAAGTTTATGATTACAATAGCCAAATGTCATTCATCAAAGCAATTACATACTGATCTGGCAGTTATGTAATAACTTTCATTTGAAAATCAAAATCATACATAGTTGTAAATCTCTGAAAAAGCAATGAAATTGAAATTTTATGTTGTTGTAGTCTTTGAACACCACATCTTTACAAATTCTCAAACTTTAAAGAAAAGATGAAAGAAACTGCAAATATGCATTGCTACAGTTCACAGTCTGATTTTTGTTGTTCTGAACAACCAGCCCAACACATCTAAAAAAAACAACATAATATACATATCCTGTATAAATCTAAATGCATATACTAGAACATGCACAAATGCACATACTAAAACATGCACATCCTGCACATTATACTGACAACCTCTCATACACCTCCTAAATATTTAAATGCATGCATTCAAACATGCATTAGGAAATACACACACACACACACACACACACACACACACACACACACACACACACACACACATTTACTCAAACACGCGCGCACGCGCGCGCGCGCACACACACACACACACACACACACACACACACACACACACACAACACAACACACACACACACACCACCACAAACACTTGTGTGTATACCTATGTATAAACATACAAACATGCACACACCTCCAACTTTTACTTACAAAGCCAATATCTGTGAGAGAAAGGGGGAAAAAGTGACAAGAAGTGAGAGGCTCAGAGAAGAGAGAAGAGGGATCAAAGGCACAAAGATCAGTGCAACAATCATCACCTGTGTATTTGTCATGTTCATCCAATAGATGGTCACAAAAGCATCGTGATTTCCTGTTCACTCGCTGGCAGTCATGCTTGAAATCAGGGCAACGCCATCCAACATATATCCCTAAATGACAAAAAAAGCTTTGAAATTGCATTCTTGTATATGCAAACAAAATGAACTTGATATATGCATACCCCCCCCCCCCCCCCACCCAAAAATAAAAAAATAAAAAGCAAACATGCACATGCATTTGCACAAATAATACTAACTCATAGTAACTTTCTGAATGCATGTGTAATACTAGTATTACTGAACTGACAAAAGATAAAATCTTGCTGCAATGGTGAAGTTGTTAGTGTCATGAACTGACGAACGAAAACATGTGGGTTTGATTCTTATTAATAGCCTAAATCTCAATGGATAGTTCACCCCCAAGCGCTTAGGAGCTGGATGTGTTATGAATTTCGAAAAGAAGACTTTTGTCATGTCCATAAAATTATGGCAGAGATTAATAGAGGTCAACTGTATACTAAGTGATGTTTATGTGTGGGTGTGGGGTTTACTTTGTGACTGAGAATTGACAAAAGACGTTTGCATTGCAAAATGAACAGGTCATTTTATCCAGACAGAACTGTGTGTTCTGATACATAAGTGGGTGAGTATGTTCAGAAATTTGACAGAAAAAGCATTATTCGAGTATGTTAAGAAATTTGATAGAAAAAGCATTATTCAACAGCAGAAAAAGAACAGAGCACTACATGCGCTTGTAGGATACTGAGTTGAAGAATGCAAAGCCTTGTATCTTTCATCATACGTACATACACTTTATAAGATTTCCTGGTGTACGGAATAGAGTGTGGTACTCTCTCTCTCTGTTTCTTTGTCGGTCTGTCTGTCTGTCTCTCTCTGTCTCTCTGTCTGTCTGTCTGTCTCTCTCTCTCTCTGTTTTTTGTTTAGAACTCAGTAGTCCACCCTTGATAAGGTTTTCTGCATATGCAGCCTTTTCTAATTTTATCATTAGGGCAGCCATGTTCCATCTTCCAGGATGATGTCTGAGCACAACACTAGTATAAAATTATGTGTTTTATTTTCACATTATCCATCCCACTAGCACCTGATGCCCTACTTATCTATTAAAAGCATGGAGGGATTTAATGTGTGTGCAAGATTATTTATGCATATATTTATGTGTGGGACCTTAGTTCAAACTCTCACCTGCACAGGTGTTAACAAACTTTGAATAGGAAACCTCTCTCAGCATGACTATCTTGAAAGGGAATCAAACCCAGACCTCGGAATAACAGTCTGACACCTTGCACACAAGACCAAACAGGCCCCTGCATTGAGCTATTTGTTTTCAAGTAACTGACCAACATTTGTGGATTTCATATCATCACTGATGTCATCCCGTTTGTTACAGACCATAAATAAGAACAAAATTCCGTAGGTGTGCATTATTGGTGAATTTTTTTTCTCTCTCTCTCTCTCTTAGCTTCTCCATCACCTCAGTGACATGACACTAAAACAGTTCATTACGAATTCCCCAAAACGCAGCCACACCCAGGTTTATCCCAACACAGCCTCAGCATGGCAGTCCAAAGGGAGCACTCAGTGTCAGGCAGTAATGAGGCAACCTGCCAGAGGAAATGCTGGCCTGTGGCCGAGTCACTTCCATGCTGTTCAATGATGCCAGCTCTGATCCAATGTACACAAAACACCACCTACTGAGCCCTCGACTGATGGTAAAAACTGGTTAATCATGAACCAGCATGAGTGAATGTCCCACTCCAGAGGGTGAAGATGAGGTCTGTCACAGAAAATGCAAACTCAAAAGGGTGTTCACTGTATGATACCACACACACACACACACACACACACACACACACACACACACACACACATACAGACAAACAACAGACATGATCTGTTTCAGAAAACTAGAAATTCAGCGCTATTTTTTTTAATAGGCAATTTTTAAAAATTCAATGAATTTTTTTCTCCTATGGACAGAATGAAACCATGAGTTCTACAGAAATATTACCAGAAATTCCTTTTGATAATTACCTGTCTTTTGAGCTTCCACAGCGGCCTCTGTTTCATAATCAAACAATTTCTTCAGCTTGGGGGCAAAATCATCATTCATGGCCCGTGCAAAGGATACAACGTCATACTTTTCAGCTGGTTTCACCACACGCATAGTGTACCCTGAGAAACAAAATCAACACAAAATAACTGATAACATATGTAAACAAAAAATGCTGCTACTTTGTACATAGAACGGCATTGAAAATACTACTGAAATTATTCAAAACATGTCAGAATGCTAAGCTGAAAAAAAAGAACAGTCAGAGAGCACAGCATAGAACAGGGAGAAACAGTTACAGCTTTATACTGGAATTATGCTGAGTCTGGCATCCATGTTATCTTTCTATTCTCTAAAGGCATTTACCTTCAGGAACCAACATGTCTCCCTCTTTCCTGAAAGGAATGGGATTTGCTCCTAGGGCTGCGACAGGATTGTGTCCCCTTGGTACCACAGCTCTGCTTTGCCCTGAAGGACCAGGTGCAGGACCGCTGGCACCGCGCCCCCTTCCCACCGACGCTTTTTTCTGATTTTAGAAAAGTCAAAGGCAACCAGTTCAAATATGATAAGAATTTCCATCGTGTAATACCTCTAACTTTGCACTGAGTGTCAGAAAGACCCAGAGATATTAATCAAACTCATAACTCTTTTGCTGTGAAAGCTTTGTGCTTGGAATTCCACGCCAGCCTTAATTGTCATGTGGCAATATATGTAACAAGTTGAACATGTGTGTCATCAAATGTAAACAAATAAATGAAGGGTTCAAAAAGTATCATTTGCTTTGTTTCGTGGGCTAAAAG